>ONZH01004938.1:0-382592 GCA_900303285.1 Rhinella marina
AAGGGCAGCAGACAAAGGAGTTTGTCCTGAGGAATACTGATGTGTTCTCCGAATTACCTGGGCGTACTTCTCTAGTCAAGCACGACATTGTCACTGAGCCAAGGGTACGGGTACACTTAAAGCCATACAGGGTACCAGAAGCTCATAGACAGGCCATTTCAGAAGAAGTAAAAAAAATGTTGGAGCTGGGGGTTATTGAGGAGTCAAATAGTGAATGGTGAAGTCCCATAGTCCTGATACCCAAACCAGATGGCACACTACGGTTCTGTAACGACTTTCGGAAATTAAATGAGGTGTCAAAGTTTGACGCCTATCCAATGCCAAGGGTGGATGAGTTGATAGAGAGATTGGGACATGCGAGATTTTTCTCTACACTAGATCTGACGAAAGGGTATTGGCAGGTACCGCTCACTGACCGTGCTAAAGAGAAGACTGCATTTGTCACCCCTGAGGGTTTGTTCCAATATGTCTGCCTTCCCTTTGGACTACATGGGGCTCCTGCCACGTTTCAGAGATTAATGGATGTCATCCTTAAGCCCCATCGCAGGTATGCTTCTGCTTATTTAGATGACGTCATCATTTTTAGTGAAGACTGGGAAAGTCACCTACCAAAGGTGCAAGCAGTAATAGACTCCCTCAGGGCTGCAGGTTTGACTGCAAACCCCAAAAAATGTGCGTTGGGTCTGGAGGAGGCGCGTTATCTGGGGTACATAATAGGAAGAGGTGTCATCAAGCCCCAGGTCAACAAAGTAGAAGCCATCCAAAATTGGCCACGGCCAGTGACCAAAAAGCAGGTGAGAGCTTTTCTGGGTATTGTGGGCTATTACCGCAGATTTATCCCTAACTTCGCCACTATAGCAGCGCCCTTGACAGATCTGACCAAGGGAAGTAGGTCTGTCATGGTTAAATGGAGTGAAGAGGCTGAGGGGGCTTTCCAAAGACTGAAATTAGTCCTCTGTAGAGAGCCAGTACTCGTCACTCCTGATTTCACTAAGACATTTGTGGTACAAAGCGATGCTTCTGACGTAGGGCTAGGGGCAGTACTTTCCCAAGAGGTGGGGGTTGAGGAGCACCCAGTCACCTATCTTAGCAGGAAGCTTACACCCCCAGAAAGGAACTATAGCATTGTGGAACGTGAATGTTTGGCGATAAAATGGGCCCTAGAAGCGCTGAAGTATTACCTGCTAGGTCGGCACTTCAGGCTAGTGACCGACCACTCCCCTCTCACCTGGATGAGCCAGGCTAAAGAGAGAAATGCAAGGGTCATGAGGTGGTTCCTTACGTTGCAAAACTTTAAATTCACTGTAGAACACAGGGCTGGTAAATTACAAGGGAACGCAGATGCGCTATCAAGGACACACTGTTTAATGGCTAAAAGTGTTCGCCCCCATAGGTTCGAACAAAGGGGGAGGGTATGTGAGACACTGAAGGGGTTAATCCTGGATGGCCGGTATATTTCTCCTGGGTTCAGCTACTATGCCTACTAGAGACTGAGGGAAGTTCATGTCTCCCAACAGGAGACATGGGGAAACCAGGAAAGTGCGATATGGTCTCCAGCAAAAGTAGTTGCTGGAGACATTTTGATAAAGTGTGTTTGGGCCTGTTTTTTTTGGGATGGATGACAGGTTTGGCAGTGGGACCATCCATCCCACTTCCTCCACTCCAGGTCTTAGTGTTTGGAGTCAGGCACCAGGTGCTGAGGCTGGACTATTAGCAGGTCCATAAAGCCTGCAAGTTGTGCAGACAGAGTGAGGCTGGGTGCAGCTAGGAATGCTGAAGGCTGCTGGCCTCAGGAGATACTTTGGACGCTATCAAAGGTAAAAAACTTGTGGACTGAACTGCATAACATGTTGTATTCGTGTGGCTGTAGCTAGACGCACGTATAGTGAGGAAAACTGTCTTATGTTTAGGTAGTGCTGGACAAGCAGGGTTTATTTTGTTTGTGCCTAAAGCAAAGGCTGTATTATCATTTATTTTGAGCTTGTGAATAAACGCAGGCCAAGCCTGCATTTGGACTTCATCTGTGTCTGGGACTCTGACTGCTGTTCACACCGCAAACCCGCACCCTACCGAGCTAACTTCCCCACACCATTTAATGGCCAGTAACTCCCTATTATATCATAATTCCTCTCTGCTTGTGAAAATTTGCGGGAGAAGAAGGCACATGGTCTGAGATTAGTGAGAGTGGAGGAGCCCTGAGACAACACAGCCCCCACACCGTCCTCAGATGCGTCAACCTCAACCACAAACGGTTTGTTCTCATCAGGCTGGATCAGAACCGGAGCGGTAGAAAAACACTCCTTAAGATTCTCAAACGCTTTCACAGCAGTAGGAGACCAGTTCATCACATCTGCTCCCTTACGAGTGAGATCGGTGACAGGCTTGATAATTACCGAAAATTTTTTAATGAATTTTCGATAAAAATTGGCAAATCCCAAGAATCGTTGGAGCGCCTTCAGGGATGAAGGTCGCACCCAATCACGGATAGCTTGCACCTTGGTGGGGTCCATCCTGAACGCACAGGGAGTCAAAATGTACCCCAAAAAGGTCACCTCCTGAACCCCAAAGGAGCACTTCTCACTTTTAACAATTTGTTTTTGCGCAACACTTCAAGGACCTGCCTGACGTGGCCTACATGAGATTCCGAATCAACAGAAAAGATGAGGATATCATCGATATAGACAACCATAAATCTGCCAATGAAGGGTCTAAAGATGTCATTAACGAAGTTTTGAAAGACCGCAGGGGCATTACTTAATCCAAAGGGCATTACTAGATACTCGTAATGACCCTCCGGAGTGTTAAAGGCAGTTTTCCACTCATCTCCTTCACGGATCCTGATCAAGTTGTAAGCCCCCTTAAGGTCCAATTTGGTGAATCAACAAGCCCCCTGAACCTGATTAAGTAAATCAGGAATGAGCGGCAAAGGGTACCTGTTCTTCACCGTAATCTTATTGAGTTCCCTATAATCAATACAGGGTCTTAGACCACCATCCTTTTTGCCCACAAAAAAGAATCCTGCCCCCATGGGGGAGACCGAAGGACGGATATGTCCTTTGGCCAGACTCTCCTTGAGATAATCCCTCATAGCCTGCCGCTCTGGTGTAGAGAGATTAAATATGCGACCCTTAGGGTACTTGGACCCCTCAATAATTTCAATAGTGCAGTCATACTGGCGATGAAGGGAAAGAAAATCTGTTTCAGATATAGTAAATACATCAACAAAATCCCCAATATACTCAGGTAGGCCTGTGGATTTGCTGGTAAGGCCTAACTGAAGAACAGATTTGCAACAATTATTACAACCAGGTCCCGACCTCTCCAATTCACCAGTCGACCAGTTAATTGTCGGGTTAGGACTCTGTAACCAGGGTAACCCAAGCACCAGGTCGGCGGGCAAATTCTTCAAAACTAAAAAGGAACAGTTTTCAACGTGGTGGATACCCACAATAAGAGTAACTTCAGGAGTACCAAACTCAGCTCCACCGCTGTTAAGGGGGGTGAAGTCTAATGCTATAATTGGAATAGTCTCCTTAAGGGGAATCAAAGGAATACCCAAGGATTGAACAAATTCAAAATCAATAAAATTGCATGCAGACCCTGAGTCAATGAACGCCCATCCAGAACTTCTGGACTGATCGAAAGAAACAGTACAAGGTAACAACACTTTCTTCCTTACCACCGTAGGAAGTACCTTAACACTTGCGGCAGACCTCTTGGAAGGAGGAAATTTGGGACATTGCTGCCGCCAATGGTCCTTGTCACCACAGTAGAAGCAGACCCCCTGTTTACACCTCTGCTCCCTCAAGGTGGCTCCAAGTTGCATGGTTTCCTCCGGGGTCTTGCCAGGAGATGCAGTCTGGAAGGAAGTATCCGGGGAACCGACCACAATAAAGGGAGTCAAGTGTTCAGTCCGTCTCTCCCTAACACGTCTGTCTAGTCTAATGGCTAACGTCATTGTCTCCTCTAGGGACTCCGGAGTGGGGTAACTAACCAGGAGATCCTTAAGCTGATCAGAGAGCCCCCCCCCTAAACTGGCTCTTCAATGCAGGATCATTCCAGTTGGACGAAATACACCATTTCCTAAATTCAGCACAGTAATCCTCCAGTGGACGGTTACCCTGTCGCATGTTCTTCAACTGCGTCTCCACTACCGTGGCTAGGTCGGGTTCCTCGTACAGGAGTCCTAGAGCCCAAAAAAAAGCCTCCACAGACTGTAAACAAGGAGCATCACGGGGCAAAAAAAAAGCCCACTCCTGCGGGTCACCCTGCAGCTGGGAGATGATAATTTTAACTTGCTGCGGTTCAGGCCCCGAGGAGTTTGGGCGCAACTCAAAATAAAGCTTACAGCTTTCCTTAAAGGCGCGGAAAGCCTTACGATCCCCGGAAAATGGTCGGGGAGCTTGACCTGAGGTTCCAAGGTGGTATTAGGAACCTCAGCAACAGCCGCAGGGGTGGCAAGCTGTTGCTCATGCTGCTGGAGCCCTTCCGCCAAGTCCTGGATCATTTGTGCCATATTTTGGACTTGGTCAGTCAGTGCTCGCAACTGCTCCATAAAATTTTTGGGCCTGTTATTCTGTAACGGAGAGACACACGGGGATATGGTGCGCCCTGACTTCCCCCACAATTGTCCCTGCCTACTTGCCTCACCCTAGGCTAAGGGTCCTAGGGGGACAACTGGACGACAATCCCTACTCTGTATAAGTGAGGGATAGGGAAGGGAAGGAACAGAAGACAAACACAGGCACGAACAAACACAATACGAATAGTCAGCTAAGCAAAAGTCAAACCGGGAGAGTACGTCAGGAGCCGAGGGATAAGCAGAATCGAGGTCGAGGTCACAAGCAATAGGTCTGGATACACGGTAAGGTCACAAGTCAAAACGCACAGCACTGCAAAGGAAGGAACTTCAATAACAGGCAACTTGCTAGGCAGTTGCCATCTTTAAATAGCCCGCCCAGGATCATGTGATGTGGCCAGCATCACATGACCTGAGGCGCAGCATTGCTGCCAATACAATATGCAAAGTAGCCATGTGGTGTGTGTGGTGTTTTTAGTAAAAACCCAAGATAATTAACTGATGAAGTGCTGGCTGACCAGACCAGCACTTCAATTCCCTACTGCTTGTCTCTAGGGGAGCGGAGAGGTCCATCAGTGCTGCACGGAGGGAGCGCGTCGCCGACCTCCCGTTACAGTGGTACTGTGGAGTATAAGACAAGCCAGGTTCAAATCAGGTCACAAGCAATATCCTTTCTAACTTGTGCAAGAGGCCAGTAAGAGGCACCTCTAAAGAAGAACTATCACCTCAAAATGCAGTGCAATCTGCAGACACCGTGTTATAGAGAAGGAGGAGCTGAAAAGATTGGTTTATATTTTTGTGGGAAAGGATTCAATAAAAATTGTAATTTATTTGTTTAAACCTCTAGTTTTTCTGACTTTGCTTGTACATTTTTCTACAGAGATAGCTGTCAATCACTGATAGCTGTACATAGGGGTGGTCTTTAGTTCAGAAAAAGCTGGTATATAAATGTTCTGTATAAATTACAAAGTTTACTGAGTCTTTCCCCACAAAACTGTTCTACTGTTCTGCCTGTAGATTGTATTGCATTTTGTGGTGACAGGTCCTCTTTAAATAAGATTTCCTTATATTCTTAAAGGAATTGTCTGGGAATGCCTCCCCTACTGAAGGGATCATACTTACCTACTCCCTGCCACTCTGGTCCTTTGCACTGATTCCCGCATCTCCTTATTCCGTGATTTGTTTTCTTCCTCCCGGGCATGGGCTGGTCACCTGATCCTCTTCAGCCAACCACTGGCTTTATCAATGACATGTCTCTTAGCTGAAGCTAGCAGTTGGAAGATGATCAGATGACGATGCCCATGCCAGGGAGGAAGGAAAACCCAGACTGGAATATGTAGATGCTGGAGCCTGGAGGACCGGAGCAGTGAGGAGTAGGTAAGTATGATATTTTTAGTAGAGGAGACAGACACTCTCTTTACAGGGTCCTATCCTTTCAAGCATACTAAACGTTACAGAGAATTTCTGACTAAAAAGGAATCAAGAATCTTCTCCACTTCAAATTCCTGACCCACTTCCACAGCAGTAAATAGTAATGATTCTTAACTGGGTGGACTGAAGTTTCAAGGACTTATGAAAAACGTTTAGAAATCAACAGGTGCTCCTGTAGTTGCCA
Source organism: Rhinella marina (assembly GCA_900303285.1). Classification (NCBI taxonomy): domain Eukaryota; kingdom Metazoa; phylum Chordata; class Amphibia; order Anura; family Bufonidae; genus Rhinella; species Rhinella marina. The sequence goes on from ONZH01004938.1 coordinate 6,195, forward strand.
GCTGTCCAAGACCAAAAATGGATGTACCTTAGGCAAGCCCCACACGTACTGTATATGGGTTGTCTTGGGTGGATTTGGTGGTGTTGTAGGGCGGGGATTACATGCCGCAGAATGTACCAACTACAGTGTTGGAGAGTATGTGCTCCATAATGTAAAAACTGTAAAAACTTTACAGAAAGTAAAAGTTAAATCATGTGTGTGTTCACTGAAGTGAGTTGTGGAAAATCCAGGCCCCTCTCTGAGAAGCATGGATCACAGAATCCTCAGTGTGTGGCTATTACATCGAGCCTGCAGATGTCTCCAGGGAACGGCCACAAAAATCACTACTACTCTTTCCAAGGTCAGTCCAACCTTGGAAAACAGTTCTGAGTTATATGATCTTACTGCTTTTACAACCCCCATATATGTTGATGGCAAACCCTCTTTCTTTAGACATAGAGGATGCCCTTTTATCATGGTCACAGGGCTAGGTATGAAAATGTTATGAGTTATCTCTATACTGTTCATATATCTGTGTAATGTAATTAGATCTTCCAAAGCTTTTTTTTTTTTTTTTAAGAGTAAACAAATGCAAGTCTTGGTACTGCAACCCACTCATTCTCTTGCTTACTTTGGTCGCCCAATTTTGTACCTGCTCTAATCCCAAAACCATTCACAATATCCTATTCAAGTGAATATTTTTTTATATATTTTAACTTTTTTAAAAGCTTTTTTTTACTATGATATTTTCACCCTAGGGGACTTGAACATGTGATCGTTAGATTGCTTGGCCCATAGACTGCAATGAAGTATCATTGCAACCTATGGGAGATTCAGGATGTTGCCATGGCAGGCAGGGCTCCTTTACTTTGGTACCCCTCCTACGGCTCGAGGCTGTCAAACAAACTAACTGCTCCTCTGATCACCGTGTAGAGGAGTTGTTTGGGCCCCGGGAATGTAGCGCCTCTGGGAAAAGCCCTTCAGATCCTGTGGTTACAACACTAGTGTGCCCTAACAGCAGGATTGCTGAACAGACAGCATTAGGGCCTTTTGTTGGTCCTCTTGGGCTGACTGCAGATGGTTCCCCCAGTCTCTAATCGGGTCAGCGTATTTCCAATCAGGAAGCCCCCTTTAATCATTCTGCTTTCATGGAGCACAGCAATCAGTAGGTTTCCAGCTGGAATCTGAGTTTCTTCCACCCCTGGCTGTAGACCAGGAGGCTTCTTTAAGTACCAGAGTTGTTAGCATCGGTTGGTTCTTACAGCAAAAGAGCTCTGGGAACCCTTAACACCTCTCTACTTGAAGCAAGACAAAAAGACACCATTATAGACTGTGGATTCATACCACCTGCTTTCAAAAGAGTAGGTGTCAGATTTTAGTTTTACAGTTTTGAGAGACTGAGTAGCTATTTCTCTGATATTTGGGGACTAACTGAATTTTTAGTCTTGTCAAACAATCTGTGTATCGTCACAATTACACTGAATATTTTCCTATGATTACAAATAGAGATGAGCGAGCACTAAAATGCTCGGGTGCTCGTTATTCGAGTCGAACTTTTCCCGATGCTCGGGTGCTCGTTTCGAATAACGAACCCCATTGAAGTCAATGGGAGACTCGAGCATTTTTGCGGGGGACCAAGGCTCTGCCTAGGGAAGGCTGGGTGAAAACCTGGAAACATCAGAAAATGATGGAAACACCACGGAAATGGACAGGAAACAGCAGGGGCAGCATGCATGGATGCCTCTGAGGCTGCCTAATCCCACCATTACCCCAAATTCTCAGGCAACAGCCTGGTGGTTACCCTCATGGCAATTGTGCTCACCCAGACCAAGAAAGGCGAGGCAAATACCCATCACATGTTAGGGAAGCACCCAACTAGGTGCAACGAAGGTCCATCACCGCCTGCAGGTGACACCACTGCTCATGCTGGCACTGCAGCTGACATCAAGTTTAGTATCTGTTCTTATCAGTTGCTGTGCCTGCTGGTGGTATAGTGGTGAGCATAGCTACTTCCCAAGCAGTTGATCTGGGTTCGATTCCCGTCTATCGCAGGAGGCAATTCAGAATGCGAATACAATATCTAATACATCCCCTACCTGGGTAAATTGTTTGGAGAGAGGGCCTGTGGGGGGGAAGGAGGTTTTGCTGGAAGAGCCAGAGGAGTGCCCCCTGGGCTAGTGTGTGTGGTGGTGACAACAGCCGGAATGGATTTGGGAAAACTGTTGCTTTAACCCGTATGGTATCGATTCTTCTCAGTTTAATACCGTATACGTCCCCTATCTTGGGACCCTATATTTAATGGATTTTTCGAACACGGAAAACGGAAAAAGAGCTTGCTCTGGCCAGGGGAGTGTCTTTCCCACTGCAGCTAAGGGGACGTGTCCATGCTCTGCCTATCACAGGTCAGGAGGCAATTAAAAAAAGAAAAACAAAAAACATCAGTACAATATCTAATACGTCCCCTATCCGGGTAAATAGTATGGAGAGAGGGCCTGTAGGTGGGGGGAAGGAGGTTTCGCTGGAAGAGCCAGAGGAGTGCCCCCTGGGCTAGCGTGTGTGGTGGTGACAACAGCCGGATGGATTTAGAATGACGACGCAGGACCCCAACTTAAAAATTTAGCATCAACCGGTACAATTGTCAATTATGAGCTAGATCAAGTGTGGCATGACTTTTAAATGAATATTGCATGTGGTCACGTACTCCCTGGAACCCCATAGTCACTCCTTCCCTGATGTGCTAGCCCAGAACATTCTCTGCCCCAATTCGCAAGACCTTTTGCTGTTTCCGTGTGCTGACAGTGGGGATTTACCAGTGTTGTCTGAGGAGGTGGTGGACAATGGCGAGACACAGGTGTCGGGGGGTGAGGTAGTTGTATGGGAAGCAAGTTACAGTGGGGACTCCTTGGGGGGGACTTTCTCATGATGGGACAGATTCAACTTGGGTGGATCAGGCACAGGAACAGATGAATTTTTTGGGGGGTTTATTTAACTTTTATTTAGCAAAAATACCCACAGAGATATTTATTCGTTATCTTCTCTGCGCAGTCTGGCATTGGGGTTCCGCACTTTGATGGCGAGCTGTGCCGCTCTCTCCACAATGGTCTGTAGGTTCTTAGATGGAGACTTTGTCGGCGTTTCAGTACAGAAGGACTTGTTGCTCATCCACAGAACCTCGTCCTCCTTGACATTGTGGACAAGGAATTTGCGGGTGGACCAGGAATTTGCTGAACCCTGTGAGCAGCATATGTTTGGTCTTCTACTTGCTACCGTATCCAGTGTTGGGCAATATAGATTCGCAAGTAATATTATTTTTCACACCTATCCCAAAAATAAAAATGCATGCAGTATGCGCAAATAAAACTTGGAACTGGAATTGGAGAGAGGGCCTGTAGGTGGGGGGGGGGGCAGGCTGGGGGAAGGAGGTTTCGCTGGAAGAGCCAGAGGAGTGCCCCCTGGGATAGCGTGTGTGGTCGTGACTTCAATACTAATTGTATCAGTGGGGGGTCACAGCACTCAATCCCTTGAGATGGCGAAAGTGGGTGCACGTTCTGATGAGGCCCAATCTCCACCACCGGCCAGTCAGTACATCATAATTACGAAGTCAGACAGCACTCCAATTGCAGTGAATAACGTGATTTTTTATTTTCAGCCGTACATTATTTAATTCATAAGCGACGTTTCGGGCTTACAGATTGCCCTTCATCAGGCTAAGATCCATGCGTGCAGGCATGTCGGCTGTATGCACGCATGGATCTTAGCCTGATGAAGGGCAATCTGTAAGCCCGAAACGTCGCTTATGAATTAAATAATGTACGGCTGAAAATAAAAAATCACATTATTCACTGCAATTGGAGTGCTGTCTGACTTCGTAATTATGGTGTGTGATGGTGACAACAGCCGGATGGAGTTAGAATGACGACACAGGACCCCAACTTAAAAATTTAGCATCAACCGGTACAGTCGTAAATTATGAGATTGATCAAGTGTGGCATGACTTTTTAGATGGAGATTGCATGTGGTCACGTACTCCCTGGAACCCCATAGTCACCCCTTCCCTGATCTGCTAGCCCAGAACATTCTCTGCCCCAATTCGCAAGACTTTTTGCTGTTTCCGTGTGCTGACAGTGTGGATTTACCAGTGTTGTCTGAGGAGGTGGTGGACAATGGCGAGACACAGGTGTCGGGGGGTGAGGTAGTCGTATGGGAAGCATGTTACAGTGGGGACTCCTTGGGGGGGACTTTCTCATGATGGGACAGATTCAACTTGGGTGGATCAGGCACAGGAACAGATGAATTTTTTGGGGGGTTTAGTTAACTTTTATTTATCAAAAATAACCACAGAGATATTTATTCGTTATCTTCTCTGCGCAGTCTGGCGTTGGGGTTCCTCACTTTGATGGCGAGCTGTGCCGCTCTCTCCACAATGGTCTGTGTGTTCTTAGATGGAGACTTTGTCGGCGATTTCAGTACAGAAGGAGTTGTTGCTCATCCACAGAACCTCGTCCTCCTTGACATTGTGGACAAGGAATTTGCTGAACCCTGTGAGCAGCATGTGTTTGGTCTTCTACTTGCTACCGTATCCAATGTTGGGCAATATAGATTCGCAAGTAATATTATTTTTCACACCTATCCTAAAAATAAAAATGTATGCAGTATGCGCAAATAAAACTTGGAACTGGAATTGGAGAGAGGGCCTGTAGGTGGACCTCCGGAAAAATTGTTTGAATAGAGGGCCTGTAGGGGGCCCTCCCGAAAAATTGTTTGAAGAGAGGGCCTGTAGGTGGACCTCTGGAAAAATTGTTTGAATAGAGGGCCTGTAGGTGGACCTCTGGAAAAATTGTTTGAATAGAGGGCCTGTAGGTGGACCTCTGGAAAAATTGTTTGAATAGAGGGCCTGTAGGTGGACCTCTGGAAAAATTGTTTGAATAGAGGGCCTGTAGGGGGCCCTCCTGAAAAATTGTTTGAAGAGAGGGCCTGTAGGTGGACCTCTGGAAAAATTGTTTGAATAGAGGGCCTGTAGGTGGACCTCTGGAAAAATTGTTTGAATAGAGGGCCTCTAGGGGGCCCTCCTGAAAAATTGTTTGAAGAGAGGGCCTGTAGGGGGCCCTCCTGAAAAATTGTGCTAAAAGAGTGCCAGTTGGACCTCTAAAAAATGGCGTTTTTTGGGTCAGCGTTAAGCAAAGACGATATAGAGGAGGAGGAGGAGTAGAGAAGAGGAGTAGAGAAGAGGAATCGGATACATAAGTTATTTAAATCTTTAGCTGCTTTCCCCCGGAGGAGATTTGAATAGACTTGAGGAATCTGAGAGACCTGACTACCAGTTCTGGTGGAAGATGACATCTGGCAGTCTACAATCGCTCTGCGCTGCTGGCAAACTCTGGATAACATGTTTAATGTGGAATTCCATCTCGTGGGCACGTCGCACAACAGTCGGTGAGTGGGCAGTTGTAGGCGGCGCTGCGCTGCCCTGAGAGTGGCAGCATCTGTGCTCGAATTGCGGAAATGCGCACAGATGCGGCGCACCTTGGTGAGCAAATCAGACAGATTGGGGTATGTTTTGAGGAACCGCTGAACTATTAGATTGAACACGTGGGCCAGGCATGGCACATGTGTCAGTCTGCCGAGTTGCAGAGCCGCCACCAAGTTACGCCCGTTGTCACACACAACCATGCCTGGCTTGAGGTTCAGCGGTGCCAGCCACACATCGGTCTGCGCCGTGATGCCCTGTAACAGCTCTTGGGCGGTGTGCCTTTTGTCACCTAAGCTCAGCAGTTTGAGCACCGCCTGCTGGCGCTTACCCACGGCACTGCTGCTGCGCCTAGAGCTACCGACTGAAGGCGCCGTGCCCACGGATGGTAATTCGGTGGAGGAAGAGGGGTCGGAGGAGGAGGAGGAGGCATAGTACGTCTGAGAGACCGTGACCGAGGTAGGCCCCGCAATCCTCGGTGTGGGCAGTACATGAGCGGCCCCAGGGTCATTCTCGGTCCCAGCCTCCACCAAGTTAACCCAATGTGCCGTCAGTGAGATATAGTGTCCCTGCCCGGCAGCACTTGTCCACGTGTCCGTGGTTAGGTGGACCTTTTCAGAAACAGCGTTGGTCAGGGCACGGATGATGTTCTGTGACACGTGCTGGTGTAGGGCTGGGACGGCACATCGGGAAAAATAGTGGCGGCTGGGGACGGAATACCGAGGGGCAGCCACCGCCATGAGATTTCGAAAGGCCTCGGTCTCTACCAGCCTATAGGGCAGCATCTCCAGGCTAAGCAATTTGGAGATGTGGACGTTGAGGGCTTGGGCGTGTGGGTGGGTGGAACTGTATTTCCTCTTGCGCTCCAGCGTCTGCTGTAAAGACAGCTGAACGCTACGCTGGGACACATTGGTGGACGCTGTGGAGGATCGTGGAGGCGAAGGTGTGGTTTTCCGGCGGGAGGCACTCATGCCGGGGTCCTGGGCAGGGGGTTGACTAGCAGAGGCAGCGAGTGACGCGGGGGGTTGACTAGCAGAGGCAGCGAGTGACACAGGGGAAGGAGCAGTGGTGTGACCCGCAGGAGGTGGTGAACGGCCTTGGTTCCATTGAGTGGGGTGTTTAGCACTCATATGCCTGCGCATGCTGGTGGTGGTTAGGCTAGTAGTGGTGGCACCCTGGTGTGGCACAGGTTGCACACCACAGTCCGTCGGTCATCCTCACTTTCTTTAAAGAACCTCCAGACTTGCGAACATCTAGGCCTCACCACGGGAGCTTCACTACGTGAAACAGTTGCTGATGATGCACCAGCTCTGGCCCTGCTTCTCCCTCTGGCCACACCACTGCCTCTTACAACCTGTTCTGGTGCAGCACTCGCCTCCGCCTCAGAAGCACTGTCTTCACTCGGCATATCAACCCAGCTTGGGTCAGTCACCTCGTCATCCTCCGATTCCTCAGTCTGCTCCCTCCTCGGAATTCCTCCCCTAACAACAACTTCACCACTGTCTGACAACCGTGTCTCCTCATCGTCCGACACCTCTTTACAAACTTCTTCCACTAAGTCAACATTGTCATCATCATCACCCACAGACTGCGACAGTTGGAAAACTTGGGCATCGGGAACGAGGTCAGCAGCAACCTGAGAAGTGGTTTGTGACTCTGGGAAGGGTCCAGAAAACAGTTTCTGAGAGTATGCCGGATCGCATTCCAAATTTTCCTGGGGGGGGCAGACTGGGGAGAAGGAGGTTGAGGTGGAGGAGCCATAGGAGTGCTCCCTTGGGTAACGTGGGTGGACTGCGTGGAAGACTGACTGGTGGACAAATTACTTGAAGCATTGTCCGCAATCCACGAGATCAGCTGTTCGCACTGTTATGGTTTCAACAGTCCTCTACCACGTGTCCCTGTAAGTTGAGACATGAAGCTAGGGAGTATAGCTCTGCGGAATTCCCCTGCTCCCTCATCAGCGGGTACTGTCTCACCCTGCCCAGGACCACGGCCTCTGCCCCCTGCAGTAATTGAATGCCCACGCCCTCGCCCTCGACCCTTAGCCCTGGGGTTCAACATTTTTTTGTATATAGGTGTATGATAAAAAAAAAATAAAAAATTACACGGGCCTGGTATACTGAAACCCACAAACTTGTTAAGTCCGGTAGAATTAACTGACGTACAGAAAGTGTCACCTGGAAATATTATACGGGTTGGAGCGAGTGTGCTGAACTGTGAAACACAGAAAGGTTACACGCAGCTGAGTAAAAAGGATTTGTATCACTGAGCTAAAACAACTGAAAAAATAATTTATTTTTTTATTTAGTTTTTTTGGGAACGTGACGTGCAAGAACTATGGTAGAACTGACTGACACCATGTTAACGGTGGCTATTTAGTCTGCGACCCAGACAAATGTCGCACAGAGTTTTCTGGATCAAGCTGTAGATGATGTTGGTAGCAAATGACTTGGTTGTATTCTGTGACGTACAGAAAGTGTCACCTGGACAGTATATACGGATGGGAGCTAGTGTACTGAACTGTGACACACAGAAAGGTTACACACAGCTGAGTAAAATGGATTTGTATCACTGAGCTAAAACAACTGAAAAAATATTTTTTTTTTTAATATTTGTCTTTTTATATTTTTTATAAAATTTTGTTTTTTTGGGAACGTGACGTGCAGGAACTATGGTAGAACTGACTGACACCCTGTTAACGGTGGCTATTTAGTCTGCGACCCAGACAAATGTCGCACAGAGAGTTTTCAGGATCAAGCTGTAGATGATATTGGTAGCAAATTACTTGGTTGTATTGTGTGATGTACAGAAAGTGTCACCTGGACAGTATATACGGATGGGAGCTAGTGTACTGAACTGTGACACACAGAAAGGTTACACACAGCTGAGTAAAAAGGATTTGTATCACTGAGCTAAAACAACTGAAAAAATTTTTTTTTTTTTTTATATTTTGTTTTTTTGGGAACGTAACGTGCAGGAACTATGGTAGGACTGACTGACACCCTGTTAACGGTGGCTATTTAGTCTGCGACCCAGACAAATGTCGCACAGAGAGTTTTCTGGATCAAGCTGTAGATGATATTGGTAGCAAATGACTTGGTTGTATTGTGTGACGTACAGAAAGTGTCACCTGGACAGTATATATGGATTGGAGTGAGTCAGTGCTGAACTGTGACACACAGAATGGTTCCACACTGCTGTGTGCAATGGATTTGTATCACTGAGGTAGAACAATTAAAAAAAAAAACAGGGTTAGATATGGCGATAGCTCCACTACTAGTGCCAGCCAGCCAAGCCAGGAGACAAAAAAAAATTTCTTCTAGCCCTTAGAAGGGCTGTTGGGTTCTTTGTGGGTGATTCCTGCCTAACTGAGAACTAAATTCAGGCCCTAACACTGTCCCTGAAAGGCAGCAGCTCTATCCCTAACGACATCCAGACGGCATCTGAGCCGAGCGCCGCGGCCAGTCACTAGTATATTCCAGGGTCACCTGATCAGGCCAGCCAACCCCTGCTATCGACATGTAAGGGCCCCACGTGATGCTGGGTGTACTGTAGAGGCTCCTGGCTTGTGATTGGCTGTGTTTATAGGCGCCAAAAAAGCACGATGCGGAAGTTGCCATTTCCTCGAGTATGGCGAGATACTCGTCCGGGCTGCGAGTACTTACGAGTACCCTAATACTCGAACGAGCACCAAGCTCGGACGAGTATGCTCGCTCATCTCTAATTACAAGTTATTGTGAATAAGTGACTTTGACATAAATGATGTAAAAGGTCAGTGATTCAGAATATTATGAATAAGTCACTTTCTATTTTTAGTAGCAGACCACCCAAAGTGACTATCGGGGATACATTTGTGTTTGTCAGGATTTCCTGCTTAAAGCTGGTCATTTTTCATTTTAGACAGTTTTCTCATAATTTCAGCCCTCATAATAATACTGCCATATAATGGCAAGTATGTAGCCCACATAACACCATTATATAGCACCCAAAAAGTTTGCAGCATCCAAACAATATTCTTAAATAATTGTACCATACACTGCTAAATATCACCAACCCCGAATAGTAGATTTAAAAGGGTTTTCCGGGATTGAAATATTGATAAGCTATGCCTAAGACACGTCACCAATATCATATCGGCAAGAGTCCGTCACCCTGCATCTCTGCCAATCAGCAGTTCGGAGTAGCTGGACAGAAGCTGCTTACTGCAGCACTCCTCCCATGCACTTCAATGGCAGCAGTGCTGCAGTAACCACCTCTGTCCAGTAAACTACCAGAACCAAGATCATTACATAAATAGAACACTGGAACTAAGCCTAGTATATAAATACAGATCCGGGAAAAGCTCAGTACATAAATACTGAACCAGAACCAAGCTCAGTACATAAATACTGCACCAGAACCAAGCTCAGTACATAAATACTGTACCAGAACCAAACTCAGTAGATAAATACTGCACCAGACCCCAGCTCAGTACATAAATACTAGACCAGAACTAAGCTCAGTAGATAAACACTGCACCAGACCCAAGCTCAGTACATAAATACTACTGTCACTAACCTTGCTGGCCGGATGTAGTTCCGTTTGGCCAGCTTTCAAGTACTAACAAGTACTGGCGTGCGGAGTCTAACTAGCCCCCGGGTTTTCACCAGAGCCCGCCGCAAAGCGGGTTGGATTTGTGCGGCCGGGAACTAGCAGGTCGCTTAGCCGTGTACAAGCAGTGGTAAAGCTGGATAGACTGGATAGTCAGCAGGTTAGCAGAGACAAGGGTCGATCAGGATCACAGGAACAGACACGAGCACAGAGCTGGAGTACGCTGGAAGACCTGATACTCTGGCATCAGACATGCGCACAGAGCTGCTTTAAATAGGCCTCTGATAGGGATCAGGTGCAGGACTGATGACGGTTTCACAGAAGGTGTAAGAGCTGCAGTACCTGCTGCCAGCCCCTAGATGGGGCGAGAGTACAGTTTCCGCAGATTTTGTACTATTTGCTGGAATCACCGCATTAGAAGCTTGTGGAGAAAGAGACAGCAGCGGCCGCGGGGAACAGTCCCGCTGACGGGACCAGTGTAGCGGCACACTGCGCCCAGGCGTGACAGTACCCCCCCCATTTAGGGTGGACACCGGACACCCAAAGCTGAGCACTTGTGGAAACTGTCTGCAGAAACTCTTCATAGACTGAGGGGCCAACTTCATCCTGAGAATCCGGCGACGGCAGGAGCGAGAAGAAGGCCAGACTTCATCTCCATGAGCCGACTTTTTATCTGCTAGTACCTTGTACCGAGCAGAAGTTCCCAATGGACTAGTCCGTACCTCGGACCCGATGACAGAAAACTTCACAGGATTAGCTGCAGAGATCACAGAGACTGGAAGAGTAGGACGATGGGGTAAACGGAAGTCGATCATGGGTTCAGGATCACTACCTGGTTCTTTGTCCGTGGTATCCAAAGACCTGGAAAGAGCACTTGCTTTCTCGTTCTTGGTGCCCGGACGGTAAGTACAGCCCTGAGGAGAAGCTTTATTGGGCAATAAATCAATAGCACAGTCCCTGGAGCGAGGAGGAGGGAGTTCCTCCGCTTGTGACTTGCTGAAGACATCAGAATCAGCGGAACCCAGTCGGGGAACAACTCCTTCAATACTGGAACAACAGAGAGGGATGCTCCCGAGAGACGATGCCTTCTGTAAGCAGGACAATTGACAGTCATGACCCCACGACATTAGTTCCCCGGTTTTCCAATTGAGATGGGGGGAGTGCTTCTGAAGCCATGGAAAACCCAGAACAAGTGGATGCATGGCCTTGGGAACCACTAAAAGTTCAATTTCTTCTTGATGAGAAGACCCCACTTGCATGACAATGTTCTGGGTGCGGGACAGAATGGGCCCGGTTGGCACCCGATTACCATCGATGCCCACTAAGGTCACAGGAGAGGAGAGTGGAACCCGTGGAATTCCCCATTTGGATGCTAGGGAAGAGGAAATGAAGTTCCCAGCTGCTCCGGAATCCAGGAGAGCAGGTATCGACCGTATCCCTTTGGGAGTAAGAAGGGACACAGTGACGGAAAACAGAGGAATTTCTTTCTCCTTAGCAGGAGAAAAATACATGGAACCTAGGACAGCCAACCCTGACTTGCCCAGGTTCTGACGTCTTTCCGGCTTATTGGGACAAGTCCGTACTTGATGACCGAGTTCAGCGCAGTAGAGACACAAACGATTCTTCATACGGTTTTCTCTTTCCTCCCGAGATAGCCCAGCATGCCCAAGTTGCATAGGTTCCTCCACTGGGACTGACGGAACCTGAAACTTGGGGAAAGGTTTGGCATTAAACCGTGTGGACCTTCGTTCCTCCGCTGCACGTTCTCTAAACCGAATATCCACCTTATTACATAGGGATATTAGGTCATCCAGATTTGGGGACAATTCCCGAGAGCATAGTTCATTTTTAATAGGGTCGGATAGCCCATCCCAGAATACGGCCACCAGGGATTCTTCGTTCCACTTTAGCTCAGACGCCAAGGTTCGGAATAGGACTACGTACTGAGCCACGGATAGGGAATCCTGGCGAAGGCGTAGTAGAGATGCGGCTGCAGATGAAACCCTACCAGGTTCGTCAAAGATTTTCCGGAAGCTCTCCAGAAATGCAGGACAGTTATAGAGGATAGGAGCGTCCTGTTCCCAGAGTGGCGAGGCCCAGGCTAAGGCTTGTCCAGTCAGAAGGGAGATGATGAAGGCCACTTTTGCTTTTTCAGAAGAAAAATTTCCAGGAAGAAGCTCAAAATGGATTGAGCACTGATTCAGGAACCCGCGACAGTTCTTAGGGTCTCCATCGTATTTGGAGGGTAGCGGAACCCGGAGGAGATGCGGTGTAGCCATCACAGACGAAGGAGATGACGGGGTAACAACCACCGGCGGCGGCTGCAATGAATCCAAACGTGTGGAAAGAGATTGCAAACACTGGAGAACCTGTTGCAGATTCGCCTCCTGCTGGTCGACACGCTCCACAACTTGCCGTAGCAGGTCAGCGGTAGAAGGCGCACTGGTGGCTTTCATGTTTGGTGGGCCAGAGTATGCTGTCACTAACCTTGCTGGCCGGATGTAGTTCCGTTTGGCCAGCTTTCAAGTACTAACAAGTACTGGCGTGCGGAGTCTAACTAGCCCCCGGGTTTTCACCAGAGCCCGCCGCAAAGCGGGTTGGATTTGTGCGGCCGGGAACTAGCAGGTCGCTTAGCCGTGTACAAGCAGTGGTAAAGCTGGATAGACTGGATAGTCAGCAGGTTAGCAGAGACAAGGGTCGATCAGGATCACAGGAACAGACACGAGCACAGAGCTGGAGTACGCTGGAAGACCTGATACTCTGGCATCAGACATGCGCACAGAGCTGCTTTAAATAGGCCTCTGATAGGGATCAGGTGCAGGACTGATGACGGTTTCACAGAAGGTGTAAGAGCTGCAGTACCTGCTGCCAGCCCCTAGATGGGGCGAGAGTACAGTTTCCGCAGATTTTGTACTATTTGCTGGAATCACCGCATTAGAAGCTTGTGGAGAAAGAGACAGCAGCGGCCGCGGGGAACAGTCCCGCTGACGGGACCAGTGTAGCGGCACACTGCGCCCAGGCGTGACAACTACCCCAGAACTAAGCTCAGTACATAAATACTATGCCATAACCAAGCTCAGTACATACATACTACCCCAGAACTAAGCTCAGTACATAAATGCTATGCCATAACCAAGCTCAGTACATAAATACTACCCCAGAACTAAGCTCAGTACATAAATACTATGCCATAACCAAGCTCAATACATAAATACTACCCCAGAACTAAGCTCAGTACATAAATAGTACACCATAACCAAGTTCAGTACATAAATACTAGCCCAGAGCTAACCTCAGTCCATAAATACTACACCATAACCAAGCTCAGTACATAAATACTTCCCCAGAGCTAAGCTCAGTCCATAAATACTACACCATAACCAAGCTCAGTACACAAATACTACCCCAGAACTAAGCACAGTACATAAATACTACCCCAGAACCAAGCTCAGTACATAAATCCTACACCGTAACCAAGGTCAGTACATAAATACTACCCCAGAACTAAGCTCAGTACATAAATATAGCCCTAGAACCAAGCTTATACATATATACAGCACCAGAACCAATCCCAGTACAGAAAGCAATTGCAAAGTCAGGTCAACCCTTCTATATAAGTTTCTACTAAGTAATAAAACATTCTAGGTAGGAAGTTATAGGCCAAATGTGCATTGGGGTAGAGCTGCTATTTGGTATGTAGTGATTATATTTATTATGCTAACTTTTCAAGCCATAACTTACCTTGTTTATCTTTTTGGCACTTTATGGTGATCCTATACTTATATTACTAATGTACGCAGTTCCTTTTTGTGACTGCTATTTTTACTATTGTATTATGGTGTGTGTTGTGTAGGAGCTATATCTATGGTTTTGTTCACACACTGTTAACTTTTATAGTGTATGTCCACTGTTTTCTAGGTGTCATTCTGTTCCTATCTGTGTCATGGTTCCTATCATATTTGAAAACAAAATGCAGTAATGCTTCCATTGCAAAACACCTGCATTCACACAGTCATTGTATTGGTCGGTGATTTCCATCAGTGATTGTGAGCCAAACCCAAGTTTGGAGCTTCCACAAACATAAGGTATAAAGGAAAAAATCTGCACCTGTTTAGAGCGGCATCTGGTTTTGGTTCAAAATCACTTTTGAAAATAACTGAACACTGACTGTGTGAATAAAGTATAAGGGAATGTACCAGCCCATTTGTGTGATACAAGTAGCGAAGATGGGCCCTTATAAAAAGGGCTGGACAGTGCCATATTGAAAGAGTAAAGTATCCTCCTGCTGGGGGTGAAGGTTAGTAAATGGTCTGCTGCAGCTGACTGCTGTAGCAGATGAAGAGTGCCCGCTCTAATGACAAGGGAAGGGTCTTCATGAAGCTGATGTAGTTTTGCCAAATAGGGCATGTAGGAAAGGAGATTGTAGACTAAACTCAGAGTGACTTTGTGTTTGGATAGAGACTGTTAGGTCAATAACTTTTCAGAAAGAAATTCCGAAGTGCAATGGACTATCTGACATCAAGAAGTAATCACAATGCATTTTAGGTTTAGAACTGTGCCTTCATCAGGTTGACACAATACAGTAATAACTTATATAGGTCTAAAATGTACCCGTTAAATACGTAGGGGGGAATTTATCATTAGGAGAATATTTGAAGTCAGTTTTGCTTCAGTCTGTGCTGGAGTTCTTTATGCCACATTTATCACATGTCTCATGTTGTTTGATAAATTTGGCTTGTCCTTAAACTGAGCACTTCTGTCTAGAAGTTTTCCTACTGTCCAGTTTTCCTACTCCACCCTCCTCCTGGAGTGAGATTGCGACTATTTTGCGACTTTTTAAAAAAGGCGCAATGATAAATCTGGAGTGAAACTCATTAACTTAGCTAACCACACCCACTTTTCCACCCTTATTACAAAACTGGAGTGAGGGGTGTACTCATGCAAAAAGTCACAAAATTTTGCGCAAGTGAGTGTAAAAAGTCACAAATGTTTGTGCAATCGCATACATTTTTATGCCAGAATTCTGGATTGAAGGTATGATAAATCAGGGCCATAGTGTCAGGAGCACTGTTTAAAAATAATAATATACTTAGCGATGATATCTCTACAGCATGCTTGCCGGGGAAGAAGACTCTAGAATTTGATGGCTATTGCCAATTGTAAGCCAGGGGATGGTTAGAGGAGGTTCGACTGAACCTGTCAGACTGCCTGTTAGGATTCTGTTCAGGTGGTCTTCCTAACTAGCCATGGTTGGATGAAAATGGAAGCCAGGTTGGTATGGGGAAAATTGCACTATGTCTGTCTGACATTAGCGAAAAATAGTAGTGAAAGCAGCAGTAAGTCTAGCTTACAGTGGTTGATGACCTGGTCATTTGAGCTTGTGAGGTCCCAATCACAAAGTCCTAGAGCTGGCCAACAGAATCAGTGCCAGTTGAAAGAAGACATATGGCACTCCAGATTGCAGTGGTGCACAAGTAGGATCTCACTCCATATAGTACAGTCAATAAAACCTTGGCACTCAGAGGACAAAGTATTTGATGTACTGTGTCATGCTGACAATAAAAACAATAGCTAGTCAAGAGAGATTGGCACACTAGGGGCCAGTGGGTGAAGACAATAGAGGGGACTTAACATTGCAAGACAAGAACACAAAATATTACACAATGGCTGTAAAATGTGTACTTTTAACCAAAAATAATAAAATCGGCTTATAGCTGAAGGCCAAAAATAGCAGGATATGTGTTTTGTGGAATAAAAACATTACTAGCTAATTGATTTTTACTAAAAACAAAACTAGAAATAGCAATAGAGATAATAAAAGTAGATGAATAATGCAAATAAATTTGTGGACTGAGATTTAAAAGTACATATAATTTGCAACTAATGGTGCAAACATTACAAGAAAATGTAAAATAGTTGTATACAGAGGTGCTTGAAGTTTGTGAACCCTTCAGAATTGCAAAATTTCTTCATAAATTTGACCTAAAACAACATCAACTTTTCGCACAAGTCCTAACAGTAGATAAAGATAACCAAATTTAAAAAGTCACAAATATTAGACTTGGTACCAAATTAAAAAAGTCACAAATATTAGACTTGGTAATTTTTTATTTATTTTTAGAGGAAAATGATCCAATATCACAGGGTCTGTTAGTGGTAAAAGTATGTGAACCCTTGGTTTCAGTATCCGGTGTGACCACCTTGTGCAGCAATAACTGCAACTACATGTAAACATTTCCAGTAATTGTTAATTAATCCTGCACATCGGCTTGGTGGAATTCTAGCCCATTCCACTATACAAATCAGATTCCACTCTGTTAGGTTGGTTGGTTTCCTCTCATGAACTGCTCACTTCAGGTCCGTCCAAAAAATTTGTGTTGGATCAAGGTCAGGATTTTGACTTGACTATTCCAAAACTGTAACTTTATTCTTCCTTAGCCATGCATCGGTAGATAACTTGTGAGCTTAAAGTCGTTGTCTTGCTGCATGACCCTCTACAGATTCAGCTTACGGACAGATGTACATACCGTCCTGTGCAAAAGTTTTAATCATGTGTTGAAAATGTGTTACAAAGTATGAATGTTTTCTAAAATAGAAGTGCTAATAGTTTATTTTTTCATCAATTAACAAATTGTAAAATGAATGAATAAAAGAGAAATCTAAATCAAATCAATATTTGGTGTGACCACCCTTTGGCTTTAAAACTGCATCAGTTCCTTTAGGTGCACTTGCACACAGTTTTTGAAGGAACTCAGCAGAGAAGTTGTACCAAACATCTTCAAAAACTAACCACAGATCTTCTGTGGATGTACGCTTGCTCCTCCTGTCTATTCATGTAATCCCAGACAGACTCAATGATGTTGAAATCAGGGCGATTTGATAGGGGGGCATATCATCACTTCCAGAACTCCTTGTTCTTTACGCTGAAGATATGCAGTGGCCATGGGTTTGAGGTGGTCCCCAATGCTACGCTGGGTTCCCCCAGACACCATTGAGGTGTCACCTTGTGTTGCTGCTCTCTAGATTGTATGCTAATGCATGGTACTCCCCAATGGGAAATAAGTCCAGAGAGACAGGGTTTGCAGTAAATCAGTGTATTTCTTTACTAGAGGAACTTAAATAGGACCTTTCACCACTCCTGACATGCCTGTTTTAATAGCTCCATGCATTCCCCATGTAATAACAATTCTGGAACATCTATTCTTATGGCTCTATGTTGTGCCATTCCTTTATTATTTGCACTAGAAGTTATGAATTGAATGAATTGCTATTTGTCTTCAGTAAAGGAACAGAGGGGAGGTGACCAGTTGGGGGTGTGTCCCTGCACAGACTGACTCTAGCCAATCAGTGCTGCCATGTTCAGACTGTGCAGGTACACACCCCCAACTGGTTACCTCCCCTCTGTTCCCAGTTTCCGAAGGGAGGAGATCATGTCCTGCTTCAGTATGTCACAGTACATGTTAGCATACATGGTTTCCTCAATGATCTGTAGCTCCCCACAGCTGGCAGCACTCATGCAGCCCCAAACCATGACACTCCCACCACTATGCTTGATTGTAGGCAAGACACACTTGTCTTTGTACTCCTCACCTGGTTGCTGCCACATGTGCTTGACACCATCTGAACCAAATAAGTTTATCTTGGTCTCATCAGATCACAGAACATGGTTCCAGCAATCCATATCCTTAGCCTGCTTATCTTCAGCAAACTGTTTGCAGGCTTTCTTGTGCATTATCTTTAGAAGAGGCTTCCTTCTGGGACGACCAATTTGATGCAGTGTGCAGTGTATGGTCTGAGCACTGACAAGCTGACCCGCCACCCCTTAAACCTCTGCAGCAATGCTGGCAGCACTCATACGTCCATTTTGAAAAGATAATCTCTGGATTTGACGCTGAGCATATGCAATCAACTTCTTTGGTCAACCATGATGAGGTCTGTTCTAAGTGGAACCTGTCTTGGTAAACCACTGTATGGTCTTGGCCACCATGCTGCAGCGCAGTATTAGAGTGTTGGCAATCTTCTTATAGCCTAGACCATTTTATATAGAGCAACCATTCTTTTTTTCAGATCCTCAGAGAGTTCTTTGCCATAAGGTTTCATGTTGAACTTACAATGACCAGTATGGGAGAGTGTGAGAGCGGTAACACCAAATTTAACACATCTACTCCCCATTCACACCTGAGACCTTGTAACACTAACTAGTCACATGACCCTGGGAGGGAAAATGGCTAATTTGGCACAATTTGACCATATTCACTTAGGGGTGTACTCACTTTTGTTGCCAGCAGTTTAGACATTAATGGCTGTGTGTTGAGTTATTTTGAGAGCACACCAAATTAATACTGTTATACAAGCTGTACACTGACTACATTACATTTGTAAGTGTCATATCTTCAGTGTTGTCCCATGAAAAGATAGAATAAAATATTTACGAAAATGTGAGGGGTGTACTCACTTTTGTGAGATACTGTATGTCTGGGTTCCTGAAGTCCAATCCCTGTACAGGGGTTAAAGGGTGAATACCAGGAACGCGCCAGAATTTAGTCCTTTGGGATTGGCCCAGTGTCAGAACGGTTACTTGGCACAGTGTTTCCATTGTCTATACGCATGTCCATAACATCGCTGCTCTATACAGCCTCTAACTGATCCAGAACCTTCTAGTGAGAGGGGTGAAGCTGGAGAAGCACAGAATAACAGAAACAATGTTGCAGTTCAAGGCTGCCACACACTTGTATTGGGCCTCAATACAAGCAAGTGACTAAGCAGTTTTCAGATGTCTGTTTTATTCCCTCCAAAACCCAGCTCGTATGACTGGGGGGTCTAATTAACGTTGGAGGGTTTGATCTGAGGTCTAATTGGGGATCTGAACTTAGGTCTAATTAACATTTGGGGTCTGAGCTGAGGTCTGATTAACATTGGAGTCTGATCTTAGGTCTGATTAACATTGCAGGTCTGATTGGGGTTCTGATGAAAACTTTTTTTGTTATTTTTCGCCTCTAAAACCTAGGTGTGTCTTATGGGCAGATACATCTTATAGGGTTGTTTTTTCTAAACTAAAACCTCAGTATTCAGGTTAAATTGCTGTGGCACTTTGTGATAAACAAGTGGGTTTTGGGTTGCAGTTTGGGTACTTGGTCTCTAAAAGGTTCGCCATCACTGCCTTAGGCCATGTGACATCATCTTCATTGGTCACGTGGCCTATGCACAGCTCAGCCCCATAGAAGTGAAAGGGACTGAGCTGCTATACCAAGCCCAGAGCTATATAATGTACAATGCTGTGATTGGTAAGCGTGGAGAAGGCCCTGGTGCTACTTTAAGTGCCAGTGCCCCAGTGATCATATACTGATGACCTTTCCAGACGATAGTGTTTCTTAAAAACTTTTTTGTAGTACTGTGATTAGGGTTCAGCGAAGCAAGCTTTTGATCATAGATCCATCTCCATACATTATTCAAATGTATGGGCTCTGATGAGGTGAAATTCGTTATCACCGAAGTCTCTCGAGACCTTGTGAATAACTTCGGCCATCGATTTTTAAACTTGAAAACCATTTTAAAAGTTGATTCTGAAGTCAGCTTCTGTAACAGCTGGTACCTCGGTACCGAAGCAGTCTTTGGATTCAACTTTTAAAATGTTTTTTGAGTTTAAAAATTGAAATCCAAAGTTATTCACCAAAGTCTTACGAGAAGACTTTTGAATTTCCATTGCTGGAGCCCATACATTTGAATGCTGTACAGAGACGGATCTCCCTGCACAGCATTCAAATGAAGTTTTGACTGAAGCGACTTCGGATCAGGGATCCGAAGCTCGCTTCCGTCAACACTAACTATGATTTCTGTTATATTCTGTAATGAAATTGAAATCAAAATCCCTAGCTGAGGTGTTCAGTCCCAGAATTAGGCAAATTGTTAGCTTTCATAAATTCAGAATTGATGACCATATTGGGGTAACCTTTCTCCCTAAAGTAAGTCTTCAGAAGATTACTCATTGCAATATAATCTACGTTTGTTCCTTCCCACCCATTTAAACTGACTAAAAGGATGTACACTTTCCATTACTTGAAAAATTACTACAGTTACTGCTATTACTACTGACCTTCTTGAAGAAGGTTTTTGTACAAATCTTGTCTCCCACACTAGCGAGTTTTAGATCTAGATGTTCTTTTTTTTTTTTTTTTTTTAACACAAATAACAGTGAAGATTCACCTCAAGTCGTTGGCAGTGAGATATGAGGTGAAATCAAGAGCCTCCTTTGGGGTACCATTTCAGATGACAATTAAGCCATCAATAATTCATATTTTAGTTCTGGAGGTCACATAGCAGATAAGGAGGGATAAATTACACTTACAGAAAGATGGAACATTACTGTGATGTTCAGAAGCAGTGTAGAAGCAGTCCACGGCTAATGTCTGTGACCAGCGATAATGTTGAGGACTTTTAACCCTTCAGATGACCACGTGACCACAGCATCTGTACTTGCCCGGAAGCCCGGAAACACATGCTGTGTGACAGGAGGCTGCTGCACATTAGCTCCTATGGAGCCCCTGCCTGTTGCAGGGCTCCATAGGAAAATAGTACATTTCTCATACAATCCAATGCTAATTCATTTGAGTCTATTAAAGAGTCAATCTAATGATTGCTTGTTATAGTTCCCTAAGGAAACTATAAAAAAAGTGTAAAAAATAAATAAATAAAAATTCAAATCACCCCCACTTTTCCTAAAATTAAAATAAAAAAAAACCTAAAAAATACACAACATGGGCATCGCCACATGCAAAATGCCCATACTATTGAAATATAAAAATAATTATACCATACGGAAAACAGCTAAATGGAAAAAAAATGTCAAAATGGCCTATTTGCTGTTTTTTTGTCATTTCTTCTCCCACAAAAAAATTAATAAAAAGTGATAAAAAAAGTCATACACGCTCCAAAATGGTATCAATGAAAAGTACAGATCATTCCACAAAAAGTATGCATTGACAGCGCCTTACATATAACTACAAAAAGGTTATAGGGGTCAGAATATGACAATGAAAAGTAATCATACTGTAATCGTACTGACCTGGAGAATGAAAGTAGAGAATAGAGAATGTCATAAAAGCAAAACCCATAACACTGTTGCAGAATTGCATTTTTTTTTTCAATTTCACCCCCTCTGCCATTTTTTTACAGCTCCCCACTGTATCATATGCAATACCAAATGGTGGAATTAGAGTGTTACTTGTCTCACAAAAAACAAGCCCTCATACAGCTATATGAACGGAAAAATAAAAATGGCGCCAGAAATGCAGGGAGTGAAAAATGTTAATGCAAAAAAGAAAAAAACCTCCAGAGCTGAAAGGGTTAATACGTGTCTTTCCAAGAGTATTCTTGTAGTAGGGTGAGTATGGATGCTGAATCTCTAAGGGTACTGACACACAGTGCAGTTCTGACATGCATTCATACTGCATTTTTATTGGCTGGTGATGTTTCAAACAGCATAGTTGCCCTGAAGACTGTGCAATTTGTTACAAAGTTTCTATAATTAATAAACAGACAATAAGCATATCTTCCAGCCTCACAGGCAGCATAAATTTTTGCTACAGACTGTATTAATTGCGTATTTAAAAAAAATGTTCAAAGTTTTATAATTTTTGGACTGCTTGTTAAAAACAAGCCACAGTTTTTCCCTCAATATTACCGTCTGTGTATAAAAGCCAGTTTGGACCAAATGTCAATGCCCCATTTTTCAAATCTGACATGTGTCACTTTATGTGGCAATAACATTTGAATGCGTTTACTTATCCAAGCAATTGGACACATTGTACTTCATATTAGTGATGAATTTGAGTAGAGACCTTTTATATAAAAAAAAATCCAAATTTACAGAGAATTTGGAAAAATTAGCAATTTTCTAAATTTGAATTCCTCATTAATTAACATTCACCATATGTCTGCTTCACGTTGACATCATTTTGTAAAGGTCATTTTATTTTTTATGACATTAGAAGGCTTAGAATTTTGGAAGCAATTTTTACAATTTTCAAGAAAATTTTCAAAACCAACTTTTTAAAGGACTAATTCAGTCACTTTAAGGTGGTTATATAATAGGAATCACCCATAAATGACTCCATTATTACATCCCTCAAATTTTTTCAAAACTGATTTTAGAAACTCTGTCATCCTTTAGGTGTTCCACAGGAATTAAAGCAAAATAGAGGGGAAATTTAAACATTTAAATTTTTTGTGCAGATTTTTCATTGTAATCCATTTTTCTTGAAATAAAGCAAGGGTTAACAGGAAAAAAAAAATAT
The DNA here is from genome assembly GCA_900303285.1 of Rhinella marina. Taxonomy (NCBI): domain Eukaryota; kingdom Metazoa; phylum Chordata; class Amphibia; order Anura; family Bufonidae; genus Rhinella; species Rhinella marina. The sequence continues at coordinate 28,524 of ONZH01004938.1, forward strand.
ATATATACAGTACAGACCAAAAGTTTGGACACACCTTCTCATTCAAAGAATTTTCTGTATTTTCATGACTATGAAAATTGTAGATTCACACTGAAGGCATCAAACTATAAATTAAAACATGTGGAATTATATACTCAACAAAAAAGTGTGAAACAACTGAAAATATGTCTTATATTCTAAGTTCTTCAAAGTAGCCACCTTTTGCTTTGATTACTGCTTGGCATTCTCTTGATGAGCTTCAAGAGGTAGTCACCTGAAATGGTATTCCAACAGCCTTGAAGGAGTTCCCAGAGATGCTTAGCACTTGTTGGCCCTTTTGCCTTCACTCTGCGGTCCAGCTCACCCCAAACCATCTCGATTGGGATCAGGTCTGGTGACTGTGGAGGCCAGGTCATCTGGCGTAGCACCCCATCACTCTCCTTCTTGGTCAAATAGCCCTTACACAGCCTGGAGGTGTGTTTGGGGTCATTGTCCTGTTGATAAATAAATGATGGTCCAACTAAACACAAACCATATGGAATAGCATGCCGCTGCAAGATGCTGTGGTAGCCATGCTGGTTCAGTATGCCTTCAATTTTGAATAAATCCCCAACAGTGTCACCAGCAAAGCACCCCCACACAATCACACCTCCTCCTCCATGCTTCACAGTGGGAACCAGGCATGTAGAGTCCATCCGTTCACCTTTTCTGCGTCGAACAAAGACACGGTGGTTGGAACCAACGATCTCAAATTTGGACTCATCAGACCAAAGCACAGATTTCCACTGGTCTAATGTCCATTCCTTGTGTTTTTTAGCCCAAACAAGTCTCTTCTGCTTATTGCCTGTCCTTAGCAGTGGTTTCCTAGCAGTTATTTTACCATGAAGGCCTGCTGCACACAGTCTCCTCTTAACAGTTGTTGTAGAGATGTGTCTGCTGCTAGAACTCTGTGTGGCATTGACCTGGTCTCTAATCTGAGCTGCTGTTAATCTGCGATTTCTGAGGCTGGTGACTCGGATTAATTTATCCTCGGCAGCAGAGGTGACTCTTGGTCTTCCTTTCCTGGGGCGGTCCTCATGTGAGCCAGTTTCTTTGTAGCGCTTGATGGTTTTTGCGACTGCACTTGGGGACACTTTCAAAGTTTTCCCAATTTTTCGGACTGACTGACCTTCATTTCTTAAAGTAATGATGGCCACTCGTTTTTCTTTACTTACCTGCTTTTTTCTTGCCATAATACAAATTTTTACAGTCTATTCAGTAGGGCTATCAGCTGTGTATCCACCTGACTTCTGCCCAACACAACTCATGGTCCCAACCCCATTTATAAGGCAAGAAATCCCACTTATTAAACCTGACAGGGCACACCTGTGAAGTGAAAACCATTTCAGGTGACTACCTATTGAAGCTCATCAAGCGAATGCCAAGAGTGTGCAAAGCAGTAATCAAAGCAAAAGGTGGCTACTTTGAAGAACCTAGAATATAAGACATATTTTCAGTTGTTTTACACTTTTTTTGTGTTAATTCATAGTTTTGATGCCTTCAGTGTAAATCTACAATTTTCATAGTCATGAAAATACAGAAAACTCTTTGAATGAGAAGGTGTGTCCAAACTTTTGGTCTGTACTGTATATATATATGGATTACCCTGATAATGCAGTTTACAGAAACACTCCATATGTTGTCATAAATCTCTTCCTGGGCACATGGCAGGGCTCAGAAGGAAAGGAGTGCAATATTGTTTTTGGTGGACAGATTTTGAAGATACCCTAAGGCCTCTTTCACACGAGCGAGTTTTCCGCGCGGGTGCGATGCATGATGTGAACGCACAGCACCCGCACTGAATCCTGACCCATTCACTTCAATGGGTCTGTGTACATATTTTTTCACGCATCAGTTCTGCGTTGCGTGAAAAACGCAGCATGTTCTATATTCAGCGTTTTTCACGCAACCCTGGCCCCATAGAAGTGAATGGGGCTTCAGTGAAAAACGCATTGCATCCTGAAGCAAGTGCAATGCGTTTTTCACTGATGGTTGCTAAGAGATGTTGTTTGTAAACCTTCAGTTTTTTATCACGCGCGTGAAAAACGCATCAAAACGCATTGCACCCGCGTGGAAAAAACTGAACAACTGAACGCAATCGCAGACAAAACTAACTGAACTTGCTTGCAAAATGGTGCGAGTTTTCCTGAACGCATCCGGACCTAATCCGTCACGCTCATGTGAAAGAGGCCATAGAATTTCAAAACACTTGGCTGTGAAAATGAAAATTTACATTCTATTTCCAATTAAATGGTGCTTTAAGGAGAAAATGCACCCAACAATAGGGCAGCACCTCATATGTGGTTGTAAACTGCTGTGTGAGGGGTTTTTTTGTTTTGGGATAAGCTGTAGGGTTTTTTTTTTACCTTTTTGGTTTACAAATGACTTTATGATCCTCTTCATAAAGAGGTTATACTAGATTGATATAGTTTGCTGTAGTACTGATGAAGTAAAATATTAGGTGCTATAGAACTCACCAGAGAACGGATTGCTAATATTGTGGAAGTAGAGAAAGACTGGTGTTCCAAATGTGCCAATAACTTACTCGTTTGGTTGCCTAATTCAAAATTAGTTTGCTTTAAAAAAAAACTGCTTCCTATCTGCTTTCTCATTCATCGTCAAATTATGTCTGCCTGCCTGAAGCCAAGCTGATCTATTAATGTCCGTAAGATATGTAGCTCATCGCAGTGTAACCAGCTCTAATTCGTCACGAGCAGACTCCCATTTTATATATGAAATAATAGCCTGAAGCTTAGGTAGGCCTTGAGAGCGTCTCACAACAGGGCTGTATCTGTTTACTGTTTATGAGCCCTAAGGAAATCACTTAGCTGGTCGGGAATTCTATCTGCAGCTTAAAAAAAGGTTGAAGTCATTTTGTACGTGACAGGTGGCGCTCTATGGTCAAAGACACCTAGCATAAGTGAGTGGTCCGAAACCACCCTAGTCATGTAAGAACGTGGCATCTGAGGGGTACAATGACGGGGAGCAGCACAATCGCCACTCCCTGTCATTGCATCCACTACTTACATTAGTGCACTTTGTAACAAAGTAATTTGTCACAAAGCGGAATTTTTTGTTAAATTTGGAACAGCAGCCAAATAGAATGGATCAATGGGTCTGTGTACATGTCTGTCAGTTTTGTCTGCGATTGCCTTCAGTTGTTCAGTGTGTTCCGAGCGGCTGCAATGCGTTTTGATGCGTTTTTCATACGTGTGTTAAAAAACTGAATGTTTACAAACAACATCTCTTAGCAACCATCAGTGAAAAACGCATTACATCCACACTTGCTTTAGGATGCAATGCGTTTTTCACTGAAGCCCCATTCACTTCTATGGAGCCAGGGCTACGTGAAAAACGCAGAATATAGAACATGCTGTGTTTTTCATGCAACACAGAAATTATGTGTGAAAAAAACGCTTGTTTACACAGACCCATTGAAGTGAATGGGTCAGGATTCAGTGCGGGTGCTATGCGTTCACATCACGCTTTGCACCCGCACGGAAAACCCGCTCGTGTGAAATGGACCTTAATAGTGAGACCTTTTTGAGGATGAGGAGTGATAACAGTGTGCCATCCAGTGAACCCATGGCCTTTTCCAAAATGAGACCTAGCAGGAGTGTGGTGCATCTCCTGGAGACAAATGACGTGTGGCAGTATACTTCTAATACATGAGAACAACATAGTGTGTTTACGTGTACTACCCATACCCCAGATAATAGTATCTTTAGCTTGGCCATGATGTGGATAGTGGATAATTAGTGTGCCTTAGTAAATCACCAATATGCAATCTCACATTCTAAGACTATGAACCTGAAGAACAGAGAAATGAACTTTAATACAAGAATCAACATGTTAAACCTTTCTAGGCAGCTGCAGAAAGGGTGATCTGAGAGAACAACCCTCCTGACTAAGCAGAAAACCGGTAATACCGGGATGCCTTTACCGGTGGTAGAAAACAGCAAAGGCATGCATGCACCTGGCGAGGTAAACTGCTGGAATAGAAATCTTATAGAGGGCCCTAGTCGGTGACATATTGTGACTGGGAGGGCTGAAATTGGGGAGACCTGCAAAGAGAGGAAAGAACCACAACAGGTTAATCACAAGTCTCAGCGAGAAGGTTGCATCAGGAAATAGTTCCTTAATCCACCGCTCCACAGACTCATCCAGTGAACGCCCTACGGCGTTCTCAGGTAATCCAGGGATTCTAATATTGTTGTGACAAAGTCGGTCTTCTAGATCGTCAGCTTTTTGTTTCCAGGAATATGATTCTGCAGTGAAATCTGAAATAGCTCTTGGTACAGAAGCAGTGCTGTCTTTTAACCTGGAGATACAATCAATGTAATAATAATAATATTTATTTATATATAAATATATATATATATATATATATATATATAGCGCCATCATATTCCGCAGCGCTTTACAAATTCATAGGGTTCATGTACAAAACAAAAGTAACTGGCTAATATACAACTGAGACACTAGGAGTGAGGGCCCTGCACACAAGAGCTTACAATCTATGAGGAATAGGGGGTGACACATAAGGTAGTTGATTGTGATAAGTAGGATTCAAGCCATTATTGTACTGAAAGGAGTGGTGCCGGCCGATCTGCTTCAGGTTTGGGACTGTTAGAGGATCGAGTTCACGCCAGAGGAGTTGGTGGGGGAGAGGTTTACTCCGGGAATAGTCATTTTTAGGAAGCCTGATAAGCCTGCCTGAAAAGATGTTTTTGAGGGCGTTTGAAGGTGAAGAAGTTGTGAATTGACCTGATATTCGGGGGCAGAGTATTCCAGAGAGAAGGTGCAGCTCGAGAAAAGTCTTGAAGACGGGAGTGAGAGGTACGAATTATGGAGGATGTTAGTCTTAAGTCATTGACAGAACAGAGAACACGAGTAGGGTGGTAGATGGAAATGATGGAGGAGATGTATGGAGGTGCTGCACTGTGGAGGGCTTTGTGAGATTTTGCAGATCTTGACACAGTAGACCAACATCTATTTTTACCTCTTCCGTTTTGCCAGTGACAAAGGTTTTACATGCCCTGATAGCCACCAGACTGTGAGCTGTTACCTTCTTAAGGGCTGTTTCACATGAGCGAGTCCATTGCGGGAATCACGCTCTATATGTGAGCGTGATCCTCTGTTCTGGACTTGCAGGAGCGCAGGGTATTATCATGATTTATAATGCTGTGTGCCTCTGCTTGACCTTACTTCTATAGGATCATACTGACAGCTTTATGTCACCGATTCTGTAGAAGGAAGGTGAAGCAGAGGAAAATAGCATTATAAATGATGATAAGGCCGTGCACTCCTTCAAGTCATGCTCACGCTTGTGTGAAATTGCCCTAAGGGTGGGTTCCTCAGGGTCATCCATCTGTGATGAATCAGTTTGAAATGAATCAGAATTATTGCTTGCTCTAGTTTGAACTGGATCTATCCTCAGGCTGTTGTCTACCAACAGTGCGCACCTACATCCTCATGCTGTGCGCAGGTCACAGCACAGCAGGTGGTGCAGGCAGAGGACCAGGGAGCAGTGAGTACATAGCTAGCACAGAAAGCGCTGTACTCACTGCTCCCTGGTCCTGCTGTACCAATGAGTGCCTCCATAATGGAAGACTATTAGTATTCGCCGTATAAGACTTCCCAGTTTTAGGTAAAAAAGTGTAAAAAAACGTGTGTCTTAGGCCTCATGCACATGGCCGTTGCGCGGCTGTTCTGTGCACTGGGGACAGCAATTTGCCGCAACTAATCCACAACCATTCAACTCCGTAGTGCTTTGTTCCGCTATTCAAGTGAATGGGTCCACATCCATGATGTGTGCATGAGGCCCTATATGGCAAAAAATATGCAAAATGGATAGAATAGTATGAATATCAGTATTAGGGCTCATTCAGACTTTTGCGGAACGGGTGCGGACCCATTCATTTCAATGAGGCCATTGTTCCATTCCGCGGCCCCCCAAAAAAATATAGAGCATGTCGGTGACATATTGTAACTGGGAGGGCTGAAATTGGGGAGACCTGCAAAGAGAGGAAAGAACCACAACAGGTTGATCACAAGTCTCAGCGAGAAGGTTGCATCAGGAAATAGTTCCTTAATCCACCGCTCCACAGACTTATCCAGTGAACGCCCTACGGCGTTCTCAGGTAATCCAGGGATTCTAATATTGTTGTGACAAAGTCGGTCTTCTAGATTGTCAGCTTTTTGTTTCCAGGAATATGATTCTGCAGTGAGATCTGAAATAGCTCTTGGTACAGAAGCAGTGCTGTCTTTTAACCTGGAGATACAATCAATGTAATAATAATATTTATATATATATATAGAGAGAGAGAGAGCGCCATCATATTCCACAGCGCTTTACAAATTCATAGGGTTCATGTACAAAACAAAAGTAACTGGCTAATATACAACTGAGACACTAGGAGTGAGGGCCCTGCACACAAGAGCTTACAATCTATGAGGAATTGGGGGTGACACATAAGGTAGTTGATTGTGATAAGTAGGATTCAAGCCATTATTGTACTGAAAGGAGTGGTGCTGGCCGATCTGCTTCAGGTTTGGGACTGTTAAAGGATCGAGTTCACGCCAGAGGAGTTGGTGGGGGAGAGGTTTACTCCGGGAATAGTCATTTTTAGGGAGCCTGATAAGCCTGCCTGAAAAGATGTTTTTGAGGCTCGTTTGAAGGTGAAGAAGTTGTGAATTGACCTGATATTCGGGGGCAGAGTATTCCAGAGAGTAGGTGCAGCTCGAGAAAAGTCTTGAAGACAGGAGTGAGAGGTACGAATTATGGAGGATGTTAGTCTTAAGTCATTGACAGAACAGAGAGCACGAGTAGGGTGGTAGATGGAAATGATGGAGGAGATGTATGGAGGTGCTGCACTGTGGAGGGCTTTGTGAGATTTTGCAGATCTTGACACAGTAGACCAACATCTATTTTTACCTATTCCGTTTTGCCAGTGGCAAAGGTTTTACATGCCCTGATAGCCACCAGACTGTGAGCTGTTACCTTCTTAAGGGCTGTTTCACATGAGCGAGTCTATTGCGGGAATCACGCTCTATATGTGAGCGTGATCCTCTGTTCTGGACTTGCAGGAGCGCAGGGTATTATCATGATTTATAATGCTGTGTGCCTCTGCTTGACCTTACTTCTATAGGATCATACTGACAGCTTTATGTCACCGATTCTGTAGAAGGAAGGTGAAGCAGAGGAAAATAGCATTATAAATGATGATAAGGCCGTGCACTCCTTCAAGTCATGCTCACGCTTGTGTGAAATTGCCCTAAGGGTGGGTTCCTCAGGGTCATCCACCTGTGATGAATCAGTTTGAAATGAATCAGAATTATTGCTTGCTCTAGTTTGAACTGGATCTATCCTCAGGCTGTTGTCTACCAACAGTGCGCACCTACATCCTCATGCTGTGCGCAGGTCACAGCACAGCAGGCGGTGCAGGCAGAGGACCAGGGAGCAGTGAGTACATAGCTAGCACAGAAAGCGCTGTACTCACTGCTCCCTGGTCCTGCTGTACCAATGAGTGCCTCCATAATGGAAGACTATTAGTATTCGCCGTATAAGACTTCCCAGTTTTAGGTAAAAAAGTGTAAAAAAAAGTGTGTCTTAGACCTCATGCACATGGCCGTTGCTCGGCTGTTCTGTGCACTGGGGACAGCAATTTGCCGCAACTAATCCACAACCATTCAACTCCGTAGTGCTTTGTTCCGCTATTCAAGTGAATGGGTCCACATCCATGATGTGTGCATGAGGCCCTATATGGCAAAAAATATGCAAAAAGGATAGAATAGTATGAATATCAGTATTAGGGCTCATTCAGACTTTTGCGGAACGGGTGCGGACCCATTCAGTTCAATGAGGCCATTGTTCCATTCCGCGGCCCCCCAAAAAATATAGAGCATGTCCTATTCTTGTCCACAATTGTGGAGAAAATTAGGCATTTCTATAATGGGCTGCCCGTTCCATTCCGCAAATTGCGGAACTGCACAAGCAGCATCCGTGTTTTGCAGATCTGCAATTTGCGGACCACAAAGCACAGCGCGGTCATCTGAATGCGGCCTTACTTGTGGGATCTGCCTAAATACACAGCTACATGAGGAGTTCCTCAAACAAGCAATATAACTAGTCAGATGACGGATCCTTGAAAAAATACAGAAATCATTTTGCTTCAGTTCCATCTGTCCTACAGTAAGACGGCAACCGGATATCATTGGGAACAATGCCAATGAGGCAAAACTTGGTTGGAATGAAAGATCCACCCAGATTGCCGCTAGCAATAGAAAAACAAAGGTATCTTGCGAGAAAACACACCTCTGAACCTGTTTGATCAAGCTAAAGAGATCACATGTGTACTTATGCAATCCAGTAGTTACGGTAATATTGAAATTTCCAGTTGGAAAATCTTACTTGTCTGGTTTCACATGGTATTTTTCCACTTCACTATTTTAAATGGTCTTTCCTAAATAAACAGGTACAGCCTCCCTTTTTGATTCCTTTCTGGGTATACCCAAGATTGAAGCTGATCATAAGGCCCCTTTCACACGAGCGAGTTTTCCGCGTGGGTGCGATGCGTGACATGAACGCATAGCACCCGCACTGAATCCTGACCCATTCATTTCAATGTGTCTGTGTACATGAGCGTTTTTGTCACGCATCAATTCTGCGTTGTTTGAAAAACACAGCATGTTTTATATTCTGCGTTTTTCATGCATCCCTGGCCCCATAGAAGTGAATGGGGCTGAAGGGAAAAAGCATTGCACCCACGCGGAAAAAGCGGAACCTAATTGCAGACAAAACTGACTGAACTTGCTTGCAAAATGGTGCGAGTTTCACTGAACGCACCCTGAACGCATCCTGAGCCAATCCGCCACACTCGTCCTAGAGTCCTAAGAGGGAAAGGTAAGAGAAGCAATTGGAGGAGGAAGTATTTCTATACTAAATAGCAGGTATGGTTTCAGCAATCATCTGATGAAACTGCATCTTGGTAGCACAATAAAGTAAAAATGGGTGTTTCAGGTAAAATTTGATTTGCCGCAAACCCGAATTTCCTGGTGCTTTGTGGTAAGGAATCTATTTTTCCTAAAATGGCATTAATAAAAATACATACTCACCTAATCTATTTGCGAAGAAGCTGTCGTCGCCATCTTGATTGCACGAACTGTGCAAAATCTTCATGCAGGCGCACTGGCCAGGTGCAATGATGTCATCAGTGATGATGTCGCCACGCCCGGCCTGCGTGATGACATCATCTCATCAACGCACAAGATTTAGCACAATGTCTTCAATCAAGATGTCCGCGACGGCCTCTATGAGAGCAAATGGATAAGGTGAGTATATATTTATTTAATTCACCCTCATTAACCCTTGAATGGCCCAAACTGCAGCCTCAGATGCCGCGGTCAGCGATGAACGCAGCATCTGAGGGGTTCAATGACCCCGACATTACGCCGGCTACATACAAAGGAATGTGCTTCATGACGAAGTAATTTGTCACAAATGGAATTTCTTTGTGAAATTCAGTGAAGCAGCCAAAATAACATTTTTCATAACTTCAAGCAACACATCAAGGTTTTGATTGGTGGGATCCCGAGTGTTAAGACCCCGACTAATTTCTAGAATAATAAGCTCTCTCGCTGCAGAGGATGAAAGCGAGAAGGCCCATAGACTTTCTAACGAGTCTCTCACTTTGTGAGTTATGGACAGGGCTGGATCAGTTATGCTGCCCACAGATGATGGAATGCAAAACGGAATGCCTCTTAAAGGCTTCTGTAGTGCATTCTGTCATAGAATTCCGTTATCTTCCAGAATCCATAACGGAATTGCCCCAGAACCTAAACACCGAACCCAAACTTGAAAACATCAAATTTGCTCATCCCTAGTACTTTAGCTCTAAAAGGCTGGGGCTGGTTATTCCATTCTGCAAAATACGGAATGCACACAAACTTCATCCGTATTTTTTGCAGATCCATTTTTTGCGAACCGTTTTACTGGGTGTAATTCACAGTATATCCTCTTACCCTGTATATATGGACACTGCACAGTACCACTTCTCTTGTCCTGTATACTGGGTGTAATTCTCAGTATCTGCTCTTATTCTGTATATATGGACACTGCACAGTACCACTTCTCCTGTCCTGTATACTGGGTGTAATTCTCAGTATCTGCTCTTATTCTGTATATATATACACTGCACAGTACCACTTCTCCTGTCCTGTATACTGGGTGTAATCCTCAGTATCTGCTCTTATTCTGTATATATGGACACTGCACAGTACCACTTCTCTTGTCCTGTATACTGGGTGTAATTCTCAGCATCTGCTCCTATTCTGTATATATGGACAGTACCACTTCTCCTTTCCTGTATACTGGGTGTAATCCTCAGTATCTGCTCTTATTCTGTATATATGGACACTGCACAGTACCACTTCTCTTGTCCTGTATACTGGGTGTAATTCTCAGTATCTGCTCTTATTCTGTATATATGGACACTGCACAGTACCACTTCTTCTGTCCTGTATACTGGGTGTAATCCTCAGTATCTGCTCTTATTCTGTATATATGGACACTGCACAGTACCACTTCTCTTGTCCTGTATACTGGGTGTAATCCTTAGTATCTGCTCTTATTCTGTATATATGGACATTGCACAGTACCACTTCTTCTGTCCTGTATACTGGGTGTAATTCTCAGTATCTGCTCTTATTCTGTATATATGGACACTGCACAGTACCACTTCTCCTGTCCTGTATACTGGGTGTAATCCTCAGTATCTGCTCTTATTCTGTATATATGGACACTGCACAGTACCACTTCTCTTGTCCTGTATACTGGGTGTAATTCTCAGTATCTGCTCTTATTCTGTATATATGGACACTGCACAGTACCACTTCTCTTGTCCTGTATACTGGGTGTAATTCTCAGTATCTGCTCTTATTCTGTATATATGGACACTGCACAGTACCACTTCTTCTGTCCTGTATACTGGGTGTAATCCTCAGTATCTGCTCTTATTCTGTATATATGGACACTGCACAGTACCACTTCTCTTGTCCTGTATACTGGGTGTAATTCTCAGTATCTGCTCTTATTCTGTATATATGGACACTGCACAGTACCACTTCTTCTGTCCTGTATACTGGGTGTAATCCTCAGTATCTGCTCTTATTCTGTATATATGGACACTGCACAGTACCACTTCTCCTGTCCTGTATACTGGGTGTAATCCTCAGTATCTGCTCTTATTCTGTATATCTAATATCTGCAACATTTTTTTTGTCATTTCACCTTTTTGCCCCAGGCAGCAGGAAGTCTAGGGACATAGGCGCACCCCCGGTCTGAATTATATGATCATGATCACACTAACCTGGAATGCCGTATGACTGCTGCAATCTCAGTGTGATACTTTTACCTTTAGGAGTCACATAGATGAAGATGACACACAACGCTTCCCAGCACTGCTCAGTGGGCGAGATAATTATTTAGGTGTATTGCAGAGGTACAATGATGTAATAACTGAAAAATCTGGAAACACCCATGTGTCACAAGCATTAACATATACAAGAGAAAGTTCTTCTAGACACTTGGACCAGACTGAAGAACTGCTAGCTTCTCGAAACATTTCAGACGAGACGGTATATAAAGGCTATCAATACTAACTCCAGCTTCTCCCTATCTGCGAGCTTTAAGGTAAGACATGAAATATATATGTGTATATACAGTATATATATATATATATATATATATATATATATATAATATTTATTTATTTATTATTATTTGTATATATTATTATTTTATTTTTTTCCCTAGCATTATGCAATAATATTTAATGATGGGAATATACCTTTAACTTTAAGATTCCTTCAGCTTCATTCACAGTTGATCATTTAGGATCCAACATTTTTGTATAGAAGAGTTGTTGACTCTGTGACCAATTTTATTCTATAGGGGCTAATCAGAGATCTGTGTTTCTGCATGCAAACTTATTTTCCAATACGTTGCATGCTCTGCTCGCAGGGATGGCCAACCTGAGGCTCTCCAGCTTTTGCAAAACTACAACTCCCAGCATGCCCAGACTTGCCTTCAGCTATCAGCTTACAGCAGGGCATCCCGGCTCTACTGGATGCAGTGTGATGGCTTTTTTTAATTTTTTTTAATCAAAGTCAATACAAACTGAAAATAGTCTGTATTTCATATCCATAGAATAATACTATTATGGATCTGTAGTTGTATCTGTAATATAGGAGGTAAATCACTAGTCTTTCCTTTATAGTTTTCCTCTTCTGAAGTTGAAGAGGTCCCATACATGTTAATTAATCTGCAAATCCCACTGAAATCAGCATCTTTAGCCAATTTATCTGATAGGGGCAATTTATCTTTGTGTTTATGATTCAGCTAGAGATCTGTCTCTTCAGTTGAGTTGAGGTTATGTATTCCGTGATCCGTATAAAAACGGAACGGAAGACATACGGAAAGTCTTCCGTACTGTTCCGCAATTTTGCGGACCCATTGACTTTAACGGGGCTACGGACGTGATTTTGCGGCCAAGAATAGGACATGTTTTATTTTTTTGTGCGGGGGAACTTCCGTGAGATACGGGATACGGAATGCACACGGTTTGCATTCCGCATTTTTTTCCCCTATAGAAAAATGAATGTGTCAGTATGGTTCCGCATCTTATCCGCAAAAATGCGGACAAGATGCGGAAATGTACATACGGTCCTGTGAATGGGGCCTTATGATAAGTGAATCTGTAAAGTGGTGGGGCTGTCTTAGGATGTTGTACAAAATATTGCAGACACAATACTTGAAACTGTGATGTTTTACTTATTGCTTTTAAGTTTTCTTTTAAGTATGCTGTGGGGTGCTCAGGTGTGACTCTTCTTTAACAGTAGCTGGAGTTCTTCATACAAAAAAATCTCTGTTCTGAATTATAACAGACGTTTTATGTCTTAGCTAATCATACTTTGGGTACACAGGGTGCCTCCTGCTTTTTGCCAAACTCCTCTGACTTGTCACCAGTTGCTTTCCTGCTTCTTACATTGACTCCTCACTCCCTGTTTATTGCCCTCTGGTCTGCTTTAGGTCCTAGGCTGATTTGAGGGTGATGCGACCCATGTACAGGGCACATTGCTCTGAACTACAACAATACACATAGACCAGAAAGCTGAAGGTGTCCTCTCACCAGTTTCCACTATCTTTCCTCTACATTTGCTGGTTCTCTTCAGTGCCCTGCAACACACTGTCCTCTGCTATTCACTTAACATACATGTATCATGCAAGATCAGGCCTTAGACTCTGCCTACTTCTTGTGCTTCACATACATCTTCCTTGGAAAACATTGTCTTCTTGCACAGGTTGCATATCTTGCATTCTTGCTCATATTGTAGCTGTGTACGGAATATAGCTTATGTTCTCATTTCTATTTGGCAGCGTTATCTGCCAGTTCTGTATGGGATATAGCTTATGTTGTCATTTCTATTTGGTTGTGTTATCTGCCTGGCCTTAAAATGTATTTTCATATCAACATCTATGTTTCAGGCCAGCTTCACAGTTTGTGGGTATGACAAACATAGCAGCAAGTTAATTCTCTCATTGTCTTTTAGATTTTTACAAGAACATGGATAGATTTGTACTAACAGACGGTAAGTTTAGTGTCAAAACTGATATTTTAGTCAAGTGTATCAAGAAAGAAGAACATGAATGACCCTTAACATACTAGTATGTCATGGCAGCAAGTGACTTGCCGATCTTTGATGTACTAGTATGTCATGATGATTGGGCAGGTAGAGGCGCTGTGGTGACAGGGGGCCAAAGACTTGCAAAGGCCTTGGGGTCTGCCATGTACAGAAGCCTGTGAGACCCAGCCCCCAGGCACACACAGCATGTATTCTGCTACATTGAAACAGGGATCAGACCCTGAAATTGAAGTCCCTGTACTGGGACAAAAATTAAAAGTAAAATAAAGTGTTTTATAAAAATTAACAAAATAAAACTTACAGTAAAAAAGTGCCCCTTTCCCAAGCAATTTTTAATTTAAAAAATTAATAAAAATAGACATATTAGATATCGCCACATCTGTGATGAGCGGCTCTATATAAATCTCACATGACCTACCCCCCTCAGATTAACAACGTAAAAAAGTAAAATAAAAACTGTGCCAAAACAGCCAATTTTTGGTCACCTTGCCCCAAAAATTGTAATACTGAGTGATCATATAATCTTATGTACCCAAAAATGGTACTAATAAAAATGTCACCTCTTCCCGCAAAAAATGACTCCCTACACAAGACAATTGGCAGAAGAAGAAATACGTCTTTCAGGAAATGGAGACACAAAAACATGATTTTTATTTTCAAAAATGCTTTTTATTGTGTAAAACTATAATAAATAAAATAAAAAAATAGAGCTAAGTATTTTTACATCCATAACAACCAGCTCTATAAAAATATCCCATGATTTATTTGCATGATTTTGCCCATGAAAAAATAAATAAAAACTGTGCAAAAACATCAATTTTTTGGTCACCTTGTATCTAAAAAGTGTCATGTGTACCCCAAAATAGTACCAATAAGACCTGTCACCTTTCCTGTAGTTTCCAAAACAGTGTAACTTTTTGGGAGTTTCTACTGTAGGGGTGCATGAGGGGGTCTTCAAATGCGACATGGCAACTTAAAATTATCCCAGTGAAATCTGCCCTTCAGAATCCATATGTTGCTCCTTCCCTTCTGCGTCCTGCCGTGTGCTCATACACCAGTTTACAACCACATATGGGTTGTTTCTGTAAACTGTAGAATCAGGGTAATAAATAATTAGTTTACTTTTGCTGTTATCCCTTGCTGCCTTACAGGAAAATGGATTTAAATGGAAAATCTGCAAAAAGAAGTGACATTTTAAAATTTCTCCTCTATTTTCCTTTAATTCTTGTGGGACATCTAAAGGGTTAACACAGTTTGTAAAATCATATTTGAATAACACGAGGAGTGTATTTCCCAAAATGGTATTTTATGGATGGTTTCTATAACTGAATTGGTCCTTTAAAAGTAGATTTAGGAAATTTTCTTGAAAATTTTAAAAATTGCATCTAAAATCCCCAAAAAATAAAATGTTATTTACAAAAATAATGAAAACATAAAATAGACATATGGGATATGTAAAGTAGTTACTGTTTTATGAAATATCACTTAAAAGCAGAGAAACTGAAATTTTGAAAACTTTTGGTACATTTAGGATTTTTCTATTGACTCAAATTTACCACTGTCATGAAGTACAATGTGTCATGAAATGGCTTGGATAAGTAAAAGCTTTCCAAAAGTATTATCACATAAAGTCACACATGTCAGATTTGCAAAAAAAAAAAATAGCTAGGTCCATATTATTATATTATTTGTTTTATTTTTCAAATTTTAATTTTTGCACATTGGTCTCAGTGAGCAATCCATTTCAGTTATATGTAGCCTACATCTCCCCCTCTTAGCATTTCTTCCTACTGCTGTTCTTCTAAGACTAGTTTTACACTCCCAGTATGGTTACCGTAGGCTGTTCCTGCTGAGAATAGCCTGCAGCTCGCTGTATCTGGCATTGCCTGACGTTACACTATGCCCACTGGTCCCATCAACTATAACTGGAACTGGCAAAGACACGGCACTACCCAGCAAATATGCTGCGATTCAGCCTGCATGTGTATCCCAGCATTTTTGTCTTGTAGCACCAAACCCCACCAGACTCCATTATAGTCAATGGCGCCGACGGGCATTGCGGTAACATCCGGCAGTGCGAGAACCAGAAAGCTCCTTCAGGCTGTTCTCTGCCAGAACCTTATCACCAGTGTGAAAGAAGCCTAAGTCATTGCATCCTGCTATCTGAGACAGTATCTGCAACTGCACCATTGATCACTGGAGAGCTTCTACATCTAGAACCTGACTATAGAGTCAGGTTCCTCTACTGAGCCAAATAACTCTATATACCATTAGAAAATACATACAGGGGTGAAAGAGGACTAAAGAGACAAAATAGGCAACTACTTTTCATACAAAAGAAATGCTTAAATGCACATGTAGTTGCTTGAACTATTTCTAATTATTCATGTTTTCTAATTACAGATCCTTTCATAGGGGTAAAGGGATTCATAAGTACTTTACAAACAAAAATGACGGTTAGCAATTTCCTGAACGATCTTCTCGTTGCACACCCAGAAGAAGGCACTGCCATTTTCGAATCAGATGTAGATGCTGGAGGTACAGTAGATACAGTAATAGTTGTCCAGTGTGTCTAACGTTATATACAATATTGGAGAATCAAAGAAGAACACCTGAACAAATGTAATGTGATTGAATTGAGAATGACAAAATATAAACAGCGAGTGTTGCTTGGTCAATGATCACACAACCAAGATGGTGCACCCTTTACTTTCTGCAGCAGGATATATGTTATGAGGCAGGGTCACATTAGTACTGGGTAGCATCTCCACTTGCTGCCATACAGGCTGCCATTCTGGCATGGTAACCGTCATACAGTTGCTGGGTATCCTCCTGTGGTATGTCATTTCAAGCTTTCTCAACTTGGCCCCATAGTTCAGCCAAGGTGGCTGTTGGTTGCTGTGCATGGGAGATCCATCACCCCATCCAATCCCAGACATTCTTGATGGGGGAGAGATCTGGCAATAGAGCTGGTCAAGGGAGCTTATGGATACCCCCAAGAGCATGCTGCGTAGCATAGGCAATATGTGGGCAGACATTGTTGTTGGAACACCATGTCTCCTGGTCAAAAAAAAGGCAGTAGGACTGATTCCACGGTGTGGTCTGGACATTCCACGGCTGATCAGTGTTTCCTCTATGAATACCAGACGGAGCCAGCCATTATAGCTAATGACACCCCACACCTGGTGCTTGTCCTGTGTGTTTCTGCAGTAGGTATTCTCCAGCCATCCCACCAACTCTGTATTGCATATTTTTCATATTTATTTTTACATATTTGTTGTTTTTTGGCCGAGTGTTCTATTAATAAGAAGTATTTTAGAATCTAGGAATGTAGTAAAATTTCACTAATTTTCTCATCTCTAGTCACAATTTTTGAGGGTAATTAGGATACACTGCTCTTTTAAAACAATCATCTTTCTTTCTGTTTTAGCGGAACAAGCAACGTTCTACCTGGAGACATACTCTGAGATTGGTGGTGATGAGAATGGCATTCCAGTGGCCATCAGCTGCGAAATAGACTGTACAAATTACCTTCTGTGTATAGAAAATAATTCAGTTATTCTTAAGGTAAGATGATAAGATCCAGTACCGGATAAATATCTATTACATATAAATTACTTGAGGCAAACCTTTAATCTCCAAACAAATTAAAGGGTTACATTAAATACAAAGTACAGTGAGAGTAGTTATGGGTTGTTGTACACTCTGTAGCAATATAGCACTGGGGAGTGTCTGAAGAAGCCACCGGGGCTGACGGGGAGAGATGGATGTCGGCCTCAGTGACCATCATGGATACGTTGATGTGTTTTGGAGTTGCATCATGAAATAATACTTGACAATCATTCCAAAGTTTCCAAGAGGCTCACGAAAAATGAGAAGAGCCTTTGCATTCCCAGAGGTCCAGGCAAAACTCCTGGTACCCAAGTGAGCTTAGCAGTGGAAAGAATAAGTGGTGGCTGAAGATCATGTGTGAAGACGTCATCAATGCATGATACTCGTGTCTGGATAACCAGTGATAATGGTCATCTGACATGAGAGGGCAGAGCTCCTGTGGTGTGCTGCTTGTATGAAGCCTTAGTACCCCACACCATAGTGCTCTCTCGTAATGCCTCTTTTACATTAGTGAAGACTCAGTGGTCATAAAATAAAAAATAAAAAACAGTAAAACTCTCCTAGCTCTGTTCATCATTCCTCTCTCCCAGTAGGTGCAATGCAATGATGTCATCATGCCTGCTGAGCTGAGTGAGTGCAGAGGCCAAGAAATGATCATCGGTCTGTTTGCTCTTCTACTCAGCCCAGCAGGAGCAATGATGTCACTGCATCGCACCTGCCGGGTGAGCACAGGGGAATGAGGCTTGGGCCATAATGGATGACATCCAGCCAGCCCCATAGCAGCCACTAGGGCTGTTAGAGTGGTAGTTCTGTCTCTGGTCTAACCAGTGTAAGGATGAATAAAATGATCCCCTCTAATCACACTATTGCATTGGGAATGCTGCAGACAGGGAAATGTCCCATTTTTTTTCAAGCTGTGGGGAATGTCTAATGTGACAGTTTCATTTCACTACCGAGGTCTATCAACACTAAACTAACTCCTATATATGGAACCTTCTGATGTGGGAATAATACTTATTCAGAACGTGCCAGTGTTTTTTCACTATTTGCTCTACCTTATAACCTGGATGAAAAATTTGTGCAAAAGCAATATATCCATCACTGCTTTTCCTATTCAGACTGACTCCTGTATTACATCAGGCCTAGTACATGTTCTGGATAACCTCTCTCACAAATCTATCACAATGCACTTAGCTCTGAGTCTGACACAACACGGCGTATGTGCTGAAATTGACATTTCCAGAGGGATCTCTTAGTTGCATAGGGAAGTGAACTACAAAAATGTAAAATACTATTTCTACCTGTTGGCTTTCTATAGATATGTCTGTAAGTGTCCATCCTGGTCCGTATTCACCAAGGTATCCAGAAAATGGACCTGTTTCTGATCATATATCATATTGAACCTAAACTTAGTCCAAAAAAAATCCCAAACTCTAATAATGACTTGTATGGGTTCCCCTTTATATGATTAATATCAATAGATCTTTGCCAAATTTTTACATGTTCAAGCCCTGAGTATTTAAAGATATAATTCTCTTATTGTCTCTGGATTTACCCCTTGCCTACTGTTCTGGCTGTAGCTGTCCCTCCTGGCTCTGTCCCTGCTTGCCTATTATACTCTTTTGAACATTGCTGGTCATACCGGCAGCCCTAAATCTAGTGAGTTTGCACCAGTTTTCTGCTACCTTACTCTGCAGACGTAACCCAGGTCTATAGCAGCCAAGTCCATCCAATCTTGTGGCAGTCTCTGGAGAAGAACCAGGGGTAGCCTTAGCTTCTTACCAACCGGAGTGGTTAAGGAAGACCAGCAGCGGTCCCACACGCTTTAGTACTTCCTTACACCTGCTGCTGCAACAACCACTCATCGTAAAGAACTGTGCCGCTCCATCTGTACAACCAGAAAGCACGTATACTCTATTCAGTTTCGACTGATGTCTAACTGGACTAAGTAAGTTTTGAGTAAGGAAAGGCAGTATTACCTCTGTCCCGATGCAGAGCCATAGCTAGGCCTTCTTTCTCCTGGGGCAAAAGTTCAGTTTTCTGCCCTTGCCTTTTATCTAAATACCCTGACCAAATTGGCTTATTGCTGCCCCTTCTAGAAATCAGCACCAGAGGCACATGCCTAGGTTGGCCAACCTCCCCTTTCCCCAGGTATGTCCCTGTCTTTATGGTACCTCTTTCTGTTGAGTGACCATAGAGAAGGAAATAACACATGTTCTGGGTGGCTGACACATCTTGAGATCTTGAATTTAAAATATTCATAAAGAATGTAAACATGCTTGCTATAACCACATTACAACTTTAAGGTAGAAAAGTATGGACTCAGGCCAGAAGATATCAGTAACCAACTTTATTTAACCACAGATAATGATTAATAATTGGTGATAATGAATTTCCACAGGAAACTGAATTGCCAGAAGAAATCCCAGCCGAAACCAGTGAATATATCTTCTACAAAAGAAATTCTCATGACCAAAATGTAACTTTTGAGTCATCAGTGGAGAGAGGATTTTGCCTTGCGTGCAGTGAAGATGACAAGTATCTGGTGCTAAAGCCTTATCTTGAAGATGAATTTGATGCAACTAAAGCATTTCGCTTGGGTAAAAATTCCCTTTTTGTTTAGTTGGAAACAACATGGTGTAAATTCCACCTCAGCATATCTTTTAGTAGTTTTATTTATTGTTTTTGGCCTGCAGTGATGATATAATTTTTAAAATGTTTTTAGGCTCCAGGAAACCCGCCATTTTTTGTCATTTTTTTTCACGATGTCCAAATGTTGAAGTATCGTGGCACTCAATAAAATTGTATATTAATAAGTAGAAATTCAAACAGCTCATTGATTGAGTTGCTGAAAGTCGGACCTCCACAAATCTGATATTGACCTATCTAATCCTAATTTTTACACCTTTTCAGGCACTGTAGCTGTGTGCACCCTGTTGTAAAATATTATCTGAATTTTATGGGGGTAATGTATCAAGATTGGCATTCCCATACCCATATGCCAGTCTTGATCCCATTGCACTGGAGTAGAGGTGAGCGAATCTATTCGCAGATCGCAGATATGGAGCTTTGTTCCGAATCTCAGATTTTTAGACACTTGAATAGACCCAAAACCTTTCTGGTTTGATTTGGACGAATCTTGCAAAACTGTGCCAAGCGCATAAGCAATCAAGTCACCACCAGGGTAGATACAGTTACACCTGACACTGTATCAGACCGAGGGGACGGGCGAGGGAAAATGAAAATGTTTATTAAAAATTAACAAAAAGAGATAGGAGCTTTTCTTAAAAAAAATATGTTTTTGAGGACTAGAGAGGGTTATATACCAATTTCCAGGGAAATTGGAGCAACTTTGATTTGGAACAAATAGATTCAGACCCGAACCAAACTTTTTGAAAAATTCAGCAAATCCAATTCTTGGAAGATTCACTCATCTCTACACTGGAGTAAGATGTGCCTAATATATTATTAGGCGGTTCCTACCGCTCCATGCACCAGAAACTGAAATCTATGCCATCCTCATGTAAACATGAGCTCTAATTTTCAGCAGTTTCTGGCGTCAGGTATTATAAATTTGGCAGGCCACTTTAGAAAAGTGAAGAGAAACTTATAAACCCCAAAATACAAAAATGAGCAGCACTCCGGTTGTTTAGATTAAAGGTTTCCAATATCCAATCAGTGGACATGCAGGCGGTGTTAGGCTCATGCTTGTTGGCCCCTGTACACACTTGATACAAAGCAACTGCAGCACTCCTGTTGCCTTCAATAATCTTCCAAGTTAATTCACCAAGTATCTGCAACATTTCGATGTCTAAGACTGTTTGCAGTTGGAATGTTGCAGATACTTGGTGAATAAACATTATTGAAGACAACAAAAAGCTGCAGTTTCTTTATATCACAAGAAGCTTAAAAAGTCAGAAATTGTAGCGCCAATATGGCACGTTCATTGATATGCAAAATGTGTACCCCACGATAGTGCCGTAAAAGCTTTCATAAATGTCCTATCATGTTTCTAAATTATTCTAATTATTTTTATTTGGCACTTGCAGACTGTTCTTCAGAAGAAAGAATCAAGAAAAAAACTGGGAAGAAACACCCATATAATTTCCAGAATATCCATGATGACTTGCTTGTTGCTCACCCAGAACAGTCCGCTGTGACTTTTGATTCCGTTGGAGATGTAGAAGGTATACTTAGGTCCAGTGTTGGTTTGAACATTGATGTAATTGGGAAATTTTGATAAAATTTGATAGATTTAGCACCTTTCAACAAAAGCGGGAAATCTAGACAAACATTAAATCGGTTGTGTCAAGAATCCCCTATATGTACTCTGGATAAGGGATATCTAACTGATCGGTGGGGGTCTGAACACTGGGACACCAATGATCCTGGAAAAGTGGTTTCTCTTCTCTTGTCCTAATGCTGCATCAAATTAAAGTGAACCTGTCACGTCAGAAACGCATAAAAAACCGAGAGCATTACCTTATAGTAGCCCCCAGTCTGTTCCTAATCATGTGTTTCATGTGTTATACTGAGGCTCAATAGGTGAAAAACACGATCTTTTAAGCACCATCAGCGCTATCTTTCAGGTCCCTTTCAAGTCAAGGGGGCAGTGGCTTCCTTGCTTGAAGTCAAGGTAAGCACGCCCCCTCTCTTGTGATTGACAGGATGCAGTAAGGCGCGCTCCCATGTCCTGCTGCCGCTGCCCGCCCGGCTTCAGCGCAGCAGGAAGCTAAAAGAGTAGCGAGCGCTCCCGCTCGCACTGGCTGGCGCATGCATGGTGCGCCGCTGAAGCCGCGCGGCGAAGACATGGGAGCACTGCATCCTGTCAATCACAAGAGAGGGGGCGTGCTTACCTTGATTTCAAGCAAGGAAGCCACTGCCCCCTTGACTTGAAAGGGACCTGAAAGATAGAGCTGATGGCGCTAAAAAGATCGTGTTTTTCACCTATTGAGCCTCAGTATAACGCATTAAACCCATGATTAGGAACAGACTGGGGGCTACTATAAGGTAATGCTCTCCGTTTTATATGTGTTTCTGACGTGACAGGTTCACTTTAAGCATGCACGTCACCACTCCATTCCTTCTCTATGCTCTGTGTTCCCCTTTGCCTTGGCCAAGAAGAGGACATGATTCAGCAGCAGACATGGTATGGCTTTAGTTGCACCAAAATTGTACCAAAATTCAGGTGTATGATTCTACCACAAAGTAAGCTACCTAATGTATGTCAGAAACTGAAACAAAACCTGACAATCTAGACAAATATTAAATAAGTTGTCCCAAGACTCCACTATACTCAGGATAAGGGATATGTAACTGATCGGTGGGGTTCAGAACACTAGGACACCAATGATCCTGAAAATGTGGGTTCTCTTCTCTTGTCCTAATGTTGCATCAAATTGGGCATGCACTCAGCCACTCCATTCCTTCTCTGTGTTCCCCTTTGCCTTGGCCTAGGAGAGGACATGGATCAGCAGCAGACATGGTGTGGCTTTAGATGCACCAAAATTGTACCAAAATCCAGGTGTATGATTCTACCACAAAGTAGGCCACCTAATATATGTCAAAAACTGAGACAAAACAGTCCAGATTTATCTTCCAGCTTCAGCCACGGTGATAAATCTGGCATACTATATGTTTAGAGTATCTGGTCAATGCTTTGATTTTTTAGTAAATTAGTATCATATTAGTAAATCAATTGCATCGAAAAAGGTAAAGTCTGCAGCAAACATATAGATGAACTGTATATTCTCTGACAGGTACTGTGCACTTTAGTGCTCTATGGCTACCACTGTATATGTGGTCACTCTCTGGTAGGTATCATATATAAGGTACTCTGGAAATAAACAATGAACACCAAGCAGAGATTGTGAAAACAGTGAAAAACAGTTCAATCATTTGTGCGAGACAGATATTTATATTGTCTAATAAGATTTAAATCTTTCATTTTTTTTACATTTTTTTTTATTTTATAGCTGAAAATGCAATATTTTATATGAACGTATACTCCGAGCTTGGTCCTAATAAGGGATTGCCAGTGGCCATCACCTGCAAAGTAGGCAATAAGAATTACTTTCTGTGTGTAGAGAGCAATTCCGTTATTCTTAAGGTAAGATCCAAGCCCGTAAAATACCTCATTGTTCTTTTGGCCCTCTTCTTTCATGAGTATGATATAGATGAGTACTCTGGTAACATTTACCTTTAACATTTATGCAAATTTCCCGAAATGGGCAAGATGAAAAAATAATAATAAAAACTATATACATCTACAGCACACCATTCACTGGCCATCAATCAATTTAGGCATCCATGAGTTGGTTTATATACCGTATTTTTCGCTTTATAAAACGCACCTGAAGATAAGACGCACCCCAGATTTTAGAGTAGGAAAATAAGAAAAAAATATTTTTCATCAGACCACATATCTGACCCCCCATAAATTTCAGGACATCACATCAGGCCCCCATCAGACCTCAGATGAGCCCAGCGTTCCCCCATCAGACCTCAGATCAGCCCAGCGTTCCCCCATCAGACCTCAGATCAGCCCAGCGTTCCCCCATCAGACCTCAGATCAGCCCAGCGTTCCCCCATCAGACCTCAGATCAGCCCAGCGTTCCCCCATCAGACCTCAGATCAGCCCAGCGTAACCCATCAGACCTCAGACCAGCACACAGTGCCCCCATGAGACCACTCTGTGCCCCCATCAGACCTCAGACCAGCCCACAGTGCCCCCATTAGACCACTCTGTGCCCCCATCAGACCTCAGACCAGCTCACAGTGCCCCCATTAGACCACTCTGTGCCCCCATCAGACCTCAGACCAGCTCAGTGCTCCATTAGACCACTCTGTGCCCCCATCAGACCTCAGACCAGCTCACAGCGCCCCCATTAGACCAATCTGTGCCCCCATCAGACCTCAGACCAGCTCACAGTGCCCCCATTAGACCACTTTGTGCCCCATCAGACCTCAGAACAGCTCACAGTGCCCCCATTAGACCAATCTGTGCCCCCATCAGACCTCAGACCAGCTCACAGTGCCCCCATTAGACCACTTTGTGCCCCATCAGACCTCAAAACAGCTCACAGTGCCCCCATTAGACCAATCTGTGCCCCCATCAGACCTCAGACCAGCTCACAGTGCCCCCATTAGACCACTCTGTGCCCCCATCAGACCTCAGACCAGCTCACAGTGCCCCCAGTAGACCACTCTGTGCCCCCATCAGACCTCAGACCAGCCCACAGTGCCCCCATTAGACCACTCTGTGCCCCCATTAGACCTCAGACCAGCTCACAGTGCCCCCATTAGACCACTCTGTGCCCCCATCAGACCTCAGACCAGCTCAGTGCTCCATTAGACCACTCTGTGCCCCCATCAGACCTCAGACCAGCTCACAGCGCCCCCATTAGACCAATCTGTGCCCCCATCAGACCTCAGACCAGCTCACAGTGCCCCCATTAGACCACTCTGTGCCCCCATCAGACCTCAGACCAGCTCAGTGCTCCATTAGACCACTCTGTGCCCCCATCAGACCTCAGACCAGCTCACAGCGCCCCCATTAGACCAATCTGTGCCCCCATCAGACCTCAGACCAGCTCACAGTGCCTCCATTAGACCACTCTGTGCCCCATCAGACCTCAGAACAGCTCACAGTGCCCCCATTAGACCAATCTGTGCCCCCATCAGACCTCAGACCAGCTCACAGTGCCCCCATTAGACCACTCTGTGCCCCCATCAGACCTCAGACCAGCTCACAGTGCCCCCAGTAGACCACTCTGTGCCCCCATCAGACCTCAGATCAGCCCAGCGTGCCCCATAACAATAAAATAAAAAACTTCACTTACCTGTCCAGCGCCCCGGCTCCGCTCCGGCGCTCCTTAGGCTTTCCGGCCCGACGCTGCACTGTCACCTGACTGCGTGCAGCGTCAGGTCATAGTGCGCGCACTACATCCTGACGCTGTACGCGTTCAGGACAGTGCAGCGCCGGGCCGGGAAGCCTGAGGAGCCGCGGCAGGACAAGTAAGTGAAGTTTTTTATTTTATTGCTATGTTGCACGCTGGTCTGATCTGAGGTCTGATGGGGGGGGGGTCCCGGCAGCTAAAACATACAAGTGAGCGCTTCCATAATGGAAGCGCTCACTTGTATTCGTTTTATAAGACGCACTGCAATTTTCCCCCTACTTATATATATCTATTTTGTATCCTGTGATTGTGGAGTCCTTAAAGGCTTTGTCTCATCATAGACAATGGGGGCATATCGCTAGGATATGCCCCCATTGTCTTATAGGTGCGGGTCCCACCACTGGGGCCCGCACCTCTATCGGGAATGGAGCCCTACAAGGTGGTGGCTGGAAGACTCCCCAGGCGCATGACCGGCTACCCCTCCCATTCACTTCTATGGGCTCGAAAGGCATGTTCTATGATTTTATGAGCAGCCACACCGATCTGCAAATAATACAGATGTGAGCATGGTCCTATAGGAATTAGGGGGTGAGTGGATAGCGCAAGAATGAACAATACGTTTGTGTACATAAGGACTAAGGGGGTCATATATGAAACTGGTGTAAAGTAGAACTGGCTCAGTTGCCCATAGCAACCAATCATATTCCACCTTTCATTTTTGACATTTCCTTTGAAAAAATGAAAGGTGGAATCTGATTGGTTGCTATGCACAACTAAGCCAGTTCTACTTTACATCAGTTTGATAAATATCCCCCTAAGTCTGTCATTAAAATAAAAATAGAAGGCAATGAGTTCATTTTAAACTTCATATGCAAATTTTCAATTAAATGGATCCTTTAAGCATGGTATTTAGTAGTCTTGGCATGTAGCAACCTCCACACACACACAGCCAGTATTCAGTGACTCACAACTGCTTCTAATGTCTTCTGTGTTTTTCTAGTCGTGTAGTAAGTCATTTTCTTGATAGCAGCAAAATAAGAAAGTTAGTAATCTACAGTAAAAATATGGTTAAACTTTGTGCCTCTTGTGGAGGCAAAGGATGCAGAGAAACCCAGGACTACAAGATGAGACAGGGTATGTAGGGGGAGATTTATTAAACTGGTGTAAAGTAGAACTGGCTTACTTGCCCATAGCAACCAATCAAATTCCACCTTACATTTTCGACAGATTCTTTGGAAAATGAAAGGTAGAATCTGATTGGTTGCTATAGGCAAGTAAGCCAGTTCTACTTTACACCAGTATGATAAATCTCCCCCGTAGTCTTTAAACACAGAGACATATAGGCGCTGAATTATCATAGCCCAATGGTGTAGGTTGGGCTATAATAACCAGGCTGGCTGGCAGATGCTGCACCTGATTTTAAACAAGGCGCACACATCTGGCAGTGTTCTTGTATGGCAGAAAACTGGCAGAAAAGATGCTAAAAGTGGTGGAGCTGCTTCCCCACTCTCTTTCAGCCCTCACCACGTCCTTTTTTGGGAAAGTGGCGAGGATGGTGGAGTAACAACAGAGATTTTTTGCGCAAGTGCCATTGAAAAAGTTGTAAACCTGCAATTTGCCACTTTTTCACTACACTAAAAGTGGCATACTTTAAAGGGGTTGTCCCATAATGAATGTAAAGAAAGAATATCAGACATCATACGTACTTCACATGGATCCAGAGATCTCCCCATTCATTGTTCCAAATGCTCTGCTAGATTTATTTCAAGCTGGCAGCTCAGGAGACCTGTCCTTTCTCTTGGTTGTGTCCTTTCTGCTGCAGCTGGTGGCAGTTGAAGGTTGTTTGTTTCCCCCTCTCTTCTCTCAGTGTTAGAGATAGCAGCAAGGAAGGGGAGGATGTTGTACCGCAGATCAGAGTGTAGAGAGGGAATATTTCATGGGGACAGACCAACACAAAATGTACCGAATCAGATAGTAGACAGGGCACACAAGGCACATGGAAATATGTCCCCAGGGTGTGTAACTTTGTACCTTTTTTTTTAACAGCACACCATTCACTGGCCATCGATCACTTTAGGCATCCATAAGCTTGATTATATACTTTTTTTGTTTTTTTACTGGATGACTGTGGGCGATACCTCGGTTGAATGACATTTATTGGCCCTCCGTTGACTGTAGGCTGCCATGTTAAAAAAATATATTTTAATGTGTATATATATATATATATATATATATATACACATTTTGCTCACTAGCACAAGCTTATATCCATTTTGTATCCTGAGAATTTGGAGTCTTTAAATACTTTGTCTCATCATAGACAATGGGGGTATATCATTAGGATATACCACTGGGACCCGCACCTCTAACTGGAATGAAACCCTACAAGGTGGTGGCTGGAGGACTCCCCAGGCACATGACCGGCTACCCCTCCCATTCACTTCTACTTCTAAACGTGCCTAAATCCTGGCCAAGCAGCAAGCCATGCTCACTTAAACTCCACTTTTACAACCCGACGCATATGACCAAGTGGCCATGACTTGTTAATAGAGATGAGCGAGTAGTGAAATATTCGAAAGTTCGAAATTCGATTCGAATAGACCGCGAAATTCGACTATTCGACCGAATATCGAATCCCATTAAAGTCTATGGGGAAAAAATGCTCGCCACTTGGAAATCTCAATTCGACCACTTGGAGGTCACCAAGTCCACCCTGGAACCTCAGAAAAGGATGCCAACACTGCTGGAATGCAACTGGGACAGCAGGGGAAGCATGTCTGGGTGCATATAACGCGCCCAAGTCGCACTATTACGCCACTATCACAGCCTCTCAACAATACACTCCAAACACAATCTAACCTCTCTGTAAAGTGAGACCATACAAGGAAACCTTCTTTCCTCTACATTGCCATGGACCCCAAGCCAAACTAGACAAAAAAAACGATGAAATTCTGCACCCCTTAAAATCACGTTGCCTATGACAACCACAGATGGCATAGGCAAGGGGGAAAGCAAATAGACCCCACCCCTAATTGTCATTGTGTGTGTGTGTGAGATGTGGTCAGACATGTCTTCTTTAAAATGTAAAAACAACTCAAACACATGCAGAAGCCTTAAAATGCCCAAATTGTTGGCGCTTGAGATGTCAGTGACCCGACCTGGCCCAGTGTCATGTCTAGCAGGTAAAGCAGTGGGGATGTTGAGGGATGCGTAGGACCGCAAAAGGCAGGAAGAGGCCGTGGGCTGGCCAGAGGCTCATGGAAAATTTTGTGGCGGCCCAAGAGGTGACACCTCTTAAAAATTATGTGGAGGCCCAAGAGGTGAGACCTCTTAAAAATTATGTGGAGGCCCAAGAGTTGACACCTCTTAAAAATTATGTGGAGGCCCAAGAGGTGAGACCTCTTAAACATTTTGCGCAGGCCCAAGAGGTGAGACCTCTTAAAAATTATGTGGAGGCCCAAGAGGTGAGACCTCTTAAACATTTTGTGGAGGCCCAAGAGGTGAGACCTCTTAAAAATTATGTGGAGGCCCAAGAGGTGAGACCTGTTAAAGATTTTGTGGAGGCCCAAGAGGTGAGACCTCTTAAAAATTATGTGGAGGCCCAAGAGGGGAGACCCGTTAAAAATTATGTGGAGGCCCAAGAGGTGACACCTCTTAAAAATTATGTGGAGGCCCAAGAGGTGAGACCTCTTAAAAATTATGTGGAGGCCCAAGAGGTGAGACCTCTTAAACATTTTGTGGAGGCCCAAGAGGTGAGACCTCTTAAACATTTTGTGGAGGCCCAAGAGGTGAGACCTCTTAAAAATTATGTGGAGGCCCAAGAGGTGAGACCTGTTAAAGATTTTGTGGAGGCCCAAGAGGTGAGACGTATTAAAAATTATGTGGAGGCCCAAGAGGGGAGACCTGTTAAAGATTTTGTGGAGGCCCAAGAGGTGAGACGTATTAAAAATTATGTGGAGGCCCAAGAGGGGAGACCCGTTAAAATTATGTGGAGGCCCAAGAGGTGAGACCTGTTAAACATTTGTGGAGGCCCAAGAGGTGAGACGTATTAAAAATTATGTGGAGGCCCAAGAGGTGAGACCTGTTAAATATTTTGTGGAGGCCCAAGAGGTGAGACGTATTAAAAATTATGTGGAGGCCCAAGAGGTGAGACCTGTTAAACATTTTGTGGAGGCCCAAGAGGTGAGACGTATTAAAATTATGTGGAGGCCCAAGAGGGGAGACCTCTTAAAAATTATGTGGAGGCCCAAGAGGTGAGACCTCTTAAACATTTTGTGCAGGCCCAAGAGGTGAGACCTCTTAAAAATTATGTGGAGGCCCAAGAGGTGAGACCTGTTAAAAATTATGTGGAGGCCCAAGAGGTGAGACCTGTTAAACATTTTGTGGAGGCCCAGAGGTGAGACCTCTTAAACATTTTGTGGAGGCCCAAGAGGTGAGACGTATTAAAAATTATGTGGAGGCCCAAGAGGGGAGACCTCTTAAAAATTATGTGGACGCCCAAGAGGTGAGACCTCGTAAACATTTTGCGCAGGCCCAAGAGGTGAGACCTCTTAAAAATTATGTGGAGGCCCAAGAGGTGAGACCTCTTAAACATTTTGTGGAGGCCCAAGAGGTGAGCCATAAATATAAAAATTTTTCTGATTTACGGAGCAATTCTACGGCGGTTAAGGAGGAGGAGGTGGAGGAGGAAATGGCACTTCATACAGATGGCACTTCACTTTTGGCTGCTTTCCACGGTTGGAGAAGCAAAGTCCGGGTCAATCCACTTGCTGTTCATTTTGATTAGCGTCAGCCTGTCGGCACTGTCGGTTGACAGGCGGCTGCGCTTATCGGTGATAATGCCCCCGGCAGCGCTGAACACCCTTTCTGATAGCACGCTGGCGGCAGGGCAGGCAAGCACCTCCAAGGCGTACAGGGACAGTTCCAGCCACGTGTCCAACTTGGATTGCGAAGACCCAGTACAGTTTGTTCTCCACTATCCGGACAACACGTGTGTCCCGGGAAAAGCAGCCCAGCATGAAGTCAGCCATGTGTGCCAGACTCTGAATAGGCATGACCTCACTGCCCCCACCAGAAGGATCACTTGCCATTTCCTCCTCTTCCTCTTCCGCCTCCTCTCCGCCCCATCCGCGCTGAACCAATGGGACGCACACAGCCTGACTGCTACCCTCGCCGCCAGCATCCTCCTCCTCTTCCACAGCCACCTCCACGTCGTCCTCCTCCTCATCCTCCTCCTCCTGCAACTGCCACCGTGAAGCAGACAAAAGTGTGGTCTGACTGTGTAGCTCCGTTGCGTCTCCTCCTACCCCGTCTCCTCTGCGTGCAATGCGTTCTCCCTTATTGCGATGAGCGATTCTTTAAGGACGCCTAGGAGCGGAATGGTTACGCTCACTATAGCGTCCTCGCTGCTGACCTTCTTGGTGGACTCCTCAAAGATACGCAGTACATCGCATATGTCTGCCATCCATGGCCACTCGTGGTTGGCAAACTGAGGGAGCTGAGTTGGAGGCACGCGTGGATTCATTATCTGGTACTCCATCAATGCTCTCTGCTGCTCACACACCCTGGCCAACATGGAATAGGTGGAATGCCAGCGAGTGGGCAGGTCGCACAACAGCCGATGTTCAGGCAAATGGAGGCGTTGCTGGAGTTTTTTTAAGCTAGCAGCAGCTACAGTTGACTTCCGAAAGTGAGCGCACAAGCGCCGCACTTTCACCAGTAGCTCTGCCAGGTTGGGGTAAGTCTTCAGAAATTTTTGGACTACCAGATTAAAAACGTGGGCCAGGCATGGTACGTGATTGAGTTCGGCAAGCTCCAGAGCCGCCACCAGGTTACGGCCGTTATCGCACACGACCATGCCTGGTCCTAGCTGCAGCGGCGACAGCCACATCTCCGTCTGCTGCAATATGGCGTCCCTCACCTCTGGGGCGCTGTGTTTCCTGTCGCCCAAGCTGATGAGCTTTAGCACTGCCTGCTGACGTCTCCCCGCGCCAGTGCTGCAACGCTTCCAGCTAGCGGCTGAGGGAGATGTTAAGGCACAGGAGGAGGAGGAGGAGGAGGGGGGTTTATCAGAACCCATGCTGGCAATCTTGGGCGGGGGTGGTAGGTAGGCCGTCTCTGTTTGCGACCCCGTCCCCGCCTCCACTACATTCACCCAGTGTGCCGTCAGAGAAATGTATCGTCCCTGGCCGCAAGCGCTTGTCCATGAGTCGGTGGTCAAGTGGACCTTTGCGCTGACTGCGTACCTCAGGGCCCGCCTGATGTTACGCGACACGTGCTGGTGCAGGGCGGGGACGGCACTCCGGGAAAAGTAGTGGCGGCTAGGGACGGAATAGCGAGGTGCGGCAGCCGCCATCAGGTCGCGGAAGGCCTGCGTCTCCACAAGCCTAAACGGCAACATCTCCAGGGCCAGCAGTTTGGAGATGTGGCAGTTTAAGGCTTGGGCTTGGGGGTGACTCGAGGCGTACTTCCGCCTGCGGTCGAACGCCTGCGAGATGGACAGTTGTTGGGACGAGGAGTGTGAAGGTGCAGGCGAAGAGGCGGGGGAAGGGGAGGCTGAAGGAGAAGGCCCCAAAGTAGCAGAGGCAGAGGCAGATGTGGAGGTGTCCTGGCTGGAGGTCTGGACCGCAGTGGCAGCACACAACAAAGGGGAAGAGGCAGTGGCAGCAAGACCGGGCGCAGTTTGTATTGCGTTTGCTCTCTCCCACTCAGCCCAGTGCTTGAATTCCAAGTGACGCCGCATGCCTGAGGTGGTCAGATTGCTCTTCTCAGAGCCCCTACTCAGTTTTGAGTGGCAGAGTGTGCAAACCGCGCTCAGTTTGTCATCCGCACAAACATTAAAATATCTCCACACCACAGAAGTACGAGGCCTCGATGGGGGAGCTTCGCACGACTGGCCGCTGGCGGGAACAGCTTCGGCCCTGCTGGCTGTGGCCTCACTTCTCTGTCTGAACTGTCCTCTGCCTGTGGCCATCCCTCTGCCTGTGGCCATCCCTCTGCCTGTGGCCATCCCTCTGCCTGTGGACATCCCTCTGCCTGTGGACATCCCTCTGCCTGTGGACATCCCTCTGCCTCTTGCTGCCTTTTTCGGTGCTGCGCAGACCACCACCTCTCCACTGCTTTCCTCGCTGGACATCACCCCTGGCCAAGTGGGGTCGGTGATTTCGTCATCCACCACCTCCTCTTCCTCACTCTGCTCCTCCTCCTGCCCACTGGACATTCCAACAGCCTCCCTTGATGGCAACTGCGTCTCATCATCATCATCGCTCATGATAACAGATGCTGGCTCAGGGTCCACATCAGCAGGAGATGGCGAAAACTCCAGTGTTTGGGCATCACTACAAACAAATTCCTCTGCTAGCTCCTGTGATTCTTCCGGCACATCTGAAAAAGGACCCGAAAAGAGCTCCTGGGAGGGGTCAAGGGTGGGATGACTCTGTTGGCCAGGTGTGGAGGAAGGAGGGTCAGAGTGAGACTGTGTGGATGACTGGCTGGTGGACAACTGTGTGGAAGCGCTATCGGCTATCCATTGCACCACCTGTTCAACCTGCTCAGGCCTCAACAGCGGTGTAACCCGCCCCCTGCTTAACTGTCCCATAAAGGCAGGGATTCTGGATGAGCGGGATCCTGGCTGATCCTCACCAGCACCCATTGTATCCCCACTGGCTTCAACAAGGCCCCCAACAGCATTTCCGCGCCCCCGTCCTCGTCCACGTCCACGTCCTATTCCGCTAGCCCCCCTCCGCATTTTATTTTTTTTTTGTTGCAAATACAATATTTGGGTATATAATTAGGTATGTGAAATAATTTAGCAAGAGAACGCACAGTACAGTGGCCTATTAAAAGGCCTAGATATTGTATATTTCAAAGTACACAGCCGTGTAGTAACAGAACAGACGGTGGGTATTTACACCAGGTATGTGAGATAATTTAACAAGAGAACGCACAGTACAGTGGCCTATTAAAATGCCTAGATATTGTATATTTCAAAGTACACAGCCGTGTAGTAACAGAACAGACGGTGGGTATTTACACCAGGTATGTGAGATAATTTAACAAGAGAACGCACAGTACAGTGGCCTATTAAAATGCCTAGATATTGTATATTTCAAAGTACACAGCCGTGTAGTAACTGAACAGACGGTGGGTATTTACACCAGGTATGTGAGATAATTTAGCAAGAGAACGCACAGTACAGTGGCCTATTAAAATGCCTAGATATTGTATATTTCAAAGTACACAGCCGTGTAGTAACTGAACAGACGGTGGGTATTTACACCAGGTATGTGAGATAATTTAACAAGAAAACGCACAGTACAGTGGCCTATTAAATGGCCTAGATATTGTATATTTCAAAGTACACAGCCGTGTAGTAACTGAACAGACGGTGGGTATTTACACCAGGTATGTGAGATAATTTAACAAGAGAACGCACAGTACAGTGGCCTATTAAAATGCCTAGATATTGTATATTTCAAAGTACACAGCCGTGTAGTAACAGAACAGACGGTGGGTATTTACACCAGGTATGTGAGATAATTTAACAAGAGAACGCACAGTACAGTGGCCTATTAAATGGCCTAGATATTGTATATTTCAAAGTACACAGCCGTGTAGTAACTGAACAGACGGTGGGTATTTACACCAGGTATGTGAGATAATTTAACAAGAGAACGCACAGTACAGTGGCCTATTAAATGGCCTAGATATTGTATATTTCAAAGTACACAGCCGTGTAGTAACTGAACAGACGGTGGGTATTTACACCAGGTATGTGAGACAATTTAACAAGAGAACGCACAGTACAGTGGCCTATTAAAATGCCTAGATATTGTATATTTCAAAGTACACAGCCGTGTAGTAACAGAACAGACGGTGGGTATTTACACCAGGTATGTGAGATAATTTAACAAGAGAACGCACAGTACAGTGGCCTATTAAAATGCCTAGATATTGTATATTTCAAAGTACACAGCCGTGTAGTAACTGAACAGACGGTGGGTATTTACAC
Organism: Rhinella marina; assembly: GCA_900303285.1. Lineage (NCBI taxonomy): Eukaryota > Metazoa > Chordata > Amphibia > Anura > Bufonidae > Rhinella > Rhinella marina. Next base: position 62,766 of record ONZH01004938.1, read on the forward strand.
CAGGTATGTGAGATAATTTAACAAGAGAACGCACAGTACAGTGGCCTATTAAAATGCCTAGATATTGTATATTTCAAAGTACACAGCCGTGTAGTAACTGAACAGACGGTGGGTATTTACACCAGGTATGTGAGATAATTTAGCAAGAGAACGCACAGTACAGTGGCCTATTAAAATGCCTAGATATTGTATATTTCAAAGTACACAGCCGTGTAGTAACTGAACAGACGGTGGGTATTTACACCAGGTATGTGAGATAATTTAACAAGAAAACGCACAGTACAGTGGCCTATTAAATGGCCTAGATATTGTATATTTCAAAGTACACAGCCGTGTAGTAACTGAACAGACGGTGGGTATTTACACCAGGTATGTGAGATAATTTAACAAGAGAACGCACAGTACAGTGGCCTATTAAAATGCCTAGATATTGTATATTTCAAAGTACACAGCCGTGTAGTAACAGAACAGACGGTGGGTATTTACACCAGGTATGTGAGATAATTTAACAAGAGAACGCACAGTACAGTGGCCTATTAAATGGCCTAGATATTGTATATTTCAAAGTACACAGCCGTGTAGTAACTGAACAGACGGTGGGTATTTACACCAGGTATGTGAGATAATTTAACAAGAGAACGCACAGTACAGTGGCCTATTAAATGGCCTAGATATTGTATATTTCAAAGTACACAGCCGTGTAGTAACTGAACAGACGGTGGGTATTTACACCAGGTATGTGAGATAATTTAACAAGAGAACGCACAGTACAGTGGCCTATTAAATGGCCTAGATATTGTATATTTCAAAGTACACAGCCGTGTAGTAACTGAACAGACGGTGGGTATTTACACCAGGTATGTGAGATAATTTAACAAGAGAACGCACAGTACAGTGGCCTATTAAAATGCCTAGATATTGTATATTTCAAAGTACACAGCCGTGTAGTAACTGAACAGACGGTGGGTATTTACACCAGGTATGTGAGATAATTTAGCAAGAGAACGCACAGTACAGTGGCCTATTAAAATGCCTAGATATTGTATATTTCAAAGTACACAGCCGTGTAGTAACAGAACAGACGGTGGGTATTTACACCAGGTATGTGAGATAATTTAACAAGAGAACGCACAGTACAGTGGCCTATTAAAATGCCTAGATATTGTATATTTCAAAGTACACAGCCGTGTAGTAACTGAACAGACGGTGGGTATTTACACCAGGTATGTGAGATAATTTAGCAAGAGAACGCACAGTACAGTGGCCTATTAAAATGCCTAGATATTGTATATTTCAAAGTACACAGCCGTGTAGTAACAGAACAGACGGTGGGTATTTACACCAGGTATGTGAGATAATTTAACAAGAGAACGCACAGTACAGTGGCCTATTAAAAGGCCTAGATATTGTATATTTCAAAGTACAAAGCCGTGTAGTAACTGAACAGACGGTGGGTATTTACACCAGGTATGTGAGATAATTTAGCAAGAGAACGCACAGTACAGTGGCCAATTAAATGGCCTAGATATTGTATATTTCAAGGTACACAGCCGTGTACTAACTGAACAGACGGTGGGTATTTACACCTGGTATACAAAAAGGGTATTGCAGGCACACAGAACCCAGAACACTAGAGCCAAATAAACTGTATTTAAAAAAATAAAATAAAATTCACAGCCGTATACTGCCAGATCAGATGGTGCATATACACACTAGTTATATAACAGGGTTGTTCAGCCTAAAAGAACGCTGAACAGTAGTGCCAAATATAGTTTGGTATGTAGCAGAGCACCTAATACACCACTAATGCCTCTCTCTGTCCCTACTCCAGCAGCTATCCCTGAATACAGCAGCCGTTCTCTGTAAAGTCTATATTGTAGTAAAGCTATCACTGAAGTCCACTGTAGTAGCCCTGATAAGGGCTTTTAATCACGCTCCTGCCTGTCCAACAGCTAAAACCTATCTGTCCCTTCTCCAGCCTCTGTCCCTGACTAAGTTCACGCAGCATATGCGTACGAGCAGGAAGAGCTGAGTTTTTAATATTCGAGGTCACATGGTTTTTCCAGCCAATCCATGTAGACGCTGTTTTCGCGCTGCCAGCGTGCTCAGCGTGCCTGTCATACCCCCCCTGCATGTTGATTGGTGGAAAAAGAGCGCCAGGGAAGGTGGGAGGGGAAACGAATTCTAAGTGCGCCATCGCCGTTATACTCGATTGAAATCGAGTATGCCGAATATCGTAGTATTCGATCGAATATCGGCTCGATCGAACACTACTCGCTCATCTCTACTTGTTAACTATTATGCCAATACCAAATTTGTATAGTTTTTTGTTGTTTTACCACTTTTGCACAACAAAACATTTTATATATATAACGGTATTAGTTTTTGTGTTGCCGTATTCTGAATGCTATAAATGAATGAACAGAAAACAACTATTCTGGAAATCCAATGTGAAAAATTGACATACAACGTACACACCTTTGTCAGGGGCGATGATACAAGTCAGTTCAACTGCTCTTTTGGTCTGTTGAGTGGTATAAAATTTGTTTTTATTGTGGCTATATAGAATTTGGACAGTGATAAATGTTACTAGTACCAACCATAAGAAAGGATGACACTGAGCATGTGCTTCTGTCTCAGTGAGCAGGACAGAGAAATTAGAACAAGAGCAAACAGCAGGTGGCGCTATACAGATACTGTAGATTTCAGTGAATAGCTCAGTGGCTACATTAAATATTTAATGACGTGCAATTACAACATTATTCAGATCCAGGTCTGATAAAATTAGAATATGTTTTGTGGGACACCCCCTTTAATGATCATTTCGGCCCATAGTTTGCATAGGAACTGTATTTAAAAAATGGCTCACTATGTGAAATGTATGTATTTGAAAAATGGTTATAGAAATGTAGTCTACATAAGCTTTAAACTACAGAAATCCACAGAATATCTTTCCTGGACAAGTGTATAAATGTAGCATCTGTGATCATAGATCGTGATTTCATTTATTAATAAACATTTTTCTCCTGAACAGGAGGGTGAATTGCCAAAAGAAATACTAACGGAGACCAGTGAATTAATTTTCTATGCGGAAACGTTTGCTAACGGGACATCTTCTCTCCGGTTTGAGTCATCTTTTCTAAAGGGATTTTGCATTGCCTGGAGTATCAAAGACTCTGTAAAAAAGTTGATACTAAAGCAGTATTCTGAAAATAACATTGATGAAACCATAAAAATGTCTCTTACAGAAAAGGACGAACCCAAAAACAGGGAACGAATCCTCCTTTGTGATTGATTCCAAAACATTAAAATCATTCCTTGTTTCACAGAGATATGTGCTTGCTTTGCATTGTTATTATGCCAGATGGTGAGTTTTTGTTCAGCTTTATGAGGAAGACCTTGCGGGAGATTTATCATCACCCTTGCTCCAAAAAAGTGGCTTTAAAGGGGTTGTCTGAGTTATTTTTTTGTTCTTTGTATGTTTCTAACTAATCAAATGTAAGTGGTTTACAATTGACTTGCTTCATCTTCAGTGGCTCCTTTCTCAGACTCAGATTTCACTGAGCTGTGATGTCAGCTTCTCTCCCTGCTCTGATGATGTCTCGTACACAAGCCTGAGGAGCAGGTCTGTGTCTGTGCAGAAAGCGTCACTGTGCTGGTCACAACCAATGGCCTACACCCCCCCTGCACTGGCGCCTGCTGCTGTCTGCTCTGTGTCTCCCTCCCACTGGATTCTTCAGGAAACTTTAACCGCTTCAGCAACACACACTCAGGGCTGGAGGCTTTGCTGAGCAGCTGCAGGCCATGAAGAGACACAGGATCTGCCCTCTTCATCCTGCAGACACAGAGCTGACAGACTGGAGAAGTTATGCAGAGCATTTCACAAGAACAGGTAGGGGAAAGATCCTGTGTGTATCAGCAGTGTCATTGTACAGCTGGGACTTGTAGTACTACACATACAACATGCACTCAGACATATCACTCAGCGCAGCACTTTTATTCATTTCCTTTGCAGAGCAGGGGGGGGGGCAAATATTCATGAGGAAACTCCAGAGATTTTTGTTATTGAAGGTAAACAAAGGGCCAGAAAAGAATCAGCAAAATGAGGAAATACATTTTTTTGTCGCCTAAAACTTGCTTAGCTTATGTATATATTGCTGACCATCAGATTTACAGTGCTATATATTTTTTACATAACTCGGACAACCTCTTTAAAAAGTGCCAAACTGTGTGTTTGCGAATTTTGAATCCACTTATTTGAAAAGAAAAAAAATGGTAAGTGCCTCTTTTTACGCCACTCTCTCCACCTTTACAAAATGGAGCAATGGAAAGAACGGGGAATAGGAGTGGTCAACAGCAGAGACAAATTTATCTTCATTTACGCCAGTTTTCTGGTATAAATGAAGCCAGAAAGCTACAGCAGCTCAGGGGTGTTTTAGATTTCTGTTTAGACACACGGACTGCCCAGGGATACACCTAATTTATGATGAGGCCTGTGCCTCGTCATAACTGTGGTACATCCTCTGACATTGCACCTGTCTTAATAAATATCTCCCCTTGTGCCATGATATGTTGCAATATAAATTATCATTTCTCTCTTAAAGAGGCTGTGCAGTGCTACCATTTTGAAGTGGTAGTGGCACTAATGTGAGCACTATTTGCGCTTCAAACTTATCTGTGTTCCGCCTCATTTGCAGCGGCCCAGTGTAATTATAACTGCTCACTTGAATTTGACAAGTAGTTGAAATTACACTGCACTACCGCTACAAAGGAGAAGACGTGCAGGTAATTTTGAAGCGGAAATGGCACTCCCTGTTACCCCTTCCCCAAGCAATGTAAAAAAACAAAACAAGAACCACCACTGGTAGTGTATACAGTCATGGCCAAAAGTTTTGAGAATGACACAAAAATTATATTTTCACATGATCTGCTGCCCTCTGGTTTTTATGTGTGTTTGTCAGATGTTTTTATCACATACAGAAATATAATTGCAATCATATTATGAGTAACAAAAGCTTATATTGACAGTTAGAATGAGTTAATGCAGCAAGTCAATATTTGCAGTGTTGACCCTTCTTCTTCAGGACCTCTGCAATTCTCCCTGGCATGCTCTCAATCAACTTCTGGACCAAATCCTGACTGATAGCAGTCCATTCTTGCACAATCAATGCTTGCATTTTGTCAGAATTTGTAGGTTTTTGTTTGTCCACCCGTCTCTTGATGATTGACCACAAGTTCTCAATGGGATTAAGATCTGGGGAGTTTCCAGGCCATGGACCCAAAATCTCTGTTTTGTTCCCTGAGCCATTTAGTTATCACCTTTGCTTTATGGCAAGGTGCTTCATCATGCTGGAAAAGGCATTGTTGATCGCCAAACTGCTCTTGGACGGTTGGGAGAAGTTGCTCTCGGAGGACATTCTGGTACCATTCTTTATTCATGGCTGTGTTTTTAGGCAAGGCTGTGAGAGAGCCGATTCCCTTGGCTGAGAAGCAAGCCCACACATGAATGGTTTCAGGATGCTTTACAGTTGGCATGAGACAAGACTGGTGGTAGTGCTCACCTCGTCTTCTCCGAATAAGCTGTTTTCCAGATGTCCCAAACAATCGAAAAGGGGATTCATCAGAGAAAATGACTTCACCCCAGTCCTCAGCAGTCCACTCCCTGTACCTTTTGCAGAATATCAGTCTGTCCCTGATGTTTTTTCTGGAGAGAAGTGGCTTCTTTGCTGCCCTCCTTGAGACCAGGCCTTGCTCCAAGAGTCTCCGCCTCACAGTGCGTGCAGATGCACTCACACCTGCCTGCTGCCATTCCTGAGCAAGCTCTGCACTGCTGGTAGCCCGATCCCGCAGCTGAAACACTTTTAAGAGACGGTCCTGGTGCTTGCTGGTCTTTCTTGGGCGCCCTGGAGCTTTTTGGCAACAATGGAACCTCTCTCCTTGAAGTTCTTGATGATGTGATAGATTGTTGACTGAGGTGCAATCTTTCTAGCTGCGATACTCTTCCCTGTTAGGCCATTTTTGTGCAGTGCAATGATGACTGCACGTGTTTCTTTAGAGATAACCATGGTTAACAGAAAAGAAACAATGATGCCAAGCACCAGCCTCCTTTTAAAGTGTCCAGTGGTGTCATTCTTACTTAATCATGACAGATTGATCTCCAGCCCTGTCCTCATCAACACCCACACCTATGTTAATGGAGAAATCACTGAAACGATGTTAGCTGGTCCTTTTAAGGCAGAGCTGCAATTATGTTGAAATGTGTTTTGGGGGATAAAGTTAATTTTCTAGGCAAATATTGACTTTGCAAGTAATTGCTGTTAAGCTGATCACTCTTTATAACATTCTGGAGTATATGCAAATTGCCATTATAAAAACTGAAGCAGTAGACTTTGTAAAAATTAATATTTGTATAATTCTCAAAACTTTTGGCCATGACTGTACATTAAATTAAAAGCAATATTTGGTGTGACCACCCTTTGCCTTCAAAACACCATCAGTTCACTTGCACACAGGTTTTTGAAGGAACTCAGCAGGGGGGGGGGGTTATTCCAAACATCTTGGAGAACTAATCACATATATTCTGTGGAGGTAGGCTTGCTCAATTCCTTCTGTCTCGTCATGTAATCCCCGACAGATTTGATGATGTTGAGATCAGGACTCTGTGAGGGGTCATATCATCACTTCCAGAACTCCTTGTTCTTCTTTAACCTCATGCCATTTCTTAATTGACATTGTGTTTGGGGTTGTTGTCTTGCTGCTGAATACATTTTGAACCACTCAGACACCTCCCTGATGGTCTTGCATGATGGATAATTATCTGACTGTACTTTTGATCACCATTTTCCCTCAAATTTCCTACTCCATTTACTAAAATGTCAGTAGGAACTATCTTGAAACAGTGCCTCATAAAAGGTTAGTGCATAAAGTGAGAGTGCTTGGACTGGGGTGAAGTGCGTGTATGTGGGTACCGTGGGTAAGTAAGTAGCTGGATAATTGTATTGTGTGAAGATTCCCTGCAGTTTTAGTGAATGTGCAGTACTGCAATAACTGCATTAATGTAGCAGTTTCATTCCACACATTGTATTGCGTCAACATACAGTGCAGGCAGTGGCGTAACTAGCGTATAATGGGCCCCAGTGCAAACTTTGTTTTACACTAAACCCAATGCATGGCTACACTCACCCAGTCCTAACTAATAAAATCTGGTCCTACCTCAGCCAGGGTGTTGCTGTCATTGGCATGATGTCCACTGGATCCAGAACAAGGTCCCTCTTGTGATAGAGAAAAAAAAGAATAATCAATAAGGAAGGGATGGTGACTGCCCCTGTGAAATCAATAGCAGGGGAAGCAGTGATCTAGGACATTTCCCCTAAGTGCTACCACACAGCACTAATACCCACATTGTCCCGCCTCACAGCAGTTATGCCCAGATATGTGCCCCCTCACAGCAGTTATGCCCAGATATGTGCCCCCTCACAGTAGTTATGGCCAGATATGTGCCCCCTCACAGTAGTTATGGCCAGATATGTGCCCCCTCACAGTAGTTATCCCAGATTATCTGCCCTTTCACAGTAGTTATGCCAGATATGTGCCCCCTCACAGTAGTTATGGCCAGATTATGTGCCCCCTCACAGTAGTTATGGCCAGATTATGTGCCCCCTCACAGTAGTTATGCCAGATATGTGCCCCCTCACAGTAGTTATGCCAGATATGTGCCCCCTCACAGTAGTTATGCCAGATATGTGCCCCCTCAGAGTAGTTATCCCAGATATGTGCCCCCTCACAGTAGTTATGCCAGATTATGTGCCCCATCACAGTAGTTATGCCAGATTATGTGCCCCCTCACAGTAGTTATGCCAGAGTATGTGCTCCCTCACAGTAGTTATGCCAGAGTATGTGCTCCCTCACAGTAGTTATGCCAGAGTATGTGGCCCCTCACAGTAGTTATGCCAGATTATATTCCCCCTCACACTATTTATGGCCAGATAGGTGCCCCCTCACAGTGGTTATGGCCAGATATGTGCCCCCTCACAGTGGTTATGGCCAGATATGTGCCCCCTCACAGTGGTTATGGCCAGATATGTGCCCCCTCACAGTGGTTATGGCCAGATATGTGCCCCCTCACAGTGGTTATGGCCAGATATGCGCCCCTCTCAGTAGCTATGCCAGATTATGTGCCCCCTCACAGTGGTTATGGCCAGATATGTGCCCCCTCACAGTAGTTATGCCAGATTATGGAACCCCCTCACAGTGGTTATGGCCAGATATGTGCCCCTCACAGTGGTTATGGCCAGATATGTGTTCCCTCACAGTGGTTATGGCCAGATATGTGTTCCCTCACAGTGGTTATGGCCAGATATGTGCCCCCTCTCAGTAGTTATACCAGATATGTGCCCTCTCACAGTAGTTATGCCAGATTATGTGCCCCCTCATAGTAGTTATGCCAGATTATGTGCCCCTCACAGTAGTTATGCCAGATATGTGCCCCCTAACAGTAGTTATGGCCAGATATGTGCCCCCTCACAGTAGTTATGCCAGATTATGTGCCCCCTCACAGTAGTTATGGCCAGATATGTGCCCCTTCACAGTAGTTATGGCCAGATATGTGACCCCTCACAGTAGTTATGGCCAGATATGTGACCCCTCACAGTAGTTATGGCCAGATTTTTTCCCCTTCTCACAGTAGTTATGCCAGATTATGTGCCCCTCACAGTAGTAATGCCAGATTATGTGCCCCCTCACAGTAGTTATACAAGATATGTGCCCCCTCACAGTAGGTATGGCCAGATATGTGCCCCCTCACAGTAGTTATGCCAGATATGTGACCCCTCACAGTAGTTATGGCCAGATATGTGCCCCCTCACTGTAGTTATACCAGATTATGTGCCCCCTCACAGTAGTTATGGCCAAATATGTAACCCCTCACAGTAGTTATGGCCAGATATGTGCCCCCTCACAGTAGTTATGACAGATTATGTGCTCCCTCACAGTAGTTATGCCAGATTATATGCCCCCTCACACTATTTATGGCCAGATAGGTGCCCCCCCACAGTGGTTATGGACAGATACGTGCCCCCTCACAGTGGTTATGGACAGATATGTGCCCCCTCACAGTGGTTATGGCCAGATATGTGCCCCTCTCAGTAGCTATGCCAGATTATGTGCCCCCTCACAGTGGTTATGGCCAGATATGTGCCCCCTCACAGTGGTTATGGCCAGATATGTGCCCCCTCAAAGTGGTTATGGCCAGATATGTGCCCCCTCTCAATAGTTATGCCAGATTATGGAACCCCCTCACAGTGGTTAGGGCCAGATATGTGCCCACACACAGTGGTTATGGCCAGATATGTGTTCCCTCACAGTGGTTATGGCCAGATATGTGCCCCCTCAAAGTGGTTATGGCCAGATATGTGCCCCCTCAAAGTGGTTATGGCCACATATGTGCCCCTTCACAATGGCTATGGCCAGATATGTGCCCCCTCCCTCCGTAGTTATGCCAGATAGGTGCCCCCTCACAAAAGTTATACCCACATATGTGCCCCCTCACAGTAGGTATGCCAGACTAGGTGCCCCCTCAGTAACGATGCACACTTTTGTGCCCCCTCACTCTATTTGTTACCCCCCCTTTGGCTAACCTGTGGCTAACTCTTCTTCATCACAGCAGGATGATGTTGATCTTACTCCTGAGTATTACTTGGTCCCTTGTAGCCAGGGATCACAGCATATTTCTACCCCTCTTCCTTGCTGCCCCAGAGAAGCCTTTCAGTTGTATCAGCTCTGTTTTCCTAAAAAGAGGCAACAACACCCCATGTGTATGGAAGATACTCAATTTAAGGGCCCATTCACACAGCCAAAAGGCTTCTGTGTGTGTTTGGGGGATTTCTGCTCCGCAAAAGATAAAACATGCCCACACTGTACTGTTACTGATTCTAAAGAGAGAATTTTTCAAGTTTTGTTCACAGAAAGAACAAAAAAGAAAAACAGAAGAGAGAAAATCTGAATATTAGAAGACCTTAGAGCCTCATATACCTATTTTCATTCCAATTAGAGCACTTTTTAGTCGAGTAAAATTGATGCGGACCCAAATCAAAATTTTTTCAAAAGTTCAGTGAATCTGACACAAAACGAATTTCAAGACATTTGCTTATCTCTACACCCTATATCACAGGAATAAAAAAGGATAATGAACTATCCACCTATACAAAATATTAAACTTTCAAAAATGCTAAAATATTGGAAACTACATAATGGGCAATTCCTCACAGCCAATCTGGGAGATATGCCTGATACGCATGGGGCCCTCACTGGTTATCAGTATTACTAATAACAAAACTCAAAGTCCTCAAGAAATAAAGATGATGAGAAAACCAGTTCAGACCGAGTTGGGTTCAGTCCAAACTTTGCTATTTTACGTGCGGCAAACAAACTTGAATTTTTTCAAGTTCATTTCAGACAAATCTACTAAAATGGCGCATAGCATACGTGTTGGCGGGAAAAAAGCTCTAGGGGGTAGGAAGAAGGTTCTCACATTACCCTGAGAGGAAGAGGGGGCTTGCCTTGATTGGCTCCCAGGCCAACACACAGCCTAGAAGAGCCAATCAGTGCTGCAGCAGGCAGGGAGGTGCCCTAGCAAGAACAAAATGTAATTCTGTGCTGGGCTGTGAATGAGGGTGCTTGGGTCTTACAGTGTCTGCCAGAAAAATGATCTTTGGGAGACAGGGGCAGTCAGAAATCAATCAAGCTTTTATTGTACTGCCAGGGAGAGTGAATTACTAGCAGAACTGCAGCTGCTGCAAATTTGAAAAGCAGCTACTGTACCTGCAAGGACTTCTTTCATTTCTTTCCCATTTTCACAGAAATCCTTTTTGAATCCAATTGATTATATTTATTATATTTGATATTTGATTATATTTGTTTTATTATTTTTTTTGCGGGGGGGGGGGGGGTTATTGAATTTAATTAAACCAGCATATAGGTGAGCAGTACAGCAATAGTCATTAATCATCCGCTTCCTTTCATTCATTTCTCCACACGGTTGGAATATTTTTTTTATTTTTTATTTTTTTGGTGGGGGGGATTGCTCAATTATTTATCTAAACCAGCATATAGGTGATCAGTAAACCGATACACTAATACACAGGGTAGGACAATAAATTACCAGTAAGTGTTAACATGATATTAAGGATCAGTTAGTTATATAGGTGAAAATGAGGTGACAGACTCCCTTTCATGTTTTTGGATTGCTCAATTTACCAGCATATAGGTGATCAGTACACCAATTCACAGGGTAGTGCACTAAATTACCTCTGAGTGTTAATGTGGTTTTAACACCTTCAAGACCTATCCCATTTTAGTTTTTGCATTTTCATTTTTTCCTCCCCACATTCTAAGAGCCATATCTTTTTTTTTAATTTTCCGTTCACAGTCATATGGCTTATTTTTAGCGGGACAAGTTGTATTTTAAATGGCATCATTTAACTTATCATGTCTTGTATTGGAAAATGGGAAAAAAAAATATTTGTAGCATGAAATTGAAAAATAAAATTTCGCCAAGGTTTTTTGGGTTTTGACATTACGGCATTCACTGTGCGTTAAAAATGACATGACATCCTTATTCCATGAGTCAATACGATTATGGTGATACTAACGTTTTATTTTGTTTTACTACTTTTTAAAAAAATAAAACCTTTAAAAAAAATTTTGCATCGACATTTTCTGACAGCCATAACTTTTTTTAAATTATATACACGAAGCTGTATGAGGGCTTGTTTTTTTGCGGAATGAACTGTAGTTTTTATTGGTATTATTTTGGTGGTACATTCAAAATTTTGATCACTTTTTTGGGGGGGACAAGGTGACTAAAAAAAAAAAAAATCGCAAATTGTGTGTTTTTATTTTTGTTCCCATTACGACGTACACCAAATGTGAGAATTATTTTTATATTTTAATAGTTCAGACATTTTTGTACACGACAATACCTAATATGTTTTTTTTATTATTTATTTTTATATATAAAATTGGGAAATGTGGATGATTTAAACATTTAATATTTTTGTGTTTTTTTTAACTTGTTTCACTTTTTATTTAAAGAGGACCTTTCACCACTCCTGACATGCCTGTTTTAATACCTTCATACATTCCCCATGTAATAACAAGTCTGGAACATCTAGTCTTATGTCTGTATGTTGTGCCATTCCTTTATTATTTGTACTAGAAGTTATGAATGAATTGCTATTTGTCTTCAGTAAAGGAACAGAGGGGAGGTGACCAGTTGGGGGTGTGTACCTGCACAGTCTGAACATGACAGCACTGATTGGCTAGAGTCAGACTGTGCAGGTACACACCCCCTACTGGTCGCCTCCCCTCTGTTCCTTTACTGAAGACAAATAGCAATTCATTCATAACTTCTAGTGCAAATAATAAAGGAATGGCACAACATACAGACATAAGAATAGATGCTCCAGAATTGTTAGTACGTGGGGAATGCATGGATCTATTAAAACAGGCATGTCAGGAGCGGTGAAAGGTCATCTAAGTACTATTAACCCTCTTAAGGGGCTAGAAGCTTGGATTTTTTGATCCTTATTCCTTTCACCATAATAGAGTTCTATTAGGGTAAATATGATATTGACTTGCTCCCTGCTGAGTAGTGTCTTGTGCACAGCTTAATAAGGAGCTAACCCTGACAACCATGGGAACCTCCAGCAGGTCCTAGGGTGTCATGGTAACTGATTGGAGCCCCGAATTTTTACTATGGTGGCTCTGATCAGATGGCAGGGGGAGCCACACCCCTCTGCCTTATTTCATAGATGCCACAATCCCTTTTGATCACGGCATCTGAGGGATTAAATAACAGTTCAATATGATCGACAATTTTGGCTCCACCTTCTTATTTCATACACATTCCCATTGTCATTCCTTGCTGCAGCATCATATATTCATATATCCACTCCAAGAAACACATACGGTATGCACACCACACCTGAAATTGCTGATGATCTCCATTGCTGTTTTGTCATTACTTACCAACATCTTTTGGTCTTCACTAATCAAATGTAATCAATCATAAGCTTATAACAAGGCAACATACGTTTATAATAAAACATTTTTTTGTTAAAACCAAATTATTTGGTGGTTTACATATTTAATATTTTTCTTTAAATGCTATGTATATCTTTGTGGGCAATTTTATTTTATTATTGTATTGTACGCATTTTGAGCTAAAAATAATTTTTTTAATAGATTTTTATTAAAAAAATATATATATGGCGTCCTTATTTTCTGTACAGAGCTGACATGCTCTAGAAGCACCCAATGGATTTTCTGTCTTTTCCATCATGTGGATAGCAGACTCCTTATCTCTGCTCTCTACCCTTATAAGTACTCATTATAGCTCGGTTATTATCTTACTGATAAGCTAAAATAAGTGTTTATGACTTCTCAGTAGTTTAGATATAAGGTATATTAGATGACTGGCAAAAAGTGAAAGTACCAGTCACACAGCTATAAAAACAGTTAACTCTTCGTGACAGAACAGCTCAATATTTTTAATAAAGGCCAATTAAAAAAAGTAATTTTAGTCAAAAATGAATAACGTAATCATTAAAAAAAATTGCCTCTATAGGTGTACATAACCTTTAAGGTTGAGTTCACATATGACAATTAGCTACACAAAGAAAAATTTAAAAGCTGAGTGTATGTATGTATGTATGTATGTATGTTCACTAAAGGAATTCACACCATAACATTTACAATCCCAAAATTTGGCACACAGGTACATTAGGTGTCCAGGAAGGTTTAAGACCGGGTCTCAGCTTTCTAGCATGTACCGTTCCTGAGATATTAAAAAAAAATGCATTAGCCAATAAAAGCCTGGTCACATGACCCTTATCAGCCAATTGAAGCTCGCAGCCTCTTAGTCTACACTTAAACACACATTTACACCAGGTTTCCATAACAACCCATCCATTTTTCTTGACTGATGTAGGTCAGCTTTGAAGGGACAGGAGTGCTGTGGAGGTCACTGTTAAGGGGGCACGCCCCCCTCTCCGCAGCCGACAGGGACTGAGAAAATGAAGGTAAAAATCAACTTCTGTCAGCTGCAGGGGTGGGAGGGAGGATGACTTTCACCCTACAGCTCACGCTCAGACTGCACAATGGTGCTGTCTGAGAGTGAGCTATTCAAAAGGAAATCCCTGTGTTCGTCCAGGTCCTGTGCTGGATGGAGGACAGGGAGTCTGAAAACCGGACAGTCTGGCCTAAAACCAGACCTCTGGACACCCTAGGGGCAGGCTGTTGTGGAGGTCACAGTTAAGGGGACGGTCCGCTAAGGAGGTCTGTGTTAAGGGGCATATTGCTGTAGAGGCCACTGTTAAGGGGGCAGGGTATTGTGGAAATCACTGTTAAGGAGATGGGGTACTGTGGAGGTCACTAATAAAGGGGTGGCCGTGGTGGAGGTCAATGTTAAAGGGGAAGATGCTGTGAAGATCTCTGTTAAGAGGAGAGGGAACGGTGGAAGTCACTTTTAAGGGGACAATCCGCTATGGAGGTCAGTGTTAAGGGGCTCCAAGACTTCACTACTCAAATTCTAGCAGATTTTCGCTAGAATTTTGCTTAGATCTACAACTCCAAAAGAACCTCCCTAGATTCTACCACGCCTAATACAGCGACACTCCCAGCTTGTAGATTTGCGCAATCAGTGCAACCATTAATAATCCACCCCCATATAATTACATTCTCGCGAATGCCTGGGATTCCACTCAGAGTGGCGTTACCAAACTACCCTCTCTATGTATCATTGTATCAACAATAAGTGTATTCATTTGCTTAGATCCCACCTTCTGACACCGAGGGGGTCATTTATGATGAGAAGTACACCATTTTTTGGCTTACTTTTGTGGCAGATTTCGTCTCAAAGGGGATTTGCAGACAAATTGGAGGCTTTTCCTTGCTCACGCTATTTTTCCGTCAAAAGGGTGTCATGGTATGGGCTGCAAAAGGGGGCCAAATGGCCTGTCTGATTTATTATTTTCTACGCCTGTTTTTGGCATTGAAAAGTATTTAAATCTACACCAGGTAGGGAGCTGGCATGGATTTAAGGGGTTGGAGCGACATACTGGTCGGTATCTTTATTTATGTACAGCCTGTTACAATGTCCCTCGGATGTTATAGTGTGTTGGGGTCTCTATTTTGTGTATGAGTCCTGTGGGTGATCTTATTGGGGTGGGTGATTTATTCATTGCACTGAAGCACTTTACAATATAGTCCCCTTGTGGGCCACTCTAACAAATTGGGTCCTTTTACGTCATCCTTTGGAGACATTGAATGTAACTTTTTTTTGACTCTATGTATCACTATTCAGTGTGTCCTCCGGTTTGTTGCACATATTTACCATTGCTGATACTTCTTTATGTATTTTATGGATGTCCCTGTGTTCACATATGGGATCTTATTGTATGAACAGATTACATATCTAATAAATTTGTACTTTAATTTAGCCTTTGGTGTTTGTATATGTTTTGAATCTCTTGGGGTGGCAGCATGGATTTAAGCAAGTTGCACGGCCCCAGCTAAGTTAAATAGAGGCTGGCGCCTCTACATAACTTAGGCTTATCAAGTGCCAGTGCAGGGTTATTAAGACCGGCATCTAAAACGCTGGTCTTAATAAACGACCCCACATGAATTCAATAGATTTGAGAATACATAAGCTTACGAAGGCTTAGTGAATAAATATATTTACTAGTGTGATTAAATCTAAGGTAAAACAGACAAATCACATGCAGAGCAGTAAAAGTAAATAATCATCACTGGCCAATATGAAGTAGGACTCCGGTCGCCATGTCGTAGCACATAGCCAACCCCAGGGTGTTACAAGAAAGAAATAGTGTTTCAATCATATACTACCTGGATAATTTTACTCAATGGAGTGCCATCTCTGTATACCAGGTTTATACCTTTCAGCCCCTTCATCAGTGTGCAGCACGCATGTCTCTGAGGAAAGCACTCAAGAATGTGACCTCAGTACACACTTAGCACTACCACCAAGTGACTACATCACAAGAAATATCATTACACCAAAGAAAGTAATATAAAAGAGGACAGAATTAAAGGCGACAGAACCAATCAATACATAAAAGTACCCTTACTACACACTGCAGCAGCCCGCTCCATACAATCCCTCAAACATTATCACTTGCATATACATGATAATGTGTGAAGGGGTTAAGACTCACTACACCAATTCACAGGGTAGCGCACAAAAGTATCTGTGCGTGATAACAAATTTAGGCCTAAATCTGTTTCCTAAATCTATTTCTGTCACCACACAGCACATATACGTGACTAGTACACCAATACACAGGGTAGTGCACAACATTTGTGAGGTTAGGTAACAAAAAATGGCTTTTCTGGCACTGTTTTTATTTTTTTGTTTTTTTTACAATGTTCACCTGACAGGTGAGATCATGTGCTATTTTGATAGAGCAGATTGATACAGACACAAAAATACCAAATATGACTACTTTGTTTTATTTTTGGTTTCCATTTTACTTAATAAAGCATTATTGAGAAAAAAAAAATCTTCATTTTCTGAAAGCCATATTTTTAAAACTTTTTCTGCCAATCATCTTGTGTAGGGGTTCATTTTTTTGGTTACATATGATTTTTGATCATTCAATATTACACTTAGGCCCCTTTCAAACGACAGTATTTTTTGGGGGTTCCGATCCACCCATTCATTTCTATGGGTCCGCAAAAAATACTGAGAGCATACGGTGTGCTGTCCGCACCCGTATGCCCGCTCCGTAGCCCCACAAAAAAGATACAACCTATCCTATTCTTGTCCGCAAAACGGACAAGGATTGGCATTGTTACAATGGATCCGCAAAAAAAACGGATGCCATACTGACGGCATCCGTTTTTTTTTTGCGGATCCGCAATTTGCGGACCGCAAAACACAACGTTTGTGTGTGAGAGGCCTTAGGGGTAAGGTGACGAAAAAAATATTTGTTTTGGCACAGGTTTTATTTTTATTTTTTTACGCTATTCACTTTAAGGGGTATATCAAGTGATATTTTTATAGAGCAGGTCATTACGGATCCAGCAATACCTAACATTATTTTAAGCAATAAAAGCATTTTTGAAAAAAAGAAAAATCATGTTTTAGTGTCTCATTTTTCTGAAAGCCATATTATATTTTTTTTCAGGTGATTGTCTTATGTAAGGGCTCATTTTCTTTGTTTGATTAGTACTATTTTGGGATACATATGACTATTTGATCACTTATTGTGATGTAAAGTGACAAAAAATGGTTGTTTTAGCACAGTTTTTATTTAATTTTTTTTACAGCGTTTAGGTAACAGGGTGGATCATGTAATGTTTTTATAGAGCAGGTTGTTATGGACGTGACAATACCTAATTTGCTGTTTTTTTATTTATTTATTTATTTCGGTTCAGGTGATGGGGTGGATCATGTGACAATACCGACAAATATGTATGTTTTTCTTTTTTTTCAATTTTTTTATGATTTTATATGTTTTATTTTTTTTTACTTGAAACTTTATTTTTTTTATTATGAAAACTACTTTGTTTTTTTTTTTTACTTCAGTCTGTATTGTAATGCATTACCTGACAGCCTTTACACTGACAGCCTGCTTGTGTGACCTAGCCTAAGGCATGGGGCTGCCTTCTCTGCCATCGGGTCCCTGTCATTGCAGCGTGGGGAACCCGTACCCTCTGCAAACCCCCTGCGTGCTGTGGTCACCTTTGACAGCGCCATACAAGGATTAATATGTCGGTATCAGTTTTTTCATCAATACCGGCGTATGCAGCAGGGGCCCGACTGTCAGTGAATGCTGGGTCCGTGCTGCTGATTGGGTGGGCACAGCTACTGCACCCGTCTGATCAGCCCACCGTAGTTGTATGGCGCTGGTTCTTAAATCATGCATCTCAGAGACGTACATGTATGGCGGCTGTCCTCTACAGGTTAAACACGCTGTATGTTAACAATGTCAAAAATGTGTTTACCCATAGCTATGTATGTCAGCGTCACTCAGACATCATTTACTTTTATGTTCCAGAGTTTGGGGAAGGGGAGGGAAAAAGAAAGAATTCATTAAAATAAATGGAAAGAGATAACAAGTTTTCCTAGGACGCTAGGGGTTATATACCAATTTTCAGGGCAATTGGAGCAACTTTGGTTAGGTCCGAATCGATTCGGCAAACCTCAACCGAACTGCGAGTGGTTCAATCATCTCTATAAAAAAAATAAAATAATAAAAATTAGTTCACATTGCCATGCCAATATATCTAATGCTTTACGGGACATCAGTTAACATGCTGTACTTATTTCTGCCAAATAAGTTTTGTAACAATGAGAGTATAAAAGTATTTGAAGTACTGTAAGATATAATTCCTTACAACACACTTATCCTCTTAGGGCACTTCATTTTGATCCGTCATAATAAAAGTCTATGGTCAAACATAACGGATCCGCCTGGTCTCCGTTATGCAGGATAGAAAATAAAGTCCATGTCCATGTTCTCTATTAGGCAGTAAAAGTGTAAGGGCTCATGCACACGGCCGTTGCCCGGCTGTGCCCGTATTGCAGCCCGCAAACAGTGGGTCCGCAATACACAGGCAATTGCCATGTGCACCCTGCATCACTGATGCGGACCCATTTACTTGAATGGGTCCGCAATCCAGAAGTTCGGTGCGGAACTGAAGTTTCTGTCCGTGCCTCCGCACCGTAAAGTGACCCCCAACCACCCAATCTTATCCAGAGCAGATAGATACTGCATGCAGTAAGGCCTCATGCACACAACCATATCTGTTTTCACAAAACACAGATAGCGGCTGTGTGAGTCCTGCACTCCTGCACTTTCCCGTCCTATTATAAAAATACCTTTTCTTGTCCACAAAATGGCCAAGAATAGGACATGTGCTATTTTTCCTGTGGGACGGATAATACAGCCGCACACATTTTGAATCTGCGGGCAATCCGTCAAAAAAAAGCCAGGCGACCCTGCTCCCTGATCAGCTTAACATAAGGGGTCGTTCCACCTTTAATAATATCCCAAATTCTTAAAATCTGTTGCTGGACTTAATATTAAACAGCTGTGGGGTTTATACCTCAGCTCATTTGTTAGTTGAGCACCGAGCTGGCAATCGTCCAATATAAACTGACAAATAGGATAAATATTACAAATAATATACACAGGTTACTTTTTTTGTCCACCACCCACACCATCAAATATAACTATAAAATAGAAAAGTTGTCATCATGGAAATAAAATGAGTCACCGCTGCTATAAATAAGTTTATTGTGGATCCAGTCCACCCAGTTTTGTCATCTTATCTCAAAATGGGACAAAACAAAGCCTTTCCAGTTGATGTTCCTGTAATGCTCCACAGATGAACCTTTGATTAACCCTATCGTTACTATGTGTGCTTGCACTAGCAACGTTTTTACATTTCAGAATGATACCTTACATCAGCAGACCCACTTTTTGATTATCTGTTTTTTAACAAGACAAGCGGATATCTTTTCATATTTTATTTTATTTTTTTGAATTCTGTTTTAATGGATTTCTATGGTCAGGGCCGAAAGCTAGAACTGACTGGGCCCCACAGAAAATTTTGGACAGGACCCCCGCCCCCTGTTCTGATATTGATGACGTATCCTGAGGACAGGTCATCTATGGTAAAAAGCTTTTAAACAAGTATCTGTCTCAATATCAGTGCCCTAAATATCTGGACAGGTGTAGTAGTGCTCTAATTCTTTATATACACTCACCGGCCACTTTATTAGGTACACCATGCTAGTAACGGGTTGGACCCCCTTTTGCCTTCAGAACTGCCTCAATTCTTCGTGGCATAGATTCAACAAGGTGCTGGAAGCATTCCTCAGAGATTTTGGTCCATATTGACATGATGGCATCACACAGTTGCCGCAGATTTGTCGGCTGCACATCCATGATGCGAATCTCCCGTTCCACCACATCCCAAAGATGCTCTATTGGATTGAGATCTGGTGACTGTGGAGGCCATTTGAGTACAGTGAACTCATTGTCATGTTCAAGAAACCAGTCTGAGATGATTCCAGCTTTATGACATGGCGCATTATCCTGCTGAAAGTAGCCATCAGATGTTGGGTACATTGTGGTCATAAAGGGATGGACATGGTCAGCAACAATACTCAGGTAGGCTGTGGCGTTGCAACGATGCTCAATTGGTACCAAGGGGCCCAAAGAGTGCCAAGAAAATATTCCCCACACCATGACACCACCACCACCAGCTTGAACCGTTGATACAAGGCAGGATGGATCCATGCTTTCATGTTGTTGACGCCAAATTCTGACCCTACCATCCGAATGTCGCAGCAGAAATCGAGACTCATCAGACCAGGCAACGTTTTTCCAATCTTCTACTGTCCAATTTCGATGAGCTTGTGCAATCTGTAGCCTCAGTTTCCTGTTCTTAGCTGAAAGGAGTGGCACCCGGTGTGGTCTTCTGCTGCTGTAGCCCATCTGCCTCAAAGTTCGACGTACTGTGCGTTCAGAGATGCTCTTCTGCCTACCTTGGTTGTAACGGGTGGCAATTTGAGTCACTGTTGCCTTTCTATCAGCTCGAACCAGTCTGCCCATTCTCCTCTGACCTCTGGCATCAACAAGGCATTTCCGCCCACAGAACTGCCGCTCACTGGATGTTTTTTCTTTTTCGGACCATTCTCTGTAAACCCTAGAGATGGTTGTGCGTGAAAATCCCAGTAGATCAGCAGTTTCTGAAATACTCAGACCAGCCCTTCTGGCACCAACAACCATGCCACGTTCAAAGGCACTCAAATCACCTTTCTTCCCCATACTGATGCTCGGTTTGAACTGCAGGAGATTGTCTTGACCATGTCTACATGCCTAAATGCACTGAGTTGCCGCCATGTGATTGGCTGATTAGAAATTAAGTGTTAACGAGCAGTTGGACAGGTGTACCTAATAAAGTGGCCGGTGAGTATATATACAAACTACTACCCATATCCAGATATCTCTTTGTATATACACAATAAGCAGATATTGACATAGATACACAAACACTCACATACTAACACACACATACAAATTAACATATAAATATACTAGCTGAAGGACCCGGCTTCGCCCGGGTATATTTAATTTATTTAATTTAATGTTTGTGTGTTGTTAAAAGATATTGAGAGTGACTTCTACAGTGCCCGTCCCATCAACAGTGACCTCCACAGCAGCTCGCCTCTTAACAAAAACATCCACAGCGCCCTCCCCTTTAACTGTGACCTCCACAGCAGCTAGGGCGGCCACTGTCTTCACCCCAGAAAGCTGGATCTCACCGGCTATTCCCCCAAACGTGAAACTTCACCCCCAGTCCCCATGAAGCCACACCACTAAACATGAGGCCAAGCCCCTGGCTCTGTGAAAACACGGAGGAGAAGCTATCTGAGTGTGAGCTACTGAAAGGGTGGACATCCCTGTGTCTGTGACCTCTACAGCAGCCCGCCCATTTAACAGTGATCTCTACAGCAGCCCGCCCCTTTAACAGTGACCTCTACAGCAGCCCGCCCCTTTAACTGTGACCTCTACAGCAGCTAGAGTGGCCACTGTCTTCACCCCAGAAAGCGAGACCTCACCAGCCATTCCCCCAAACGTGAAACAGCGCCCCCAGTTCCCATGAAGACACACCACTAAACATGAGGTCACGCCCCCTGGCTCCATGAAGACACGGAGGAGAAGCTATCTGAGTGTGAGCTACTGAAAGGGTGGACATCCCTGTGTCTGTCCAGGCACTGCGTCGGACGGAGAACAGGAAGCCAGAAAACTGGACTGTCCAGCCTAAAGCCGGACATCTGGCCACCCTAACATCAGCCTGCCCCTAGGGTGGCCAGAGGTCTTGTTTTAGGCTGGACAGTGGCTACATAGACAAAAATAGATGCAAACAATATATACTGTATAAACTAAAACCTCATTCTGATATGATAAAATCTGAGACTCTTAGCCAATATATTTTGATCAAAACACATCTGTGCCCACCTACCCAGCATGCTGCGGTTTGCTCTCCGGTCCAGGCATCTGCACCAAGACGGATCCGGAATGACCCCCAATTAAAGTCAATGGGGACGGATCTATTTGGTGTGATACAATGGTGAACGGTAAGAGAAAAAGACCGGCATTCGGAAAATTCTTTTGATGCTAATTTATTTCTCAAGTCACATACCAGTGACGCGTTTCGGCACTGAACCGTGCCTTCATCAGACAGTGTACATGCAGAAATGAAAAACCAGAGTTTAAATAGCCCGCCCTACATCAATCAGGTGACGTCATTTCACCATGACAACAAAAAGTAAACAAAAACACCTGTGTGCAGAAATACTAAACATAATAAAAAGAACAATATTGAAGATAACGAAGAAAGCAATATAGTCTATATTTGTGTAGTCCATCATGTTCCATTGGGTTTATGTCCGCTGTAAATAAACATATATATAATGTATCAACGAAGAAGAAAACAGTGCTATCAGCAACTGAAAACATTACAAAAAGCTACTAATGGCATAGTCACGATTGAGGCCTTTTGGTTCCATCGTTTGTAGACGATGGATCCAATATGCCTCCCTTTTCAACAGTAATTTATTCCTGTCGCCCCCTCTACGGGGTTGTGAAACACTCTCAATTATCTGAAAACGCAGTTGTGCTATTGTGTGTTTTGCTTGGTCAAAATGGAATGGTATGGGGAGCAACTTATTACCTTTCCTGATTGTGGACTTGTGTTTTTGAGAAACGATCCTTCATTCTCATAGAGGTTTCTCCCACATACACTAACCCACAGGGACATTTCAGAATATAAATAACGCATTGACTATCACATGTGAATCGTTCCCGTATTGATATTTGTTCTCCCGTGTGAGGGTGGCTAAAATGATTGCCTTTTATTACACTAGAACAATGTACACAGCCCAGACAGGGAAAGGTACCATATCTGGTGGCTTGCAGGGTACTCTGCTTCAATTCCATCTTAGTACTCCCAATATCAGCCCTCACTATCTTGTCTCGTATGTTAGCGGTCCTTTTGTAGCAAGTCATAGGAGGAGTTTGAAATTCCTCAATATGTGGATAAGACCTAGATATCACGTGCCAGTGTTTGTTGATGGTAGCCCGTACTTTATTTATCCATGGATGATATTGTACAATAAACGGTATTCTTGGTGGTTTATGTATGTTGTCCCTAATCTGTGGATCCTGAAGTTTGTCCCTTTGTGTTTGTAACATCTGTGAAGGGTACCCTCTTTTTTGAAATTTAGAAGACATCTCATTCAATCTGATTTTTTGTGTCTCTGGGTTACTCACTATCCGCTTAACCCTTTAATACTGGGAATAAGGGAGAGATTTTTTTGTGGAGGCTGGATGATTACTAGTGTAATTTAGTAGACTATTACGGTCTGTCTCTTTCACATATAAATCAGTTTCTATCTTACCTCCAATGTCTCTAATAACCCAAGTGTCTAAAAAGGGAATTTTATGTGTATCACAATGTACCGTAAACTGGAGTTCAGGCCATATAGAATTAATATACGTGACAAACTCCGTGAGGGTTCGAATGTCGCACCGCCACACGCAAAAAATATCGTCAATAAATCTGCGCCAAAAAATACAGTATTGTTGAAATAAAACGTTGGAGTAGATGAAACTTTTTTCAAAATGCGCCATATAACAATTTGCGTATGGCGGTGCGACATTCGATCCCATCGCGGTTCCGCACCGCTGTTGGTAGAAAGTGTCCTGGAACAGAAAATAATTCTGCTCAAGGACAATCCGTAGAAGTGAAAGGAAAAAATCTTTGGCATCCTGACTGTACAAACTCTCATCCAATAGATGTCTGGCAGCTTCCACACCTTTCTCATGTGTGATAGACGTATACAAACTGCATACATCTAAAGTAACCAAAATACACTCTTCTTCAGTACACAACGTCCTGACTTGATCCAAAAAATGACCAGTATCCTTTATATAGGACGGAGCATTTTTGGTTAAAGGTGTCAATACCTTTTCTAGTAACATTGCAGGGGGAGAGAGAATCGAATCCGTGGACGCCACAATAGGGCGTCCTGTTGGATGAGTCATGGACTTGTGCACTTTAGGGAGTGTATAGAAGACAGGGGTGATAGGGTATTGGTTAATTAGATAATCCCCAAGTTTGGAATCAATTATGCCCCTATCACTGTATTCATTCACTAAGCTCTGTAGCATGTGCTTAATATCAAAAACTGGGTCTCTTTGTAAGACCTGATATGTATGTTGGTCACATAATTGTCCTAAGATTTCAGAGGTGTAGTATGCCTTATCAAGGACGACCAATGCGCCTCCCTTATCCGCAGGTTTAAAAATCAAGGACTTATCGTCCAATAAATGATCTAAGGCATATTTTTCCTCTGAATTAAGATTATGGTGTATGTGGTAATTGCCATGTTTGAATTCTTTAGTCAATTGTGTTACCTCTCGCTGTACTAAGTGTACAAAAGTTTCTATTGGATGATTTGTTTTAGGAGGCATAAATAAACTTTTTTTCCAAAGACCAAATTGTTGTAAAGTAAGTATATTATCATTTGTGTTCATAGGATCACACTTAGGTTTACAGTTGATACATTCGAGAAATAAGCTTTTAGACGTATATTCCGATAAAAGCGCTGTAAGTCCATGTCTAAACTGAAGGTATCTAAGCCCTTAGTCGGGCTAAATGAAAGACCTTTCTGCAAGACATTAATTTGTGCAGGACTCAAGTTCTTGGATGAAAAATTAAGCACTAAAGTCTCTATGGTACCTGTGACCTTGTCATTCTCGGTGCGTCCACTTCTCCTATGATGGCGCCCTGCTCGTCGGGTGTTGCTTTTCTTAGTCGGTTGCGTCTGTGTAAAAAAGATGCCCGCCGGCCAGTGGTAGTGTCGCTCCCAGAACCTGATGATGTGGAGCTGGTCCTGCGGCCAAACATGCGTGCTTGTGGGATTGCAGTGCCGGATGGATCCTGCCATTTGTATACACGTTTTGTCTGGTAATCTTCAAAATCTCTGATGTATTTTTATCTTTTGGTGCTCTCGATGTGGTTTTTAAGATCCGTGCAATTTTTCTCAATTTTCTCCTTTAGTTTGGAGAATTCCTCTGCTTTTAAACAGTCCCGTAATTGATTTTCAGTAACGGTAATACTGGCCTCACTCTCCGCTATAGCTTTAGATAAATGTTCGATAGTTAATACTATCAGATCCAAAGAGCACTTATTTAGAATGCTTGAAAAACGTGTACAATATTCCAGGTTGTCACAGAAAAATGTAGGTCTAAGATTTACCCTTAGTCCACGGGGTATACGCTGTTTCCGATGGTATTCAGCAAGGGTAGTAGCATGCAGTTGCAATGAAATCAGATGCTTTGTTTCCTTCTCAAGATTCCTACTCTTGTATTCACTTGGTGGAATCTTTAGGAATTCTGATGATGTGGTGATTTGTGCCACAATCTCTCTTGCTTCTTCGTCATTGTAGGCAAAGGTACTCATTTGTATGGTATATCTATCCGTGTGCACGTACCAGAAAACCAACAGTAAATATCAATAGTATCGGTCGGCACTACGGGAGGTTCGGCGTCCGGTGCACGTGTCTCCGGACGCCGAACCTCCAACGTTTTATTTCAACAATACTGTATTTTTTGGCGCAGATTTATTGACGATATTTTTTGCGTGTGGCGGTGCGACATTCGAACCCTCACGGAGTTTGTCACGTATATTAATTCTATATGGCCTGAACTCCAGTTTACGGTACATTGTGATACACATAAAATTCCCTTTTTAGACACTTGGGTTATTAGAGACATTGGAGGTAAGATAGAAACTGATTTATATGTGAAAGAGACAGACCGTAATAGTCTACTAAATTACACTAGTAATCATCCAGCCTCCACAAAAAAAATCTCTCCCTTATTCCCAGTATCAAAGGGTTAAGCGGATAGTGAGTAACCCAGAGACACAAAAAATCAGATTGAATGAGATGTCTTCTAAATTTCAAAAAAGAGGGTACCCTTCACAGATGTTACAAACACAAAGGGACAAACTTCAGGATCCACAGATTAGGGACAACATACATAAACCACCAAGAATACCGTTTATTGTACAATATCATCCATGGATAAATAAAGTACGGGCTACCATCAACAAACACTGGCACGTGATATCTAGGTCTTATCCACATATTGAGGAATTTCAAACTCCTCCTATGACTTGCTACAAAAGGACCGCTAACATACGAGACAAGATAGTGAGGGCTGATATTGGGAGTACTAAGATGGAATTGAAGCAGAGTACCCTGCAAGCCACCAGATATGGTACCTTTCCCTGTCTGGGCTGTGTACATTGTTCTAGTGTAATAAAAGGCAATCATTTTAGCCACCCTCACACGGGAGAACAAATATCAATACGGGAACGATTCACATGTGATAGTCAATGCGTTATTTATATTCTGAAATGTCCCTGTGGGTTAGTGTATGTGGGAGAAACCTCTATGAGAATGAAGGATCGTTTCTCAAAACACAAGTCCACAATCAGGAAAGGTAATAAGTTGCTCCCCATACCATTCCATTTTGACCAAGCAAAACACACAATAGCACAACTGCGTTTTCAGATAATTGAGAGTGTTTCACAACCCCATAGAGGGGGCGACAGGAATAAATTACTGTTGAAAAGGGAGGCATATTGGATCCATCGTCTACAAACGATGGAACCAAAAGGCCTCAATCGTGACTATGCCATTAGTAGCTTTTTGTAATGTTTTCAGTTGCTGATAGCACTGTTTTCTTCTTCGTTGATACATTATATATATGTTTATTTACAGCGGACATAAACCCAATGGAACATGATGGACTACACAAATATAGACTATATTGCTTTCTTCGTTATCTTCAATATTGTTCTTTTTATTATGTTTAGTATTTCTGCACACAGGTGTTTTTGTTTACTTTTTGTTGTCATGGTGAAATGACGTCACCTGATTGATGTAGGGCGGGCTATTTAAACTCTGGTTTTTCATTTCTGCATGTACACTGTCTGATGAAGGCACGGTTCAGTGCCGAAACGCGTCACTGGTATGTGACTTGAGAAATAAATTAGCATCAAAAGAATTTTCCGAGTGCCGGTCTTTTTCGCTTACCTGTCTGGAATCGGGCGCCATCCCTGAGACACGTGCACCGGACGCCGAACCTCCCGTAGTGCCGACCGATACTATTGATATCTACAATGGTGAACGGATGACTTTCAATGGAGTTCATGACGGATCCGTCACATACACACATACAGACATACACATATAGACATACACATAAACATACACAGACATATACACATACAAATACACATACATACTTACAGGCTCCTGGCAGGTCTCCACAGCGCAGGAGGAGCAGGACGGCGCGCACATAGGACGATTCCAGCCGGCGCCAAGCAGAGGGCGCTGTTGCAAATCGCTCTATGTGCGCCCCGTCCTGCTCCTGTACTGTGGAGACCTGCCGGGAGCATGTAAGTATGTATGTGTATTTGTATGTGTATATGTGTGTGTGTGTATGTACTGTGTGACATGTGTGGGGCCGGAGCGCGGTTCCGGCCCCATACATGTCCCTGCGGCAGCACGGATCCGGTGGCACCCTTCACCTGCCGGATACGGGCTGCCGCTAGTGTGAAAGTAGCCTTAGTTGTATCTGTAATCCTAATAACAGACTCTTAGTGCAGTATTGACTCTGGTCACGCTAAGGCTATTGTAACATCTGTCTGACTGTTTATCTTCTGGGTGTGGAGCATGCATCAATAAACTTCTCTGGTACATATATTTTGCCTTCCTGGCTTACTCACAATTCCTAATAATAGGTCCACAATATCTATAGAGGAATATGGCTCTGCTTACAGCTTTTACTTCACTGCAGAGTGTGAACAGATACCGTAAGCTAACTCTGGTCTCACATTGAGTCATAATGGAGTCTATAGGCTGAGGTAACACTCGTATGTCCACTAGTCTCTCCTCAACACTCTAGGTTTCTGTTATTTCTCTCTTGAGTACTACCGTTGGTCTGCACACCACTTAGAGGAGTATCTACTTGTCAGCTTACTTGGTTTCTGAAGGTTTAAGTGAATCCAGCCTTAGCTTTGGTAGCCCGCTCCCTTGTCTGACTCTGCGGTCTGGCTGAGGAGCCTGGCTTTTGTGCTTGACTTGGGATTAGCTTTCCTTGGCCGCAGACTATTAAGGAGTGGGACACTGCACATACACTGCACACTCAGCTCTTAGCGTTGAGCTCAACAATCAGGGCAGATGAAAGCCAAAGTGGCACTCAGATAGGCAATTCAACCCCATTATTTCAACAATTGTGGGGATCTCCACAACCAGACCCCCACCAATCAAAACATTTGATATGACACATCAAAAATTTTATCAAAATGTAAGATATAAAAGATCTCATCTGAGGTTGCTGCACTAGGATAGCAAACCAGAGCTAGTGACATTCAACAAGTGTCTCTCCTCAAATCCACATTCCCAGTGGAGTAATTGATAATAGTCTCGTAGTTAAAGTTGCGGCTCCTGTTCAGGCATGCCTAATGACTCCAAATCTATTTAAATCACGTTAAAACTAGGAATACGTCATTCACATGACACAATTGTCAAGGGGAAAATAAACTAAACGAATAAACTATTTTTGGTTTTAGGCCACTTTTACAAGGTCAGTGTTTGGTCAGAATTATTCATCAAGTGTTTGGAAGACAAAACCTGGAGTAGGTCCAAAACACAGAACAGGAACCTATCTTTCCATCATCAGTTTTCTCTGTAGGAGCGACTTCTGGTTTGGGCTTACAAATACTGATGAACAATACTGACCACGTACTGATGTTACAGTGATTAAATGGTCTGTTCTGTGTTCCCTACTTTATGGTTTGATACAGATTTAAAGTGACGAAGTGGATGAAGAGCTGTCAGGCATGTCTGATGTATATCAGAGAACAGAAGCTGGAATTTGAAATCATTATGAATCTTTCCTGCTCCTGGTATATTAGGCTGTTAAGGCATGTAAATTCTTTGCAGCTAGAAAAAACGTTTTGTACAATATGTACATCTGTTCACTCCATAGGGGGTTATGGTTCTTTGGCAAATATTGCATCAGCATACAGTCTCAGAATCTAATGGTCACTAAATATGAGGGCGCTTAACCTCGGTCTCTCAAACATAATTAGTCTTTCATAGGAGGGCACATATCTAGGCAGTTCCACTAAAAAGAGTATTTTGTGCTTGTCAGTTGCAGCCTCTTAAAGGCATAGTATGCATAATGGTTTTCCTTAAAGGCACAGTCCAGAAAGTGATCCCCAAGTGAGACTACCTGGTAGGTGGGCGGGGGGTGATGCGCTGACCAGCATAAACACTCGCATAGCAAAAGAGGCCAGCATCTTCATTTCGCATAGTTCTCCTAGTGTCAAAGTAGTAGCACTGTCCAGAGGTTTGGAAATGGCAGGTTTTCTTTTTTTAACAAGCACTTTTATTGGAGATTTTAAAGATTTTGTTTAAGTAAGAGCCAACATTAACCAGACCAATGTGAACCAGTAATGTGTGGCAAAAACAATCAAAGTATAAATAGGTGGAACAATTTGCAGGCACTAACAATGCATAATGTCCTTCCACTTAATGTAGTCAGTCGAAAAAGGGCCATTAAGGCCATCTAAGAAATATAGAGAAAGGAAACATGCATAACCGACAGACTTGACTAACAGGGGAAATATATGAAAGACAAACTGAGGGGGGCCTTTCCGTTGGATGGCTGGACCTGACCCGGACTATTTATTGGATTGTGTATACTATTGCAGTGGCCAAGTTTGGAGTGGCCCCAATTCTATACTGAGTCCCCGAGCCACCATTGAGGTGCCACCACGTATTGCTGCTCTCCAGAAAAGGATGGTAAGATATGGTGCACCCCAATGGGAAATAAGTCCAGAGAGTCAGGGTCTGCAGTAACCAGGGTGCTTCTTTACTGGAGGAATTCAGGTGTAGAATAATAAAGGCAAGGCATAGGGCTGGCTTCTCCAGGCTCCTGCCTGGCAGAAGAAGGGCTTGATGTTAAGGAAAGGCCTGAGCTAGCTATCCGTCTCTCTCAGAAGGCTGGAACCCTGGTCAAAGGCTGGAGGCCCATGGTCTTTAGCTCAGTAGTTTGGGTGGCTCCTTGGTCACAAGGCTGGTGACCCATGGTCTGTGGCTAAGCATGCCCATCTCAACGTCTTTTTCTAGTCACCCATTCAGACTGGGTGTCTTCCCCTCCAAGCACTGTTCCCTAATTACAGAACACTAGGGGCTCTGACTGCTCTCCTTATATACAGTTTCTGGATGAACTAGAACCTTCTACTGAGAGGGGTGGAGTTGAGAAACTCAGCACAAACAGTTACAAAGTTACAACTCCCGTCTGTCATAGATTTACATTAGAGCTTCAATGATACTCAATGGCAATGACACAGAAGTTCTTCCAGACAAAAACAGATTTTCAGACATAACAACAGAGCTAAAGTAGACATTCAAAAGCATCTGTCTGTCTTGTTTTGGTGGTAAACAAGTCTCCCTCCAAAACATGCTCTTCTTTAAACCCTATGGTAGCTGTGGAAAATTACTAGCTTCTCATTATTAGGTGGAAAGTCTCAAAAGTCAGTATTCATTAACTCTTTCCACAGTGCTGTGCAAAAATAGTGCAAATGATATAGGATATATATGACACCACATAAATGTAGCTAAACAGTGTTAGTTAAACTTTGCATAGCGGAAATAGGCAAATGTCCACAAATGTCCAGACTTCCCTGCTTCAGGGCACTACAGTCTGCCTGCCAAGACCTTGACCTGTTTCTGTCTACAGCTTAGCCTGTTCTTTTGGTGCTCTGTAAAGGTGCCTGTGAAGCCCGTGGGTGAGCTGTCAATCACGCAGACTACTCTTGAAGGTAGCTGCCCTAAAGTGAAGTCCAGATCCTTGTATAGGGGTTAAAGGGTGAATATCAAGAGAATGCCAGGATAACAGCCTAAGGATTAGCGGCATAGTGGACTGCAATTGCTGATGGGGGGGTGGGGGGGTTTACCCGTATGACAAGTGGTGTTTAGCCAAGCCCTCCTTCCTTGTGCTGCAAGTGAGTAATAGAACCTGAAGCTGCTGAAAGTTGGGGAGCCTCATGTAAATATTTTTAGGGAATGTGGATCTATACTTCAGTGTTATTTAGGCACAACTCACATGTCATTTATTTTTTGTATGACTGCAGCTAACAAAATGATTATCTTTACTCAGTAATTATGGTGTCCACACCCAAAAAAATACTGCCCTAATACTGTACACTGAATGTATGTAGTAGATGCCAACACCAAGCATCCTGTTGACATATTTGATACAATATACTGGATTGACTCCAAATGTTTCACCCTATTACAATTAGTTAGACTTTTGCTAGGATATGTCCCCATTGTCTGATAGGTGCGGGTCCCACCTCTGGTCCCACCCAATTCAGCAATGGCATTTATTATATAGAGAAAGTTAATACAAGGCACTTACTAATGTATTGTGATTGTCCATATTGCTTCCTTTGCTGGCTGGATTCAGTTTTCCATCATATTATACAATGGTAATGTCCATGGTTACGATACTATAGGAAAAAGCACCAGCCTATGTGCACTACCACGGCCACCAAACAAGCCGGCACTTTTTCCTATAGCGTGCAAGCACAACCATCGCTGCTGGATTGCAGGGTAGTTGTAACCATGGAAACGAGCAGTGTATAATGAAAAGGAAACAATATGGACAATCACAATACATTAGTAAGTGCTTTGTATTAACTTTGTCTACATGAAAAATGCCATTTGCTGAAGTGAGACAACCCGTTTAACTTTTATTACAATATTATCAAAGGTACTAAGATTAAAAAATTATGGTTACTAAGATTAAAGCAACAAGCGTATATTCAGAATGATTTCCATATGTATAAATTGATACGGACCATTCAACATTCCTCTTATGAATATATAGATTATGAACAAGTGATGTGCAATTATAATTGGTAATAATTAGGCTAAACTGGGACCAATGACTGCTGTGAACTTCACCATCATATTCAGTTCTGCTCTTCATACCTAATTATGATTAGCTAGTAATTAATAATAAGACATTAAGCACAGAACTGAATATGATGATGAAGTTCACGGTGCTTATTGGTCCCAGTTTAGGCTAGCAGGGTAACTGAACTTTATATCTCTATTTTAGAATGTGTGTAACTGGATTTGACTTCACATTGATGTTTCACAGCTGCTGATTACGCAAGGAGAGCTCCAAATATGAGGTAGATAGGATATTGGATATAGGTGGGGACAGTGGGGATTTTTCTGGGCGGGTTAGTGAAGGAAGTAGGGAAGTAACTAGGAATGATATATCCAAGAAAAACAGACTGTTGGTAACATCAAAGGTCTGCTGGTGAATGCAAGGAGTCTGGCAAATAAAATGGATGAGTTGGAAATTTTAATGTCAGCCATGGACTATGAAGTAGTGGCTATAACAGAAACCAGGCTGGATGAGAGCCATGACTGGGTAACAAACGTGGAGGTTTATACTGTATTTAAAAAGGACAGACATAAAAGAGAGATGGGCTTTGTCTGTAAAATCCAACGTAAAGGGGTTATCCCATGAATAATGTAAAACATTAAAATCAGACATCATATGGTACATGACAATCTCTTTCTAACAAAGCTAGAACCAGCCCTGTACCTCACATGGATCCAGAGATCTCCACATTCATTGTTCTCCTAGATTTATAGCAAGCTGACAGCTCAGGGGGAGTGTCTTCTCTGCTGCAGCTAAGGGGGCGTGTCTCAGCTCTCCCTATCACAGCTAAGGAGGCAGTTGAAAGATGAAACTGAGCATGTGCGGCCTTCTCAGTGAGCAGGTCAAAGAAATAAAAAATTAAGTGGAGCTATACAGATACAATTTATTGAATAACTCAGTGGCTGTACAAAATTTTTAATTATGTGCAATTAAAAAAGTATTCAGAGCGAGGAGCTGGTTTGAAAACTGTCAAATATTTTTCGTGGGACAACCCCTTTAAGAACAGTGCTAAATGGCAGTATTGGGGAACACTGACACTGTGGACTCCTTATGGCTTAATTTCCATGGAACGGACAATAAAAAACTATTAATTGAAATTTGGTATAAACCACCTATTAAAGGTGAACAGGGCAAGGATGAAAAGGCAGCGAGCAATAATGGTGTCCTTGTTATACAGGATTTTAATTATCTCGACATTAATTGGGACGTTGGGTCCGCTGGTTGTGCTACAAGCTGTAAGTTTTTATCAACAATTCAAGACAATTCATTTTTCTCAGCTGGTCAAGGAACCAACCAAAGGAGATAATTTGCTGGATCTAATCTTGTTAAACCAGAGCAGATGCAATATCAGATGTGCAGGTCTGGGAGCACTTGAGTAGCAGGCACAATAATACGGTAAGTTTTAATATAATATTCAATAAGGTCCTGCAAAAGGGAGCACAAAAACCTGGAATTTTAGAAAAGCCAAATTCAGTTGAATAAATGAAGAGCTCAGTCTTATAGACTGAGACCAGGTTCTGGTAAATAGGGGCACTAAAGCTAAATGGGGCATTTTTCGGAAAGATATATGACAAGACTCCTGTAGTAAGTTGATACCCATGGGTAACAAAATGACCAGGAATAAAAGGAAACTAATGGCTAAAAAAGGAATTTCTCGAACATAATAAGGCAAAGCAAAGGGCATTTAAAACATTGGCTGAAAGTTTAGAAAAGGCATTCCAGGCTCCACGGGAAATGTGAAAAGGAAATGAAGTTGGCTAAATTAGCCACACAAAAACAATCAAAATAAATCCCTTATATAAATACGAAAAAGAAAAAAATGTAATATTACTGGACCTAAAAGATAAACATGGGAATATAACTATGGAGGACAAAGAGAAAGCAGAGATATTAAACTCTTACTTTTCATCCGTGTTCACCACTGAGCTGCCAGTGCCAGATATCATTCAGGGCAGCCTTAATTGATGTTCTCTGTCAAATATCACTGTCTTAACACAAAAAGAAGTACAGATAGGTCTGAGCAAATTAAATACTGAGAAAGCCCCTTCCCCAGATGGCATATATCCATTGGTACTGGGGAAATTGAGCTCAGTAATTGATAGACCATTGTATGTCATCTTCTTAGACTCTCTTGTAACAGTGTCAGTTCCACAGGATTGGAAGTTGGCTGATGTGGTACCAATAATTAAGAAAGGTGGAACCATGTAACTACCAATCAAAAAGCTTGACATTTGTGATATGTATAATATTTAAAGACATTATAAGAGATGAGTTACAAAAGTACAGTATATAGCGGTGAATAAATTATTTACTGATAGCCAGCATGGAGTCATTCAAACCAGTTTGTGCCTCTCCAAGATACTAGGTTTCTATGAGGAGTTAAAGGGGTATTCCCATCTAAGACATTGGGGGCATATCGCCAGGATATGTCTCTAATTTCTGATAGCGGTGGGCCTCACCTTGGGACCCGCACCCATACTTAGAATGGATCCCGCAAAGTCCCAGATAGCACATCGGGCATTCCCGTCCACCATCCATTCATTCCTTTGGGAGCACAAAAAATAGCCGAGCCCTGGCACGGCTATTTCCATGAAATGGTGGCCGCACTTGCATGGAGCGCTTCCCATTAATTTCATTCAGACTTCCGAAAAATACTTAAGGCACTCCCATAAGAATGAATGAAGGGCGGCCACACTTGCACGGTGCACCCTCCGGGACTTTGGGGGCTCCAAGCTAAGTATAGGTCCTAGCGATATGCCCCCAATGTCCAAGATGGGGATAATCCTTTAAGTGCAAATCTGGATGTAGATTATACAGCATATGCGGTATACTGTACCTGGATTTTGTAAAAGTATTTGATATCTTGCCACACAAGAGCTTTGTGCTGAAGCTACAAATACAGGGACTAGAGGACAATGTATGCTCATGGGTAAAGAATTGGTTATGGGACACAAAACCAAGACTGGTAGATGGTACATACTCAAAATGAGCTAAAGTCAGCAACATGGTACCACAAGGATCTGTGTTAGGCATAATTCTGTTTTCTCTCTTTATTAATGTGGATGGGATGGAGAGTAAAGTCTTAGCTTTTGCTGATGACACAATACTGTGTAGGATACTTAAAACCCAGCTTGTTTGTCAAATTTAAGAAAAAGACCTAGATAAGCTGGTGGTATGAGCAAGAACATGGCAAATTAATTTTAATGTTGATAAATATAAAGTAATGCACCTAGGCAACAGTAATTGTATGACTGCATTATAAACATTCAATGGAATAAAACGGGAAAACAGATCAAGAAAAGGACTTGGGTATTCTGATTACAAGTAAGCTAAGCAGCAGTGCTCAATGTCAGGCAGCAGCTGCCAAAGCAAATAAGATTTTGGGTTTATATAAAAAGAGATATAAAACCCATGATCCCAGTAATATCACCCCTATATAAATCCCATGTAAGGCCACATTTTGAATATGGGATTCAGTTCAGCACCACCTATACTATAAAGGGTATAAGAAATCTAGAAATGTTCAGAGTCGGGATGGGATGAAATAAATATGCATAAATTATACTGGTATAATTACTATATTGCCATTTTATCATAATTTCTCTATATATTGTTATGCATTTGTATTTATAAGATAATATAAAATGCTTCATAATAACTTGGAAACAGGAATATGAAATGGCTAAAAAGAATACATAAGGAAAGCAAAAAAGAAGAGTCTTTTTACAAAAAGGCACTATAATTGGAGAAACGCAGCAAAACCGCATTAAAAACGCAAAACAAGCGAAATGACAATAAAGATAAAAATAAAAACAAAAGAACAAAAAAGGTAAAGAATCTCCTCAATAAATAATCGGAAAGGAACACTTTTTGAATAAGAAAGCCTGATAACAGATGGCCACATTGAAAAAAAGAAAAGAACAACATATAATCCAGTGAGGGTGAAGACTATAAAAGGAATGAGGGGGTTGCAAAAAAGATGGCCACTGAGGAAGAAGTGAGGTCACTTCGAAACGCGTATGGCATGGCATTATTGCAATCAACCCTCTGAAACATAAAGCGCGGGACTGTTGGAGTGTACGATCCTGCGGGGCTCTTTTTGCCTCATTGCCTCCGAGTATTGGACTTTGCAAATGAACTTGTGAGGACACGGAGAAAAGGGGGAGACGCCAACATACTCGCTGTTTTCCAACACTTACCGATACCCTATTTTGAATAGCGGAGGCACGGACAACACAAGGCATACCAGCCTGTATATTGCATCGCTGTGTATACTCCACAGCTTCGTATCTGCCGTTTTCCAACACCTGCCGATACCCCATTACAAATAGCGGAGGTACAAACAACCCGAGGCATATTGGCCTGTATACTCCATTCCTCTGCAACATTTAGATTCAACAATAATGGTCTGTTGCTGAGTTTAAGAAGATCGTCATAGGAGTACAGATAAGTACAAGCAATATATATTATAAAATTGGATGTATACACAGTGATACAAGTGATGAATGAATATTGAACTGGTATCAACACGTGGGACGCCACGAATGATACACAACTTTGTGCCTACAATCAGTAACAATCACTGGCATCATTATCCAATTTTAACTATTTGATAACTAATCCTGATTTGAAATGGTACACGTAGAATATGTATAACAGCATGAAAATGGTGTCATTTATACACTAGAACTGAATATAGGAGTACAAAAGGAGCATTATAACTATTCTGTTTTACTTTGATATATCGGCATACTAACAACTTGTTTAGTTTTTATTTATATATCCGTCCCCCTTTTTACACATATCGCTGTATATACATAGTGAATGTGTTCTAAGTGGACAGATATTGGTTTAAAACTACATCAAATACTATCAACAATCAGAACTGAATTTGCTAGCGAACTTTTGCTGAATAACCTTGTTTTTATTTGGATTGTTTTCTATTTTATTGATTTATATATTTTAAAGGTGGTTATTGCAGAATGTCTATTTTTTAAGTAAATAAATGTTATTATATTTCTGTATGTAAATCCAGATATTGAGTGCCAGTCATTACTATTCTTTCTATACGAATTCATACACAGGAACCTAATAACCAAACTGACCCTATAGGACCCTGGAAATAATGACAGGAATGAGTCTGTTCCTTCACAAGGAAGGACGAACAGGAGTCTCCCTCAGGCCTAATAACAAACAACAGGGAAAAGAAACGTAAAACACAAAAGGGAAAGAGGACACTTATCTTCAATGAAGAAAAGGAAGCACCAGGATCTCGGCTGAGAACCAAAACCAGTTCATCACAATATCCACTGAAGCTATAAACCGCAAGGAACTGTGGGAGAAGCAGCAATAAATAGGGGAGGGACAATTACCGCACCAGCAACACCTGAGGGAAAAGGGTGTGGTAAATACCAGCAACAAAGAAAGGAAAACATGTCAGATTATACCACGTGTTGCCAATCTGACCAACCTCCTGCTACCTGTCGCAGGAACGTCCGTGACAGGTACACTGGCAGCACGACAGTCTTGCCGTTCTCTCTGCATTTTGCGGAACTGAACTTCCGGCCCTCTATAGAACTATCCTATCTTTGCCTCTAATATGGACAAGAATAGGACATGTTCTATTTTTTGCAGGTGCCGCAGAACAGACATATGGATGCATTTTCTGTGGCCCCACTGAAGTGATTGGGTCCACAGCTACTGCGCAAAAAATGCAGATCGGATGCAGACAATAAAAATGGTCATGTGCATGAGCCCATATAGTGGAAAACTGATTAGCAGTTAGAAGCAGCCATGAAACTGCACACAGCAAGGAAAGGAGGGAAGTGGTGGTAGCAAAAACAGGAATAGTAGTGTTTACTGAGTAATGTTCCTAATAGAAGAAGCAGAATAGTGATGGACTCTGACCACCGATGTAACATCCTTTCTCATGTGCACATCACCATGATTGATGAGGTGTAAGGAGGAAGCTCATATTACTACAAATCTGTCTACTCACTCATCTATAGAACACCCTGGAAAACTTGTGAGTGAGGATTTATTTCTAGGCACGCATCTTATCTCTTACATTGAGTACATTGCCAAGCATCTGGCACACTCACTCAGACACTCTTACGAGTGATATACATATTATGAAGGCAGAGTACTCCACCACTTTCGGGCCTCTGGCGAGGGGGTAGCACTGAGCTTCTTTCCAACAAAATACATAATTTTCCTGATATCACCACTAGAGGGAGCAAAGAGCTAGAGATTTTACAGTTTTCATTGAGTCCAACAGTACGAGTATAAATACCTATGCACTGATCTCTTCATAGTGATGGTTGAAGGGCAGATTATTTTACCATGCATTATACAAGGGGAAGCAGGGGATTTAGATCTGTATGGAGGAGAATTATCAATGTAGTTCTGTCTCCGGTCTGGTGTAAATACATTGAGAAGGAGTTCAAAATGAGACCATAATTATAAAGCATGTCATTGAAAACACTCCTACTATAAAGATTAGCCGGTCTAGCTCATGCAACCCTGGTCATGCAATAGTATTCATGTTCCTTTCATGCAACAACACATTTTTTCACAATAATACTGTACATAGAATATATGTCACTGTTACATCATGACATACACTGAAATCAGCATGTATGTTACTACTTTATGCTGCCATCAGTGAAGAAAGTGGATCATAGGTTTTATTTAACCAAAAAGCTGAGGAAATATTCCTACAACCATTTCTGCATGAAGCTATAATTTTCCTTGGTGCATTTTCTTTCATATTGAACCTTTGCTACTAATTCACTTGGATCCTCAAGGGCCCTAACGTGAAGAAATGTATAAATCTAACTGGTAAACTCATACTCATCCTACCAATCCTGGCCTCCACCAGTTTCTACTTTATGGTCCTTCTCACCAAGGGTGGTCAAACTTTTGGCTTTAGGCCAGACAGTTTGTTTTCCTGGCTCCCAGTCCCCCATCCAGCACAAGGTGTAGACAAATACCTGGAAGTCCTCCTTTTTTGTGTCTCAGCGTGAGACAGTAGCCCATGCACAAGATCTATGGAGGAAGAGGGTGCAAGTTAGGGGGCAGAGTGGCATTTGGGGCAGAGTGGTTCCACATTGTAGGCAGAGTGGTGGTGCATTGGGGGGCAGAGTAGCATCAGGGGCAAAATATTGGCAAATTGGAGCAGAGTGGTGGAACATTGGGGGGGAGCAGAGTGGTGGTATATGTAGGGTCTTGTAGTATTGTACCTTTCTGTCTCAGGTATGATAGCCTCCTTTTGGGGGTGTAATGTGCTCCTTTTTTGGGGGTTATGAGAGTGACCATCCGATTTGCTATACAGATAATGTGACTGTTCAGCAAATCACTGGCTGCTGTGGTGACCTGCTTCAGCGAGTGATTGGCTGTGCGTTCACATTTCCATGTTGAGTGAAACTAGGAAGTTTTGGGAACCTGGAGCATCGGCAAGGGATCCATAAAATTAGTATAGCTTCTTCAATGTTTTAAGAACACTCTGTCCCTTTAAAAAACTGGCTGCAAATTCCTTTTAAAGAGAATCTGTCAACCCAAAATGCAGTGTAATCTGCAGGCAACATATTGATACATAGTTTTGTGGGAAATGATTCAGTGAGACTTGTAATTTATACATTTAAATCTCTTTTTCTGACTTCATTTTTACATGGGGGAGGTGTTATCTGTGATTTTTAGAATTCTCTATAAAAAGTGTATATAGTCATAGCCGTCAGTTACTGATAGCTGTAAACAGGGAGGTGTTATCAGTGATTGGTAGCATTCTCCATGTAACTGTGTATACACAGATAGCGGTCAGTCACTAACGGCTGTACACGGGAAAGGTGTTGTCATTGATTGATAGCATTCTATGTGTAAGTGTGCATACACAGATAGCTGTCAGTCACTGATGGCTCTACATGGGGAGGTGTTATCAGTGATTGATAGCATTCTCTGAGTAAGTGTGTATACATCGATAGCTGTCAGTCACTGATACCTGTAGACAGGGGGAGGTGTTATCAGTGATTCATAGCATTCTCTGTGTAAGTGTATCCATAGATAGCCGTCAGTCACTGATAGTTGTACACGAGGGAGGTGTTATCAGTGATTGATAGCATTCTCTATGTAAGTGTGTATGCAGACATAGCAGTCGGTCACTAATAGCTGTACACGTGGAGGTGTTATCAGTGATTTATAGCATTCCCTGTGTAAGTATGTATACAGAGATAGCTGTCAGTCACGAATAGCTGTACACAGGGCTGCTGTTATCAGTGATTGATAGCATTCTCAGTGTAAGTGTGTATACAGATATGGCTGTCAGTCACTGATAGCTCTACACAGGGCTGGTGTTATCAGTGATTGATAGCATTCTCTGTGTAAGTATGTATACAGATATGGCTGTCAGTCACTGATAGCTGTACACAGGGCTGGTGTTATCAGTGATTGATAGCATTCCCTGTGTAAATATGTATACAGATATAGCTGTCAGTCACTAATAGCTCTACACGGGGCTGGTGTTAAGTATTAAAACAGCAGAAATGTAAAAGTATACATTACAACTTATACTGAATCTTTTCCAGCAAAACTATATATTAATCTACTCAGCTCCTTTCATTGTATAACATGCTGCAGATTCCACTGTATTATGAATGAGATGTTCTATGCTGATTCATTTTTGTGTATAACTGTCTTATCAAAATTCAGCAGCCACACGGAAGCTTGAAAAGCCATAGACAAACCTCAGCATTCACTACTTTTCCTGGAAAACTGTCTAAGGTTTGGCCACTCCATAGCTCATTTCATAGACATATTTTCCGTGCAGAGCTGGCAGTGTTCCACACTAGACAGCAACGGAAATGCAATATCACGAGGTAGCCATGCATTGTGCTGCCAGTATGCTCTACCAAATGGCATGCTTCTCCCTTGAAAAGGAGAAAAAATGTAATGTACTGTATAAAGTGGGTAGATTTGTATTTAAGGCATGTATTGCATAATTTGGAAAACACCATTAGTCACATTCTATGTGAGCCACAAAAAAAAAAAAAAAAAAAAAAAGAAATCCCCCCTCTCAGAAATTTGGCACAGTCCATTGTTATAATAGTTAAGTTAGTCAGAGAGAAATTGTATTCCCTTTTCAAGGAGCACTATTTAAACAGCTTCTGCTTGAGGGTTCTCCATTCATTGAGAGGTGACAATCTGACAATCTATAATCTATACTAAGGTAAGTGAACCTCTGCATACATACATAGATAGACGTTAGTTATAAAACTATTGAGGCAGGATGCGTGCACATTGGTAATCATAAATATGCACACTTTGAAGACATGTTTCTTTAAGTGCACATCATACATTTATTACTGAACAACCCTCTCTCAACTGCAAAAATGGACACGGGGTAAAAAAAATAAATACATTTTTGCACTACTAAAAAAATGATCAAACCTGCAAATGATTTGATTGCAGACATTGGTAATACATCTTAAACTACATGTTAGGTTAAATGATACCATAGAGAACAATTTAAAGAAAAAACTGAATCCAATAAGATTTATAAGCTTTCATTGGCAAATCTAAAAAACAAACAAACACATAAATAGCAAAATTAGGTAACTAGACGGGCATGACCACAAACGTTGGGTTTTGCCATGAAATTTTGGAAGCTAAAATCAGGAGTGGATAATAAAATTAGAGTATGAGGTATAAAGGACGGATACGACTTCTCCTCTTTTATGAATTCACTCTTGGTTTTGGCTTCCATAACTGCATCAAGAAACCTGACCATGTGGTCATACACTGAATGTACCAAAAGGGAAGAACAGGCAAAAGACTCCTTCCAGTAAGACTACTTTCACACTAGCATTTACACTTTCCGGTACTGAGATCCGTCATCCGTCCGGATCTCAATACCGGAAAAAAAACACTTCAGTTTTGTCCCCATTCATTGTCAATGGGGATAAAACTGAACTGCACAGAACAGAGTGCTCCAAAATGCATTCCGTT
The DNA here is from genome assembly GCA_900303285.1 of Rhinella marina. NCBI lineage: Eukaryota > Metazoa > Chordata > Amphibia > Anura > Bufonidae > Rhinella > Rhinella marina. The sequence continues at coordinate 104,906 of ONZH01004938.1, forward strand.
CCGTTTAATTGCGTTCCCATATCGGAGCGCAAACCGCAGCATGTTGTTGTTTGCTTTCCGTCCTGGGATGAGGAGCAAGACGGGTCCGTTATGACCCCCAATCCAAGTCAATAGGGACGGATCCGTTTTCTCTGACACAATCTGGCACTAGAAATGGATCCATCCTCCATTGACTTTCAGTGGAGTTCATGATGGATCCGTATTGGCTATGTTTAAGATAATACAACCGGATCCGTTCATAACTGATGCAGACGGTTGTATTATCAGTAATGGAAGCGTTTTTGCTGAACCCTGCCGGATCCATCAAAAACACTAGTGTGAAAGTGGCCTTATGACAATTCAGTTCAAAATATTTCATGAGGGCGGGGGTAGTGAGCATAAAAATACTGTATAAGTGGCAAAGCACGTTAAAATGTGACCAAAATGAATGTGAAATAAAATCCTGAACATCTACAAGCTTTGATAACCACTCTCAGACAAGAACCATAAAACAGGAGAAAGCAAAAATTGAAGGAACATAAAACAAAATACCAAAAGCTGAAGCAAACAGTTGATAAAAAGTTTAGGGAGTGGAAGATGACAACTAACATGTGTTATCCTGGGCAGGTCAGGGTCGGGCTAGAGACATCAGATATAGTATATATGGCAGTAACAACTGAGAAAGATCCTCTGGCCTTTAGTGAAAGCTCAAGGAAAACAAGGGAAGTTTGCAGTCAGTCCGAGCTGGTTCAGAACACATGCATGTGTACTTTTTATAGATATAGGTCTATTCAATACAGTAACCACAGAAAGCAAGTCAGCACATGTCTGCCGACCCGTGCAGAAAATAAAACTGAAAATCTAAAAATTATATTCCTAAAAGATTCCAGAAGTAGAAGCCTCCAGAGTGCAAAATAAAATATTCTTTAAACAAAATCAGTAAATTTCATTGTGCCAGAAAGTGAACAGAATATAACATAGTAGAGGTGTACCCTGGACTTACATTTCTCTCAGTCCAAGGCTAAATGCACACGACCGTGCCATGTTTTGTGGTCCGCAAAATGCGACTCAGATGCGGACCCAAACAATGGTCATGTGCATGAGGCCTATGTAACCTAAGCTGGAAAAAGTGCAAGCTTGCATTCTTTAATAAAGCAAATATTGAGTGTAATAGTGTTATTTGGCCTATACAGATAAATACATTTTTCTGTTCTTTATAAAAAGTGTTTGTAGCACTATAAGAGGCATTTGATCAATGGCAGATTACAATAGAGGCCACTCAGGGCCTGAAACTCCCGGGGGCCCTTGGGCACCCAAAATGTCTATCAATACTCCTGGGCAAACATCTGGGACTCGCATCGCAAATTAATTATTTTTTTGTTTATTTCATTACTACTACTAGGGCAATAAGAACTACTGGGGGCTCTACAGGGGAACAGATTATGACTACTGGGGCACTACAGGGGGCATTATGACTACTGGTGGCACTATAGGAGGCAGAGTAACTACTGGTGAGCACTAAGGGCCATTATTGCTACTGTGGCCACTATAGAGCGGCTTTATTACTACTTGTCAGGAATAAGGTCCACCTTATCCTTAGTTATATAACATATTCAGGTGTGACTTACCCATATATACAGTGGGTATTTATGTATTTGTGTCGAGTTGAGCTGTCTGCCTTGGTCATGGGAAATAGCCAAACTGCTCCCTGCGAAGTAGTTAGCACCAAGGTGCTAACGAGGATTGACCCATTTGTGGATCATGCTTCAGTAAGAGGACAGCAGACTCTCTGACCCATTTGCCAGCAGGGGGAAGTCCTAACCAGAGAACGAAAAATAATTTTAGTCCTTCATAACTTGTTCAGGAGGGGGCAGATGTCTCCAGAATCCAGATCATCACCTCTGGTATGATGGGGGCATCGCATGGACACCAAACAGAGTATCAGCTTGCCTTCATCTTCCTAAAAGAAGGATCTCACCTTCTGAGTGTCCTGGACGTGTCTCGTTTGATATGCTAGGACTCGGAATGGTGAGATATGAATTATGAAGAAGGGCTGGGGCCTATCTTCACCAGGGCAACTGGGAAAATATATTTTGGATATTTTCACACGTGTTCCCTAGATGGCCAGGGCGCAGGCTGCATGTGTGATGAAGCTCAGCCCAGAGGGGCAGAGTCAGAGGTGTGGGGGAGAATGTCCTCAAGCCTGCCCCTTCAGGAAAGATATAAAAATGTAATGCCTGCAATATTTGAGGGTCACAAAGTGGGAGATCCAATCGAATTGGTTTGTGCACCATTACTCTGCCCAAATCTCCTGGGAGGACTTTTACACAGCATCTGGTAAGTATCAGAACTTTCTATGTTTTCTCCTTTTTATTTTACAATTGTTTGCCACTTATGTACGTCTCTTGTAACCAAGTGCTGTCCAATTTCCATACATTAAACCTAAAAGTTTGATGGTTTGTCTTGAACCTGTTAGCTCCATGAAGAGTGTATGTGCAGTCTGAGGCTGCATGTTGTTTTTCCGTGAGGCTTACTACCGTTTGTGTGTCTGCTGGCGAGTGAAACACTTAGGGGTATCCTGTCAACCTTGTAACAGACAGGTGGTGGCGGTAAAAGTTCATTGTTATTGCGTGGGTGTGCTTGCAGGCTTCAGGTGGTGATTTATGCTTGAGTTACTGTCTGGTGCAGGGCATAGCAGCATGTGCAGGTGTGAGGTGAATCGGCCTGAAGGGCTTGGGCAACCCTTGTCACATGACGCGGTGAGCTGGTCCCCGGTAGTGACATTACTTGTGGCACTTGGGGGGGGGGGGCTTTATCACTACAGGGCACTTGGGTAGTTTTGGGTGGGTGCATTATTACTACAGGGGTAGCGTTGTGAGGGCGTTATTATTCGTGGACACAATATGGAGGGCACTAATACGATTGGACTTTAAAGGGGGAGACTATCCATATGGCACTGTTATTTTTGCAGTATAGTGTGTGGGGGAATGGGGAAGCACAGCAGGCTCAGTATTGGGGGCAGCAGCAGGATGGCACTTTTAGGGTACCAAGATAGGGAGGTCATGGAAACAGGAAGAAACTAAAATGAGAATGTCTACATCAGAGGAGATATCACTGTATATAAGAGTTATATATGTGATAGCTCCAAATGTAATGTGCATCTAAATATGTCTTTAGCCCTTGGGCTGGGGGGGGGGAGTCTTTGGGCCACTTAATAGCTCCCTGAGCATGGTATACAACTTTTTCAATTACATTGGTTCATAAGTTTAAAGAAGAACTCCCGACAAAAATTTTATTCCATGTCCTGCTAGAAATGTACATGATATAATCTGTAGTGAATGTCATTTTCTTACCAGTGTCTGAATTTTTGACTTGTATCATCCTGAAGTTTCTTATCTGTGTCATGTGACCAGCAATTAGACCCACCAACTCACAAAGCACCTTATGTGTGGACAGGAAGTCTAATTCTCTATGTATTCCTATGAGACTGAAAGTGAGGCTCCCATAGGAATGAATAGAGCAGTTACTGGCTTTCTGTCCTGGGTCAGTTGGAGGTCAGGGAGTTGGTCACATGACCCAGCTACAATAAGAAGAGAGGTTTTTACTCACAGTAACAGTCACTGATAAGAAAATGACATTCACTACAGACATACACACATGCACCTTTCTAACAGGTCAGAGAATAAAAATTTTTGCGGGAGTTCTTCTTTAATAAAAAGCATGACATCCAGTGGCTGGTTAGTATGACTTAATAGTAAAGGCAACTCTTGTCTATTTGATTTGATAATATTGTGGTGTTATTTTTTTTTTTAATGTAAGGTGTCCATTTTTACTTTTGGGCAATGGAGACACCACTATGTAAAAAAATTTAAAATATACAGACAAATTGTGCTTCTTGTCTTAGTCAACTGAACCACAAGCTAGGATAGAGGGCACGTAGCATGGAACAACATTCTCTTGAGACATGGAACTATAATGAGTATGAGAGTCAAACATGCATCACAAGGTATGACACATACACATATTAAAGCTGGGGACTTGCAGAAATGTTAAAATTTTTGTTGCTTTTGAAATTGCAGTCAAGACTTTCAAGATGTGAAGGATTGCATAATAATACTAAATTAATTCAATGCAAGTATCATCTCAGCTGTAAAACACATCATGGAAATGTCATTCAGATGGATCTGATCTGTTGTTTTAAATAGGATAGGTCGGCAATATCATAATGTAAGGGCTTGGTTGACCACAATAACTTATCTTCAATCCACAGGATAAGGGATAAGTATCTGATTGGTGGTGGTTCCAGCATTCAGACTCCCACTGATCATAAGAACCAGGTGTCAGACCCATAGAGTGGTGGACACGCTTGCATGCTGCTGGTCCACTCAACTCTTGGGACTGCTAAAGAGAAGCTGAGTACAGCACCTTGTTATCTTCGTTAGTCCCATAGAGTTGAACAGGCAGGCATGTGTGACCACCACTTTACTCACTCCGAGAACTCTGGTACTTCATTCTTCTGATAGGCTGGGTCTGAATGCTGGGACCCCCCCCCCCCCCCATCAATCAGATACTTATTCCTTATCCTGCAGCTGATGATACATTTTTATGGTTGAACAATTCCTCTAATACATTTGTACAAACGTGCTAATTAATTTTTTTATTTGACCGGTTTGCTGTCCTATCCTAAGTAAAACAGCAGCCAGACACCACTGATCAGAAACTTATCCCTATCCTGTGAATGGTAGATAAGTTCTTTTGGTGGAGCAAGAGCAGAGGTCTTTAACCTGTGCCTTGTCAGCTATGGTGACACATCCAGCAAGCTACAGGTAGTTGTAAAGTAGTTCCACAACAGCTAGACATCCATGGCTTGAAGATATCTGCTCTTTTTTTTTATAACTTTTTTCATTGGTTTGGTGGTCCCGGGGAGTCAGGCTGATTCTGCTCAATGGAGATGGAATAAGAAAGCTTTGTAGGACACAGGGTTTTAATGAGCATATACTATTGTACCAGCCATGCAGGATTTTGCAGTGGAGAAGCAGCATGGTGGAATTTGGTAGAGAGCTACAGCGACACCTATGACTATGAGCAGCTAGAGGTCAATGACCTGTTCCTTTCCCGTCAGTATCTTATAATGATGATGAATGTGACGAGGATCCTGGGTACAGTAGTTGATGTATCATAGCTGAGTGACTCATTGTAACCACTTACAGTTTACTTGGCGACCATAAGTAATAAAACCTCATCAACGCCAACCAAGGATTGAATGTTCATGCCATGACACATATAATTGTAGGAGATATGTGTACTCTCCTGACAGGTCTGTTTTGGTAAATACTGGAGAGCATTTTATCTTACATCATCCTGGAAATGTATGAATAAATTGACAGCTGTGTATTATCATTCCCCTGACAAAGGGATGCATTCCTATACAGTCTGAGAGAAGGGCATGCTCCATTGACTATGCAAAATATGCTTCCATCAGATGCATAGACATTGAGGAACGGTAGCCCTGAGTCCATTTCCAGAGGCCCATGTCCACACTCTATCAGTGTCCACAGAATGGCGATAACAGCTGAAGCCTATGGTAGAGTCAGGAGTCATAGGCTCGTTGCCCTACCATTCTCTGTCTTTTTGGCCAAAAGCCTCTTTAAGTCTGTCTCCTGCAGAAGGCTAGACATGTACAGGACTTCAGCATCCTGATGCAGGCAGCGTGATGATGTCACAACATGTCGACGCCTGCACCAGGACACTAGGGGGGTCATTTATTAAGACCGACATTTTAGACAACATTCTTAATACGCCTTGCGCTGGCGCATGATGATTCTAAGTTATGTAGAGGTGCCGGCCTCTACAGAGCATCCACCGCCAGCTTAAACCTATGCCAGAGTAGAAAATGATTAATGAGAAGGGTCGGCTGGTCTGCCCCCCACCCATACCATTTTTTTTTAGACCTGGTGTAAACGGGGAAAAGTTGCAGATTCCCTTTGCGACGGAATCTGTGAAAGATATATACCCCAAAACTGGTGTATTTCTAATAATAAATGACCCCCTAGCTGTACAAAGATGATTCATCCTGATTGTTAGGGGAATGCAGTAAGATGAGGAGCGCAAGTTTTATTACTTTTTCTGGTGACTGGTAACTGTTTTAGGCCACACAGAGCATTATTACTTCTTATTTTTTAAGGAAATACTATGTAACGGCACAGTGGTTGGCATTATTACTGTTATTCAATGGTGTACAAGACGCCGCTTTTACTGTATGGTGCACTATATATCTTTCACTGTAGTTGTGTGTGGGGGGCTATAGTTTTCAGGAGTTGAGATTGGCTGTACTTTACATTTTGCATTTGCATTTTTTTGTTGGGAGACACTATCTCTGTGTGACACTGTGGGGGAGATTTATCAAACTGGTGTAAAGTAGAACTGATTTAGTTTGTACACTAATATTGTCTTTTCAATTTTATTGTGCTGCACTGCAGATACGGTGGCCAGAGGTCCCGTTTTAGGCCAGACAGTCCGGTTTTTAGAATCCCTGAACGGACACAGGAATGTCCGTTTGAACACCTCACTGTCAGACAGCAGCACTGTGCTGTCTGAACGTGAGCTGCAAGGAGAACCCCCTACCCACCCCTCCAACTGACCTGCGGTTGATTTTATCTTAATTTTTTAAGTCGGCAGCGGGGTGGGAGGGGTCATGACTTAGCGGGCCGGGGGCAGGGTTTAAAAGCCTGTCTTTTGAGGGTGGCCTGAGTGGCCAGCCTAACCAGATTTCAGTGGCTGTCCCGCGATCCTGGTAGGGAGGAGGTATGTCGCACTTTCTGGCAGCTGTCTCTGCCTCCATAGGAAGCAGAGACAGCTGCCTGTAGTGATGAAGCATGAGCAATCCTTCGGCTCTCTGCTTCATCATTCTTCCCCCCCCTGCTGGCAATCCACACAGCTGGTCTTGGTGGGGACATGGCAGGGAGCAGGGCCAGTCAGGAGCTCTATGTGTCCTGCTGTTGCTGCTGCTGGGGAACGAAGTAGGTATGTGGAGTTTGTGGGGTTTTTTTACTGCCTGTGAAGGGGGCATAGCTGGTCATTTTACTGCCTGTGACACATAACTGGGCATAACTACTGTGAGGAGGAACATATCTGGGCATAGGTACTGTGAGGGGGTATCTATCTGGCCATAACCCCTTTTCTGGCCCCCATTTTAGACCCCCCTTTCTGGTCCCCATTTCTGTCCCACCATTTCAGACCCCCCCCATTCTGTCCCACCATTTCAGACCCCCCCATTCTGTCCCACCATTTCAGACCCCCCCATTCTGTCCCACCATTTCAGACCCCCCCATTGTGTCCCACCATTTCAGACTCCCCATTCTGTCCCACCATTTCAGACCCCCCCATTCTGTCCCACCATTTCAGACCCCCCCCATTCTGTCCCACCATTTCAGACCCCCCCCATTGTGTCCCACCATTTCAGACCCCCCCCCATTGTGTCCCACCATTTCAGATCCCCCCCATTCTGTCCCACCATTTCAGATCCCCCTCCATTCTGTCCCACCATTTCAGACCCCCCCATTCTGTCCCACCATTTCAGATCCCCCCCCATTTCAGACCCCCCCATTCTGTCCCACCATTTCAGATGCCCCCCCATTCTGTCCCACCATTTCAGACCCCCCCATTCTGTCCCACCATTTCAGACCCCCCCCATTCTGTCCCACCATTTCAGATCCCCCTCATTCTGTCCCACCATTTCAGATCCCCCCCATTCTGTCCCACCATTTCAGATCCCCCCCATTCTGTCCCACCATTTCAGATCCCCCCCATTCTGTCCCACCATTTCAGACCCCCCATTCTGTCCCACCATTTTAGATCCCCCCCCATTCTGTCCCACAATTTCAGATCCCCATTTCAGATTCCCTCCCCCCCATTCTGTCCCACCATTTCAGATCCCCCCCATTCTGTCCCACCATTTCAGATCCCCCCATTCTGTCCCACCATTTCAGACCCCCCATTCTGTCCCACCATTTTAGATCCCCCCCCATTCTGTCCCACAATTTCAGATCCCCATTTCAGATTCCCCCCCATTCTGTCCCCACCTTTTCAGATCCCCCCCATTCTGTCCCCACCATTTCAGATCCCCCCATTCTGTCCCCATCTTTTCAGACCCCCCCATTCTGTCCCCACCTTTTCAGATCCCCCCCATTCTGTCCCCACCTTTTCAGATCCCCCCCCATTCTGTCCCCACCTTTTTAGATCCCCCCCCATTCTGTCCCCACCTTTTCAGATCCCCCCCCATTCTGTCCCCACCTTTTAAGATCCCTTTTGGCCCCCAGACCTCAGATCAGACAAGAAAAAAAAAAAAAAAACTTACCTCCGGTCCTGGCTGTGTCCCCGCTCTCTCCTCTTCCAGGGGCCCACGCTGAAGTCACCTGACCTCCTGCAGCGTCAGGTCAGAGGGCGCTCTGTATGTCCTGACGCTGCAGGCAGTCAGGACACAGCAGCGCCGGCCTCAGGAAGAGCAAGCAAGAGGAGGGGTAAGTACTATACAGCGCTACCAGCGCTTCACTCCCCCTCCTCCTGCAGGCTAGTGAGCGCTTATGGAAGCGCTCGCTAGTATTCCCTTTATAAGATGCACTGCATCTTATAAAGCGAAAAGTTTAGCACCGGCATGGTCGCCGATACCCCGCGCCACCCGACAGCAGCCACCCTATATATATAAATTTCAGGATGTTTTGTTTTTTGTTTTTTTTAAAAATCGTTATATACTCCTGGCCGGGTGCCGCCCCCCACAACCTGCCGCCCTAGGCACCGTGCCCCCGGTGCCTAGTTGTTAATACGGCCCTGTGTATACATATGTGTGTATGTATGTTTTGAATGTGTGTGCATATGTAGTGACTAAGCATAGACGTGTGTGCTTGCATTTACAGTATTGTTTTTACGGTATATGTACCAATCTGTCATTTTAGCATTGGGTGACAATATTATAAATAGCACAGGTAAATCTGACCCAATTATGGATTAAAAGGGGCCATTCAGAAGTTTGGTACTGTATCCACAGCCTACATACCTCCCAACCATCCCGGATCTGGCGGCACAGTCCTTGATTTTGGTGGCTGTCCAGTAGTCCTGGGGTGCCGAGGTATGTCCCACTCACAACTGCTGTCTGCTTACTGCTTCACAATTCAACCCAGCTGCCGGAAATCCCCAGGAGGCACAATGTGGTCACACATCACGCTGCTGGTCTGTGTAGGAGAACTATGAAGACCCAGGACAACTACATGTGCACTCCTCCTACTCAGCCCAGCAGCGTGATGTGTGACCACATCGCCTGCTGGGGGGCACAGTATGTGCTCCGATCATTGGGGAAGTACCTAGCTGAGTATTTAGTTTTTTATTTTATTGGAGGCAGCACAACTAAAAAGGGCATGATGTGACCATAATTATTGAAAAGGGGGCATAATCTGGGCATAACTACTAAAACGGGGCATAGTGTGGGCATAATTACTGAAAGGGAGCACAATGCGGCCATAACTACTGAAAGGGGTGCACAATGTGGGCAAAACTACTGTGGAGTGGCACAATTCGGGCATATCTACCGTGAGGGGGCAAAATGTGGGCATGCCTACTGTGAGGGGTACAATGTGGGCATAACTACTGTGAGGAGGCACAACGTAGGAATTACTAATGTCAGGGGGAACAATGCAGGCATTACTACTGTGAGGGAGCACAATCTGTGTGTAGCTACTGTGAGGGGGCATTAAGACTACGAAGGGGGCACAATGTGGGCATTACTATTGTGAGTGGGCACAATGCAGGCATCACTACTGTGAGGGAGCACAATCTGGTACTATTGTTAGGGGGCACAATGTGGGCATTAATACTACAAAGTGGGCACAATGTGGGCATAAATACTGTGAGGGGGCACAATATAGATATAACTTCTGTGTGTTGGAACTAAGAGGACTGGGTGGGATTGGGAGTGTATATATATGCATGGGGTGGAGTTAGAGACGTGGCTTAGTATTATAACATTTGCCGTGGCGCAGTATGCTATTGTCCCTCCTTGTCATTTCCAAAAGTTGGGAGGTATGCCCATATATTAAGGAGACACAGACATTGTGCCCCCTCACGGTGGATATGCCCGAATTGTGCCACTCCACAGTAGTTTTGCCCACATGGCTTCCATAAGGATCCATGGCTAGCATCTATATTAAAATGGATTCTAATGGGTTCCATAGATGTATAATGACCAGATCATGCATTTTTAGTTGATTTCTGACAGATGATTACTACATTTTTACTGTATTATTACACAGTTGCTGTATTGAGTGGCGTTGCCTGTATATCCAGGGGAAATCCCTACTACCAGGATATCTAGAGATGATGAAACCCCAGATGATGAAACCTAGACTGCTGATGAAAGGAATTACTACTATCTCAGCAGTTTGTCAGTCATTTTATGAAATCTAATCCCTTTCAGGACTGGGCCATCTTCCGTTTTTGTTTTTTTTTTTTCATTTTTAACCCCTAGCCTTCCAAGAGCCATAACTTTTTTTATCTTTCCGTTCACATAGCCATATTAGGACTTGTTTTTTTCAGGACAAATTTTATTTTCTAATGGCACCATTAACTGTTGCATACAATGTAGTAGGAAACAGGATTTTTTTTTTAAATGAGATGGAATTCGGACAGTTTTGTTTTATTTCTTTATTTTTTTTTTTTTTTTCCTATGCGATAACTGACCTGTTACTTTCATTTTCTAAATCAGTGCAATTACAACAATACCACATGTATAGTTTGTCTTGTATTTAATACATAAAAAATAAAAAGTTTGTAAAAAAAACACATTTTTTCTTTACATCACCATTAGTTTTGGGAGAATCGAAGCATTCAAAGTGGAATTCGATCCAAAGTTTAGGAAAGCCGGATTTCCTTTCAAATCGTTTTTTCTCTACAATGCTTTTACAAAATGAAAGTAAGACGCCTGGGAACACCATAATCCCATGCAGCCAGCCAATTCACAGATAGCCATCCCCTGTGATGTCACAGCCCTATAAAAGCCTCATCCAGTGCGGTCTTTGTCATTTTACTGTGAGTTGAGCATAGAGAGAGATGTGACAAGCGCTTTTGTGCTAGGGACAGTGTTGCAGAAACCTATTTATATAATTTAGGATAAGGGAATATTGGATAGGGATAGTGCAGAGAAATCGTAGGGAGAGTTTTTTTGAAACTGTAGGTAGAGCATAGGGAGACTGCAGGTTGAGTGTAATTGATGCATGCATCGCTGCCACATTCATTGTTTATCTGTTATTTTATACATTGACTTACTGTACCTCAGTATTAAAGGGTGGTCTAATATATCCCTGCGTGCAATTTGTTATACTGCTGCAACATACTGTAGTTAATCTGTTATTTTATACATAGACTTACTGTGCGTCAGACTCAATATTAAAGGACAGTTTAATATATCGCCATGTGCATCTTGCTCCACTGCTACCACATTCTTAGTTAATCCCTTACATTACTGATACATTTACTGTACACTATGGCCAATAGACAGTTGCCAGGACCCTGCAAAAGATTGAGCAGTGGAAAAAATGTTGCTGTAGCCGGCACAAGTAGCAGCAGAAGAAGGGGTCTGGTAGCAGCCACAGCAACAGGCCAGAGCTGCTACTGTCATCCAGCGATCATGTTCTGTCTTACAATCCAGCTGTACTGGAATGGTTGACTCACTCTTTAACATCATCTCAAGTGACAGCAGATACACACATCCAGGAATCTGTGATTTCCACTGACACCACGCTTAGTTGGCATGGCCCAGGAGCTTCCTCTGTGCCCTCAACTGTACTGAACCTGCCTATTGCTTTTGTTGTTCCTTCTGCAGCCAAGTAATGTAATGTGGGCAGAAGGTGAGACACGGCCAGGGTGCTAATGTTTGCACGACGGCCCTGTGTCAGCACATGGAGCATCACCATAACGTGGCATAGTTAGCCCTAAAATAACTCGCCTTTGCTCCCAAAATGTTGAGAGAATAACCTTTATAAAGATTAATCAGGCATAGATCAACCAGGATGACTGATACAACAGAATAGATCATTCTGACACTAATGATCATACTGTAGTGTTCTGCCACACTGGAATATTCTGCGAAACTTCTGACCATTCTGATGCTGCTACCTCCTGATGCCACCCACCTTCTACCTCTACTGCCATTCTTACAATGGGGCTTCTTAGCCTATTGCGATGTACATGTTACATTTTTAAAAGGATATGCCACTGGGCCTTGCTATCACACTGGTGTTGTTGGGTTCTATTACTACTGTGACCTGCCACCATCTTGTGCTGTATGCCACTGCTGCTGCCTCCACTCTTCAAGTATAAGGCCTCTTTCACAGGGTCAGTATTTGGTAAGTATTTATATCAGTATTTCATCAGAATTTGTAAGTTAAAAGCAGGAGTGGGTCCAAAACGCAGATGAGACACAAATATTTCCATTAGATTTTATCTCTTTTGGACCCACTCCTGTTTTTGCTTACTAGTTCTGACCAAATACTGACGGTGTGAAAAGGGCCATTATAGTCCTGCATGCAGAACTTTTTTTTCTTGTTAAGAAAGCTGATTTCAGACGTAAATGGCCAAAACTGATGGAAATTGATCATATGGCCTTTTCCACACAATATTTTGCATCAGTATTTGATCAGTATTTGTAATTCAAAAGCAGGAGTGGGTCCAAAACACAGAAGTGATGCAAATATTTCTATTACATTTTATCTTTGTTTTGGACCCACTCCTGGTTTTGGCTTAAAATTACTGATCAAATACTGACCCTCTGAAAGAGGCTTAATGGATGCTCAAAATAGTATTAGTTTTTCTTTTTAAATTTTCTGTCCTTCTGACGAATCAGAACGATAAAATAAACAGTGACGTGAATACAGCCTTACTGCCACTGCTGTTGCCCCCCTCCCCATTCTGTCATGAAGCCAGTATTGTCACTGTTAGTTATGCTACCCCCCATTCCCACTGTTATGCTGCCACTTTTGTCCCTGTTACTGCCACTGCTGCAGCTGCCACCCTCCCCACTCTGTCATGGGGCCACTACTTGAATCTTGGGGCACTGCAAAGTTAAGTCCATGGCGATAAATTAGACATGAAGGTAACAGTGACCTGTAATACTGATGCACAGTACATCTACAGCTAACAGAAGGGATTAAAAATAGAGATGAGCGAATGTGCTCGAAACGAGCACTGTACTGCTCGGCTCCCCTGCACTCGCATGGGCGCAGACAGCCGCTTCCGTCCTCCTCAGGAGGACGGAAGCGGCTGCCTGCGCCCATGCGAGCGCAGGGGAGCCGAGCAGTACAGTGCTCGTTCCGAGCACGTTCGCTCATCTCTAATTAAAAAGCATGTGCATTAAAAGATTTTTTTTTTCTGTACTACTTTATTGGCGCTGCCTCCATTTATTTATTTTGTTCCATTTGGACACAGCTCCTGCAGGGGCGTTTTTTTTTTTTTTTTGCTTTACTGAAGGGTGCTGTATGCTTTTCTTTTTGTTTAACAGAAGGAATTAGCTATGAATCTTGGTGCCCTGCACAGTGATGTAGACGGTGATAAGTTACACCTGCCTGTAATACTGACGGCACAATACCTACAGAACGGATTAACTATGAATGTCGGTGCCATAGAATGTAATGCACATGGCAATACATTCTCCCTGCTGTTTAACATTCAAGCCTTCACACTGAGATTGGGCCACCAAATGGGATGAATATGATTAGGCAGAGTGGCCTGGGTATACCTGATTTATAGCCATTTGTGACAAATTAATTTGGAAAGAATTGAACTTTTTGTCGAAGTTCTGCAAATTTGCCAAATCAAATTTTTCAAAACTTAGCGCATCTCTAATTGCCATATTCTGACCCACATTACTTTTTTATTTTTTTTTGTCTCTAGAGTGTATGTGTAGTTGTGGGTCAATCTGCAGTTTTTATTGATACCATTTTGGAGTGTGTAAGAGTTTGATCACTTTTTATAAAAAAATTTTAGGGGAGGAAAAGTGACAAAAAAATGGCAAAACAGCGATTTTGATGGGGTTTTTTTTCCATTACGCTATTCACCATGAGGGATTAATATTTTTAGATTTTAATTGTATGTGCGGTTTCGCACCTGGTGATGCCTATGATGTTTATTTTCTTAAGTTTTATTTAGTTTTATTTTAATTTTGGGAGGGAGATTTGAATTTTTTAAATATATTTTTAAAAAGTTTTTTTTCTCTCTGTTACACTTTTTAATACTTCCCCTAGGGCAGGGGTGGGCAACCGGTGGCACTCCAGATGTTGAGAAACTGCAATTCCCAGCATGCTCCATTTATTTCTATGAGAATTCTGAGATGAGCAGAACAAGTACACATGATGAAGTTGTAGTTTCACAACAGCTGGAGTGCTGCAGCGATCATCAGCTCAATTCTCTCATAGACTTGAATGCATAGGAACATACCTGTGGGTCCTTCAGGGAGACTGATGCTGCTTCGGGGAATGAACAGCTCCCTCTATTGCCAATAGAGGCATCCGCTCCAGTCCCGGAACAGCTGCACTTCCTGGTTTTCGTGCGGTCACATTTAAGCATGGCATGTAAAGGGTTAAATGTCTGCGACCAGCGTTATTGGTGGTCGCAGACATTAGCCCCAGGTGTCTGCTCTTTAAAACAGCATACACCCAGCAGCTATGACAGCTCGCTAGCGCAGAGGGCGCACTATTTAAATAACTGACTTCTGCGTTAAATTTACACAAATGGGGAGGGGGTATAATTATTGCATGGGGACATAAAGGGGAACATTATTATGGCATGGGGGCACCAAGAGGGATATCATTAATGCATGAGGGTACCAAGGGGGGGGGCATTATTACTGTAGAGCACAAAAAAGGTATATTATCCCCAGGCCACTGGGGAGGATATTATTACCATCTGAAGTACTATGGATGAGAAGTGTGGGTTTCATATATCCATATGAATGGGGGGCCCAGATCTAAAATTTGCTGTGGGACCCATAGGACCCTAGTTATGCTTACAAAACATCAGAATGGCTGCCAAGTAATACTACATTAATACTGCAGAAGCAACTGCTCAGGAAGTGCCTGAGTGGGTTTATAGTCTCTTCCACAGAGATTTCTGAATGCATGAGATATGGATGCACTCAGAGGCGTAGCTAGAGGTTCAGCACAGGGGGGGCGAAACATACTTAAGTGGGCCCCCCACTTGGCTTCCCAAACGCACGTTTCCAACTTCACAGGCACATACTACTAGTTGTGGTTATAATATTGTATTAGAAAGATGACTATATAAACTGCTAGATCGTCTATGCTGCTAAGTACAGTACAATAGACTTTCTACATACCCTAGTCTAAATACTCTACCACATAATGCAGTAAAATATAGGAGTAATAGGATTAAAAAACAACGGGACTCCTATGTTAAAGGAAACCTGTCCCCAGTTTTTACATCACTAAACTAACAGTCCCCTGCCCCCATCAGACCTCAGATCATCAGAATGTGCCCCCATCAGACCTCAGATCAGTGTATTGTGCCCCATCAGACCTCAGATCAGCGTACTGTGCCCCCATCAGACCTCAGATCAGCGTATTGTGCCCCATCAGACCTCAGATCAGCAGAATATGCCCCCATCAGACCTCACATCAGCCTACTGTGCCCCCATCAGACCTCACATCAGCGTATTGTGCCCCATCAGACCTCACATCAGCGTATTGTACCCCATCAGACCTCAGATCAGCAGAATGTGCCCCCATTAGTCCTCACATCAGCCTACTGTGCCCCCATCAGACCTCAGATCAGCGTATTGTGCCCCCATCAGACCTCAGATCAGCATATTGTGCCCCCATCAGACCTCAGATCAGCGTACTGTGCCCCCATCAGACCTCAGATCAGCGTACTGTGCCCCCATCAGACCTCAGATCAGTGTACTGTGCCCCCATCAGACCTCAGATCAGCGTATTGTGCCCCATCAGACCTCAGATCAGCGTATTGTGCCCCATCAGACCTCAGATCAGCATATTGTGCCACCATCAGACCCCAGATCAGCAGACTGTGCCCCCATCAGACCTCATATCAGCCTACTGTGCCCCTATCAGACCTTAGATCAGCGTTTTGTGCCCGCATCAGACCTCAGATCAGCGTACTGTGTCCCCATCAGACCTCAGATCAGCGTATTGAGCCCCCATCAGACCTCAGATCAGCCTACTGTGCCCCCATCAGACCTCAGATCAGCCTACTGTGCCCCCATCAGACCTCACATCAGCCTACTGTGCCCCCATCAGACCTCACATCAGCCTACTGTGCCCCCATCAGACCTCACGTCAGCGTATTGTGCCCCCATCAGACCTCAGATCCGCAGACTGTGCCCCCATCAGACCTCATATCAGCCTACTGTGCCCCTATCAGACCTCAGATCAGCGTATTGTGCCCCCATCAGACCTCAGTTCAGCCCACCCAGCCACATAGGATTAAAATAAAAAAACCTCTTACCTGTTCTGCGCTGCAGCTGCTTCCGGTCCGCGCTCCGCTCTCTTCCCTGGCCCGCGCACACTATGACCTGACGCTGCGTGCAGCGTCAGGTCATAGTGCGCGCCGCCAGGGAAGAGAGCAGAGCGTGGACCGGAGGGCAGCCGCAGCGCAGAACAGGTAAGTAAGGTTTTTTATTTTAATCCTATGTGGCTGGGTGGGCTGATCTGAGGTCTGATGGGGGTCCCTAAATACAAGTGAGCGCTTCCATAATGGAAGCGCTCACTTGTATTCGCCTGATAGTAGGCAAAGTCATCCTTGCTGGGCCCCCCTGAGTCACTGGGCCCGGAGCCGTCGCCCCCCCTGGTAGCTACGCCACTGGATGCACTCATTTGGCTCACTAAACTAGACTTCAGAACATCCTGATAACAAGATATAATGACCTGAAATTCATAGAAGGCTATACAGTAGGTTGGCTTTGTTATAGTGTTATGCCTCCCAATCAGTGTCAATGTTCTGGTTATTTATATAGTGATACATATGCAGCCACAGCACAGGAGGAGTGAGCAGAGAATGAGAGTGGTAGTTACTCTGGAAAGGATGGTTGTACATGCAGATCACAGTGGCAATTCTCAAACCAATATCCTCTTAGGGCCGTGAAAAGACAGGAGGGCACAACCTTTCCTCCCTCAGGCCACACCTTGGTGTTAAGGCTCCTGCCTGGTGGTAGTTGGGGTGCCCTTGGTGTTTAATGTTGGTCTGATGGATGATTGAGGAGTCAGCAAACAGGCGGGTTATAGAAGATACATAGGTCTCTCTTTACTAAAATGCAGGCTAGGAGCAGTAGTGCACCCAAAAGTATCAAGGCACATTTCCAAGGCATAAAACACAGTGCAATCATGCCCCAACAGCAATGTGTGGATAGCAGCAATGATGGAAGTTGTAGTGCTCCTTCTCTCTGTTTTGAATCATATGTGTGGAATGAGGTCCTTGTAAACGTTTAAAGGGAACCTGTCATCAACTTTATGCTGACCTCACTGAGGGCAGCATAAAAAAGTGTCAGAAATGCTGATTTCAGCGGTGTGTCACTCATGAGATAAAAAAAAGAAAGTGGTTGCCGAGAACCAGCATCCTAATCATTGCAGCTCGGGCCTTGAAAAGAATCAAATCTACCTGAGAAGAGTCATGGTTATTCATAATCTCCTGCTCTCCCGCCCATCTGCTGATGATTGGCAGTTCTCTACTAGAGAGCAAGGGAGAAAACTAGGTAGAAGTCTGTCAGTCATCAGCAGGTGAGCAGGGAGAGCAGGAACTCATGAATAACCATGACTCTTCTCAGGTGGCCGTGGCTCTTTTCCAGGCCTAGTCTGCAATGATTGTGATGTTGGTTCTCGGCAACCACTTGCTTTTAACTTATAAATGACAGACCGCTGAAATCAACTCACCTGTCTCTACTTTATTCTGCCGTTAATATGGGCAGCATAAAGTTGATGACAGGTTCCTTTTAAGTCTCTGTCAGCTAAAAACAAACCTTCTCATTCCCTTTCTCTTTCTCCCTCTCTCTGAGGCATTTACATCCTCCCTCTTTCACAGCTAAGCACACACTCCACTACGGACCAGGGCCGGACCCGGGTCCATCTCCCAATTTCCTAAAGGGGTGAAGTCAAGGTGGCTAACTCTGACCTATCCATACAATACTACTGAGTAGGCAAATACAGCAAATAAGAACATTTCACTTAACATTTAACCCTTTGCAGCTTCCCTGCTGCACATATACTACTATTTGTTATTATCATTATTATTAATCCCACAGGGGCTTATGAATCTGTCATTCAACAGTCTATACCAAAATGATAAACTTTGTAAAATACCTTATTAAAGAAATATATCTCTTCCTTCACTTACCAGATCCATTTTTGCCCCCGTCTTTAGAGTGCATTTGTGGTGTAGCCAAATCATATGAATGTACTGACTGTTCAGTGAAGGGAGCAGATAGAGTATTACGCAAAGATGGTGGGGGAGGAGAGGGAGGAAGAGAGTGGCCATCCTGCCCACAAACACACGAAGCAAGTAATCAACTCAATTCTACTCCTTTTTAGATTTTGTGAAGATCGAGAGAAGGCTGTCTCAAGGTAAGTTGTATTTCTGCAGGATGTTCTAGTAGTGGTGCTGGAGGGGGAAGGTGAAAGCATGTGTACTGAGGACAATCAGGATACAGGGCAGGGGGAATAGTGTCTCACAGAACTGGCGCACTCACAGGTGGACAAGTAGTAGAGCGATATTGTTGTGGCATCTGATGAAGACCTAGGATAAGGACACACACAATGGCTTTCAGGCCGCTGGGACACAAGCACAAACCATGCGGATACTACACTGGTGCAATCTGCAAATCGATTGCTATTTTGTGTTCTTTTCTGTAGGTAAAGCTGCTATCTACCTGCAAAATTGTGCTGCCATTAAGGAAAAGACTCTAAATAGCCATGTGCTTGGCAGATGAACAGCGTGTCTTTGTGATTTTTAAGCACATTGTGGCGGCCAGGGAGTCTCTATTTGTGGTTTTATTATCACACGTCCAGGTTCTGATTCTACGATAAAAAACAAGTCTGTCATATTAATTTGTAGGGGAAGGGTGTGGCAAATAAAATCAAAGGGCTCTGTGAAGCGCTTCAGAATATAGCAGTGCTGTATAAAATGCATTAAATAAATAAATAAGTAAATAAAGTGTATTACTATGCAGTCATTTTTGGCTTTTTAAATGAAGTTTTATTACAATGTACACAATAAAATATAGTAAAGCTATTTATGGTACGATGTAATATTTATTCACTATCTTGTGGGCAGCACATTGGCTCAGTTCTTAGCCACTGAGTTTGTATGTATGGCATTTGTATTTCCTCCACGTGTCTGAGTGGGTTGTATATAAGTCAGTAAAATAAGTAATAAAAATAAATAAACCGAAATACCACTTTAAAGGTCATCTGTCAGCAGATTTGTACCTATGACACTGGCTGACCAGTTACATGTGCGCTTGGCAGCTGAAGACATCTGTGTTGGTCCCATGTTCATATGTGCCCGCATGGCTGAGAAAAATGATGCTTTAGTATATGTAAATAAGCCTCTAAGAGCAATGGGGGCGTTACCAGAGAGAGCAGAGCCTCTAGGTGTATTTCTCATACACTCCAGTGCTAATGCATTCCCTATGGGAACCATAAAAAAGTGTAAAATAAAGAAATAAATGAATGTTTTTTTTAAAATAAAAAATATAAAGATTCAAATCACCCCCTTTCCCCAAAATGTAAATAAAAATATGTAAACAATAAAAAATATATATCATGGGCATCGCCACGTGAGAAGACACCCGTACTATTAAAATCTAAAAATATTTTTCTCACACGGCAAATAGCAAAACTGAAAAAAATGTCCCATTCGCCATTTTTGGATCGCTTCATGTCCCACAAAAAATTAAATAAAAAGTGATCAAAAAGTCATACATACCCCAAAATCGTATCATTGAAAAGTACAGATCGCCCCACAAAAAATGAGCCCTCACACACACTATACTTATGTGGTATCACCGTAATCATTTTGACATGGAGAATAAAAGTAACAGGTAATTTTTACAGCATAGGAAACGGTGTAAAAAAACAAAACAAAACATAAAACTGTGGCAGAGCCATAACTTTTTTATTTTTCCATTTTCATAGCCATATGAGGACTTGTATTTTTGCTAGATAAGTTGTACTTTCTAATGGCATAATGGCACCATTTAATATTGCATACGATGGTGTGGGAAGCTAGAAAAAATAAAAATCCAAATATGGTGGAATTGGAAAAAAATTTAATTCTTCCAGTTTTATGGGTTTTGCTTTTACGGTGTTCACAGTGTGGTAAAACTGACTTGTGCTCTTATTTCTCTTCTTAATTCTCCAGATCAGTATGATTATGGTGATACTACATTTGTATAGTTTTCCTTGTGTTTTAATACTGAGGAAAAAAATAGTTTTGAAAAAAATTATTTTTTATATTGTCCTATTCTTACGCACATACCTTTAATATACTTATGTCATATGTGGCTCATTTGTTGAGGGATGATCTGTAGTTTTTATTGACACCATTTTGGGGTGTGTATGACTTTTTGATGACTTATTAGGTTTGGGGGAGGTGAAGTGATGAAAAATGGCTAATTGGCCATATATATATATTTTTTTTTTTCCGTTACACCATTCACTGTATGGGGTAAGTTTTTTTTAAATATTTTAATAGTATGGACGTGTTTGGATGTGATGATGCCTATAATGCTTATTTTTTTTATTGTTTATTTATTATATTTGGAAAGGGGGGTGATTTAAATTTTTATATTTAAAAAATTTTTTAAAAAATGTAAACGTTTTTTAGGCTCCCAAGTGGAACCCAACATGCAATCATTAGATTCCAATTTGTATAATGTAATGGAATTGTATCTATTACGCTATACAAATATCGGTGTATTACAATTCAGCGCTGCCACCTGCATGTCTGAATTGTAATATACAAGTACAGACTCTGGCTTATTACAGGAATGGAACGGCTTCCCCAATCTCAGCCAAGAAAAGGCGTTCCTGCACACGCTTCCGGATTTTCTGCCTTTTCACATTTGACCACAGCATCTGAGGGATTAAATGTCCATGATCGGTATTACCGCTAATCGCACATATTAGCCCCAAGTGTCTGCTGTGCATCCAGTTGCTACGGAGCTCCGCTCCAGAACGGGTGCCATCTTTAAAGACCTAACATTTGATGTACTATTACGTCACGTGTTGGGAAGGAGTTAAACAATGTAAGTTTGATCCAGTTTTTTTGTTCCTTTTAAACATTTTGCTTTTCAATTTTATTATAACAGGGCCAAGATGAGCTCATTAAACAAGTAAAGCCAACAAGTCAACAATATCAGCATTGTAAACTAGAGACCTAATATATAAGTGAAGACTGTGGTACCGGAGGTCAATATCACATAGCATATATCTACTAAGAAAGAGGAGCTTCCGAGATGGGGAATATATTAACCACGTTCTTCCAGACATGGGTGCCGCTGCCTGAACACTTGATTGCTGCAAAAGGTAAACCATGGTTTCCAGATATAATTATACTTGGGGTAAGAGCGTAACGCCATGAGAGAAACCACAATCATATATCAGCCAGTAATATCTGTGTCAGATAAGTTTCTGTAATAAAAGAAAATAATATTATAGATGTGACTAATCTAAGGCCCAGAGCACAGGTACTGCTGTGACCCCCATTTACTGATACACACTCAGCTCTGTGGAGCCCATTCATCAGGAAGTTTTGCATGTATGACTGATTCATACATGATAAATGCCACAAGGTACGGTACAGTTACTCCATTCAACTCGTAACTGTGAGAAAACCTGAAAGGGATAAAACACAATGGCGGAGATTCATCAAAACTGGTGCAAAGGAAAACTGGCTTAGTTGCCCATAGCAACCAAGCAGAGTCCACCTTTTTATTTTCCAAAGGAGCTCTGAAAAATAAAAGGTGGAATCTGATTGGTTGCTATGGGCAACTAAGCCAGTTCTACTTTACACCAGTTTTGATAAAGCTCCTCCAATATGTTTGGTTTCATGGTCTATTTGTAGTGTTTTACTATATTATTACACAGTGTGATCCTAGGAGAGGTGGAAAGGTGTTTTGTTGCAATTATTATTGTGGCGTTTTCGCAGTTTGATGGAAACAGTAGAAACCATCAGCCTAGGAGATATAGTGGATGTGCTGTATATCTTTTGGGTGACTTTTTCTTTCTTTTAACCCTTTCTACCCCGGAGGTTTTTTCGGTTCTGCATTTTCGTTTTGCGCTCCCTGCCTTCAAACAGCGATAACTGTTTGATTTTTCTGTTCACATAGCTGTATGAGGGCTTCTTTTTTGCGGGACAAGTTGTTCTTTCCAATGCCACCATTTAATATTGCATATGGTGTAGTGGGAAGCGGGAAAAAAATTCCAAATGGGGTGAAATTGCAAGAAAACCGCTATTCCGCTACAGTTCTACGGGTTTCTTATTTACAGCGTTCGATGTGCATTAAAACTGACCAGTTACTTTCATTCTGCTGGTCAGTATGAATCCGGCAATACCTAATATGTATAGTTTTTCCTGCGTTTAGATGGTGATAAAATAATTAGAAAGTTGCCCTTTTTTTTTTTCCTTGTCATATCTTGACCCCTATAACTTTTTGGTATTTATGTGTACAGAGCTGTATGGGGGCTCATTTTTTGCTGGGCAGTCTGAAGTTTTTATTGATACCATTCTGGGGTGTCTATGACTTTTTGATCACTTTTTATTTAATTTTTTTTAGAAAAAAAAAGCGACAAAAAACAGCGAATCGCCATTTGGACGCTTTTTTCCGCCACACAATTCGCCATATTGGAATTTTTTTTTATATTTTAAAAGTATGGGCATTTTCGGTCACGGTGATACCCATGATGTCTATATTTATGGTTATTTAGGTATTTATTTTTTACTTATACGGAAAGGGGAGTGATTTGAACTTTTATATCTTTTTTATTTTTTATATATTTTTTAACTTTTTTAATTTTTTGGTGATTATTTTAAAGCTCAAATATGAGCTCATATATTGTGTTTTGTTTTCTTTATGAGCAATCATGGATTTACTAGATGCAGTTAAATCCATGAATTGCTCATTTCTTATCCTGGCCTGCCATCTAGTGGCCAGAATAAGAATTGCAGTTTGAAAACTGTAATCCTCACCAGCGAGGATTACAGTTTTCATATGGTGTACAGACACCCCGATTGGCCAATCAGGGCGTCTGTACACCACCTGGAAGCGTAGGCTTCCGGGTTCAGACGCATCCTGATGCCGTGATCACGTGTGATCACGGCATCAGAAGGCCCAGAAAGTCTCCGCAGACGGAAGTAAGAAGCGGCAAGTCTCTGCTGTTAGAAACAGCAGAGACTTGCCGGCCATGACGCCCGCCGCACCCGTCGGGAAGGGGTTAATGAAGTTTCATTATGAACTGAACCGGAGAACCATTAGAAGTTGTAATTTTCTCTTAATATTATAAAAATGAGTTTCTGTCTGTCTGTTCTCTATGCGCGACCAAACTACTGGACCGATTTTCACCAAATTCGGCACACAGGTACATCAGGTGCCCGGGAAGGTTTTAGACCAGGTCTCATCTCTCTAGGACATAATGTTCCAGAGATAGGATCTCAGGTAACAATCCAGTCATTTCTATTCACTGACATTGTCAAAGGTATTCCGGTTACCATAAATATAACTTAAGTTTTAGACTAATTTTAAATTATGACTGTTCAGTAGTAAATCTTTCACTGCTACCCATTGCGTGTCCTCATAAATTACCATGGCACCGACCTGTGATTCACACCACTCTCAAAAGAAGGACTTACAACACCTGCTCCAGGTTTCACTAAGCCACACCCCGGAAATGTCAGGTCACGCCCCCTTCCCCCTCCGCAGCCAATTGGGATTGAAAAAATGAAGGTAAAAATAAATTTACAATTCACGGAAAATGGTGCACTGCAGCGGAAAATGTAGTTGACAATATATGGCTAAACCCTCACTCTGATGTTAAAATGAGACTTTCGCCAGTATATCCTTATCAAAGACATACCGGAGCCCGAGCACCGCGTCAAGGTATCTCAGTTGGCATCGGGACCTACGCTATCCCTACTATGGTATAGGTAACGACAGATAGGTGCATGAGATCCGAAAAACAGCGACCAGCTCCCAGTTACCTCCAGCGTGAAATCACACATACGGTGGGAGGAGGGGCGGAGGCTGTATTTCCCACAATGCCCTGACGTCATGTGGCCCAGTGTGCACCTGAATGTTACCAATTAATAAAATCAAGGCACATTCAACCTGGAGTTGCCACGCCTCCAGGAATAAACGTACAAACAAACTCACGGAAAAAAACCACCGTATGTGTGATTTCACGCTGGAGGTAACTGGGAGCTGGTCGCTGTGTTTCGGATCTCATGCACCTATCTGTCGTTACCTATACCATAGTAGGGATAGCGTAGGTCCCGATGCCAACTGAGATACCTTGACGCGGTGCTCGGGCTCCGGTATGTCTTTGATAAGGATATACTGGCGAAAGTCTCATTTTAACATCAGAGTGAGGGTTTAGCCATATATTGTCAACTACATTTTTCCGCTGCAGTGCACCATTTTCCGTGAATTGTTTTTTTATGTAGATTGTTGCATCCGCACATTTATCCACCCTGTGTAGGATGTTTTTGTGGTACATGTGGTCCGCTGCAGGCATCCTCCACCGTATGCATTTTTTGCTGGGGATTACGTTCGGCAGCGGGCCGCATGTGCGGGATCTGCTCCCCCAGGTACATGCGCTACAGCATTGGGGTTTTGAGCATATTCTGCCATTTGAGACCACCCTTTTTTTCCGTGAGTTTGTAAAAATAAATTTGTCAACTGCAGGGGTCGGAGGGTGAGTTTCTCTCTGCAACAACGCACAGAAACATTAAATGAAATGGACTAATATTAGACTACTACCGTTCAGTAGTAATAAAAGATGTTTTCTTCCACTACAAGGACTTAAAAGCAACCCCCCCAAGGTCCCGCTAAACCACGCCCCCGGTCAGGCCACGCCCTCTCCCACTCCACAGCCAATGGGGATCGAAAAAATGAAGGTAAAAATCAACTTCTGTCAGCTACAGGAATGGGTGGGAAGGAGACTTTCTCTCTGCAATGACACACACACAAACATTAAATGAAATAGATTAAATATACCCGTGCGAAGCAATGTTTTCTTCCACTTCTACCCACTGTGTTTCCTCAAATTACCATGGCATTGACCTATAATTCAGGCCACCCTGAAAAGAAGGACTTAAAAGTACCCCCCGGGTCCCGGTAAACCACGCCCCCGATCCGGTCAGTTCATGCCCCCTTTCACTCCGCAGCCAATGGGGATTGAAAAAATAAAGGTAAAAATCAACTTCTGTCATCTGCATTGACTTTCTCTCTGGAACGACACACAGAAACATTAAATGAAATAGATGAAATATACCCAGGCGAAGCTGGGTCTTTCTGCTAGTATTTTATAATTATTAATTTTCCATTTCTTATTCCTTTGTAGTGTACATACAGTATTTACTTGCTTACTTGAGGTAATTTCCAGGCAGCTTATTAAACTATTGACCTTTCTACGTAAAGGGGTTTTCCACGATTTTTTTATACTAATGACCTTTCCTCTGGATAGGTCTCCAGTATCTGATTGGTAGGGGTCCGACACCCAGGACTCCCTCCTGCCTTCTCAAACTGGGTATTGGACCCCCACTGATCCAGAGGAAAGGTCATCAGTATTAAAAATCTTGGAAAACCCCTTTAATGACCTATCATTTTTTAATTCGTAAAATGTTTATGTACTACTAACATTAATAGCATTGTCCGAGTGTTTAATACTGATCACCTGATTGGTGGGGGTCCTACTCCCAGAACTCCGGCTGATCAGCTGTTTGAAGATACTGCCACGCTCCGTGAATGCTGTGGTTTCTTCCTAGATCAGTGACATCACATTAATCAGTCACATGGCCTAGACACTGCTCAGTCTCTTTCAAGTGAATGGGGTTGAGCTGCAATACCAAGTACAGCCACTATCCAATGGATGGAGCTGTTCTTAGTAACTTGCAAGGAGGCTGCAGTGGTCACTGGAGAGCAAGAGTCTCTTCAAACAGTTGATTGGTGGGGGTCCCACGAGACCCCCACAGAACACATATTGATGACCTATCCTGAGGATAGGTCATCAATATTAAACACTCGGACATTCCCTGTAATTTGTATCTTCTTACTATATTAATATTGGTCATAAAGTAACACATCTCTTCAGTCTGTACTACCAGAACGGCAGGTTCAGCTCAGTCATTGAGACATTACTAGCTTTACTGGTTGTGGCCAGGAGATGGCATTATAAGGCCTCATACATACAGTTGATGGCGTACACTGACTGCAAATGGGCTTACTGTTTAAACTCATATCACAATCTACTCACCTCCAATTTGTTTCTGTGCTTCTATGGGGGAAAATGATAAAATAAGCTATGAACTATACCACATTCTTACTTTCTCAGGAAATGAGTGGGAAAAAACTCTCTTTGCCTCTGTATAAAAATTACAGGTACCTGGACATTTACCAGGGACTCGAGGAATCCTATGGGCTGTGCAGGGGTGGACTGGTTGTAGACCCTACAAGAAAATTTCCTGGTGGGCCAATGCCCAGGGGGCCGCCCAAGCCCTCCTCATAGCAAGCCAGTCGGGTGCATAGTGCTCTTAGCATTAATTAATGCTGGGAGCATCTTGTACTCATGCACCTGGCTGGCAGAAGAAGATGCCCTACTGCAGTCAACTGTATTGACTTCCTCAGGACGGTGATAAAGTTGAATGCTGAGGAACTGTGTATTTGATTCTGCTAGGGCAGTATTTTGCGTAGAACTACAGTATTGCTGGCTCCGCCTACTTACATTGGACCTGCACCTGCCTACATTAGGCCACTTTAAGTTCCCAGTCCATCTCTTGGGGTGTGCATTTAAAGGGGTTGTCAAGGTTCAGAGTTGAACCTGCACATATTCCCTTCTTCACCCAGGCAGCCCCTCTGAGTGGAGCATCGGAGCATTTGGGCGTGCACATTCAATAGCTGTCGGCAGAACAGCTGATCGTTCAGCCCACAGCTATCTCACCCCACTGCCTAACAACTCCTTTAGGGCTCATTTACACTAACGTATTTTCTTTCTGTGTCGGTTCCGTTTTCTTTGCAGACCATATGCAGAACCATTCATTTCAATGGGTCTGCAAAAAAAAGAGAAGGTATTCCGTGTGCATTCCGTTTCCGTTTTTCCGTATATCCGTTCCGCAAAAAAATAGAATATGTTCTCTTATTGTCCGCATTACGGACAAGGATAACACTGTTCTATTAGGGGCCAGCTGTTCTGTTCCGCAAAATACGGAATACACACGGATGTTTGCGGACTGCAAAATACACACAGTCGTGTACATGAGGCCTTATACACATACATGTTCGGCTCGGCCTATGTGTATTCTTCGGCAAGCTCGGTTGACAATGCTCCTACCTATTATAGCTTCCTGAAGTCTCTTGACAGATTTTTTTATCATTTCATTGGAACAAAATTTTGTAGAGGTGACAAACACTGAACTTCCAGAAGTGACTTACTAGTAATACTGTGGTCCTAGATCCTTCATTTCTGAGATGGTGTGGTGATTTTTTCTGTAAAATGATTGCAGGTTTATCTCCATGTGTTATCCTCCTGCAATAAGACTCTGAGTCCTAGCATGCTAAGCTGGGACTTGTAGCTTCACAGCAGGTGGAGAACCACAAGTTCCAGATTACTGGTGTGGGGAAAGGAACTAGATTCCAAGTAAAAAGGTGAAACAGTTCTTACTTTACTAAAAACCAGGATGACAACATGAACTGCAGAGATTTCCCTGTGTAGTCCTAAGTTTTCAGGTAATGTTACTATTGTAATTGTGCACGTTTCTTAAAATCTTTTGCTTTTTTTTTTCAGGCGATGGCCAGGAACAGGAAAATGGTAATTTCATTTCAAGTTTATCCCTATGATAAGTCACATTTCCTTCAACATATTGAATGACTCCACTTTAAGTTTAAAGAGGACCTTTCACCGCTCCTGACATGTCTCTTTTTAATAGCTTCATGCATTCCCCATGTAATAACAATTCTGGAGCATCTATTCTTATGGCTCTATGTTGTGCCATTCCTTTATTATTTCTACTAGCAGTTGTGAATGTATTTCTAGCAGTCTGCAGTAAGGGTACAGAGGGGAGGTAACCAGTTGGGGGGTGTTCCTTCATGTGTTCCAAATGGCATCACTGATTGGATAGAGTGAGTCTGTGTAGGTACACCCCCCCCCCCCAACTTGTTACCACCCCTCTTTACCCTTACTGCAGACTGCTAGCAATTCATTCATAACTTCTAGTAGAAATAATAAATATATGCTATAAAATATATAAATAGATGCTCCAGAATTGTTATTACATGGGGAATGCATGAAACTATTAAAACAGGCATGTCAGGAGCCTCTTTATACACACATGGTGGTATTGAAAAATGCACAGTCCCAAAAGTCTCCATTTTTCAGGAGCAGCAGAACAGTATGGAATCTGGCAGACATGGCAGGAGATGTACAGCTATGTAGGAGTAGTGGCAATAGTAGCGTCAGAAGCAGTACAGATTGGAACCTAATGGACAGATGTTCAGCTGTGTATGGGTAGCAGTAGCCGTTAGAGCAGCAGTACAGTATGGAACCTGACAGACAAGGCACATACCTGACAGGCAAAACAGTACATGTGCAGCTGTGTAGGGGTAGCAGTAGTGGCAGGAGGGGAAGTAGCAGTTACATCAACAGCAGTACAGTATGGAACATGATGGATAGGCAATGGCATCATTGTACCGGCAATAAATAGCCACTGTCAGCAATGACAGATGTATATTTATATTTATTGGCATCAGCTGGAAGTGTGTGAAAATCCCCACATAGCCATGCTTCATTCATTTTCACAATGGTAAGGTTTTCTACACTTGCAGAAGACACTTTTTTTCTGTTTTGGTGTGACTATGCAACCAGCCACCCTCTTTGAGAGTACATTGGAGAATGGAGAAGACAGCACACCGATAGGAAACTGGCACAGTTTCAGCCACAATTCCTATATGCCTTCCCAGAAGTCCAAGGGGTAAGGGAAAAGGGACTGTGCAGGAGAAAGGGCACATTCCAGGTACTACTGAACATGGTATCTGTTTGCTGATGTGTATCAGGTTTGCACAGCATTTGAAAAAACTCTTCCATTGTGTTCAGTAAACTGAATTGGTTGCTGCTGGTGCTGTTGTTGGTTCTGCTTCTGGCAGAGATGACCGGAGAAGAGCAATGACTTAGCAAGGGGCTAAGAGGAGCCTCCTAGTCAAGTTGAAATTTCACAGATCATGCAGTGCAGAGGCAGACCATTCTGCTGCTGCAAGTCCAGGAAGGCCTTCTTAGCCGCATAAGAATGTACAGATACTCATTTGTAGTTGGCGGCGAAACACCCAGCAGAAGATTTGATGCTTGAAGCACATTAGCAACTTATGCTCTGTGTGACCCAGGCTCGTCACTTGTAAGACATGTTCAGTGCTTTAGTTTACATATATAAAATAAGAGGGATGGAGTGGAAGAATGCTGTTGGGAGTGGGAGGAACTTCATTGAGGAGAGTATGGAAGGAGAAGGCGGATAACCAGCACAAATATGGAACAAATAGGACCTTGCCTCGTTGTGTTGCAGCATCTCCACTGCCATAGTGCCAGTGTGCCGTGAAATACATGTACTATCCTCCCTGGTCATAGCAGTTGCCCTGCCTGTCAATGGTGCCATGCACCTTGCTGCACAGCAACAATTCCAAGTAGTGGCCTTCATTTCCAATTTTTTTAAAACAATGGAAGGTGACCGTTTTCAACTTTTTCCTTGACAAGAAGGCAATTTTCAGCAATATTTTTTTTAGAATAAAAAAGTTGCAATTAGACAAAGTCCAATACAATCTATGTGAGGTCAGATACATAACTCTGAAACTCGGATATACACTCGGAGTGTTCTGAAGACAATTTTTAACATTTTTTTTTTTAAATTCTCATCTGGACAAAGTAGAGCGATGGTTTGGTATATTCAGACACACTGGAGAGAACAGATTTTTTTGAGCACAAGACAATTTTAAGCAATTTTGGCTACGACAAAGAAATCAAAGACAATTTTCAGCAAATTTTGTAGAAAAAAAACTGAATTTGACAAATTAGGGCTTGCAGACAGCAGTAGTTTGGTATATGTAGGCACACTGGAAAGAACAAATTTTGACTACCCTGGCAGAGGGTGCTTCTGGTAAGGGACACTCTTAAAAGGGGAGAGGGTATTTGGGAATAGTTTGTGACGCCAATCAAGGTGTCACAAAGTCAGCGCTGATGTTAAACCCCTCTTGACTAGGGCTGACTCCCAGGGTTAGAGATCATGGGGCAATCACTTGCCTTTGTCTTGGAGACTTGTGTGATAGAGGGGAGGCGCATCAGTGGCAGAAAGGTCGACTCAGACAGCAGGGAAAATTGGAACATACAGGTCACCGGTCGCTTTGGCCTATTTTCCTCCTGCACTGTCAAGCTGCTTGGTCACTAACTCCTTCAGGCACTCTCCTAACTGCCCTCTGAAGACTTTCTTCTTCAGTCTCCTCACACAGACTCCTTGTGTGGACTGCTTCTGCTGGAGACTGCCATCTCACTCTCCTTCTGCAGACTCTCTGCTGCAGACTATTATCTCTCCTGCTGCAGGCTGTCATGTCTCCTGCAGACTGTTATCTCTCCTGCAGACTCTCCCCTGCTGCAGACTGACTGCTTCTCCTATGCTGAGCTCCTAGGCTCCTCCCACTTCCTCTCCCTAGGCTCTGGGGTTGCCTAGGCGACCGGCCTCCTGGTTTTTATTAACACTATATGCAGAAACACATACATGCTGTAGCAACCGACCACCACGCAAGGTGGAGGGTGCTACATATGCACAGGAACTTATTTTTCGTCCGCATTGGATCATCATTTTTTTTTGGGGGGGTCGGATGCAGACCCATTGACTTCAATGGGGCCACAAAAGATGCAAAAATTAAGCCGTGTGCTGTCCACATCCGTGTTTTAGTTCAGTGTCGACTGCAAAAATATAGAATATGTCCTATTCTTAGGACAGTAGTACAGTTCTATAGAGGACAGGACACACACACAGCCGGCATCCACAAAAACCGCAATCGCTGTGTGCATGAGCCCTGAGGGTGTCCTTTACTCACTTTTGAAGTGTCTAATGATTTTCCACATCTTGGTCTGTTCCTGTAAGCCCAGAATGTGAATACTGGATTCTACGTCAGTCTGCTCATCATTAGATTGTGTCAGCTAGTTTCTGTTCCCGGCTGCTCTCAACGTACATGCAGGATGAGTTCCAAATTCCGTTTTTTATGCTTTTTTTTAAGGCAAAAGCCATGAGTGAATTAAAAGAAAAAAAAAAAGAGTAGAAGACTCAATCTTTACATTTTATATGTGCCCTTTGTTTTTGTTTGTTTCCTGTCTTTGGTTAAAAATTGCATTAAAAAACTGAATGTGGAAACACTGCCCTTAAAAGACAATCACAAACTGGGTATGTTGAGAATTAAAGGAAGATTAAAGGGTTTCTGTCATCAGATTTAACCCTTTTAAACTTGCTGACATTAGCGATGTGTTAATGTCAGCAGACCCTAACTGTGGTATTATTATGTTTATTGTGGGCCCCCTTACTTTCATAATCTTACTTTTATATTATGTAAATGAGCATCTAGGAGCAGGGGGGGTGTTGCCCCTGCTCCTAGAGGCTCCATTTTCCTACCTCCTTCCACGCCCTGCGTCCTTGATTGACAGGGCCAGTGCTCGTCTTCTCCGGCCAGCCCTGTGTGCCGGGTAAATTTCGCGCATGCGCAGTGCAGCACACAGGGCCCGGCAGCAGGAGACGAACGCTGCCTGGCCCTGTCAATCAAAGACAGCGGACGTGGAAGGAGGTAGGAAAACGGAGCATGTAGGAGCAGGGGCAACGCCCCCCTGCTCCTAGAGGCTCATTTACATATTACAAAAGTAAGATTATCACAGTAAGGGGGGCCGCAATAAACATAATAATAGCACAATGCTAATGTCAGCAGGTTTAAGAGGGTTAATTCTGCTGACAGAAACCCTTTACGGCCCCTTTCACATGAGCGGGTTTTCCCGTGTGAGTGCAGTCCGTGATGTGAACACATAGCGCTGAATCCTGACCCATTAATTTCAATGGGTCTGTGTACATGAGCTTTTTTTTTCACATCATTTCTGTGTTCCGTGAGAATCGCAGCATGTTCTATAGTCTGCGTTTTTCACACAACCCTGGCCCCAAAGAAGTGAGTGGGGCAATGCGTTTTTCACTGATGGTTGCTAGGAGATTGTTTTTAAACCTTCAGTTTTGTTTTTTTAACGCGCATGAAAAATGCATCAAAACTGATTGCACCTGCGCAGGAAAAAACTGAAACACTGAACATAAAACTGACTGAACTTGCTTTCTGCATGCTGCTTTAAAGTCGTTTGTTCAATTAATGACATTTACTAGTGATGAGCAAAAGATTGAAAAATTTGATCCGGTGGCTTCGCCGAATTTTACAAAAAAAAATCAGCTTTCTGACAAATTACATCATCATGAACCACATTTCTTTGTAAGTAGCAGGTGCAATCACAGGGAGCAGCAATTGTGCCGCTCCCCATCATTGTACCCCTCAGATGCCGTGTTCATACATGATTGCAGCATCTGAGAGTAATAATACAGTGTAAAATTAACATTAAAAAAATGAAATCATACTTACTACCTCCATTTGCTTGTGATGGGCCGCCCGCCCCCATATGGATTGAAGATCCTGCGCGAAATCTCATGCACAGTGACGTATGACATCACCACGCCGGCCAGTGTGATGACGTTATCAAGCACTGCACGAGATTTCAAGTTTTCAATCCAGGTGGCCGTGGTGGCCTATTTGCGCTCAACTGGATAAGGAGAGTACTGTCTATTTAATTTTTTTACTTAATTAACCCCTGACAACCTTCACTACTATTCTCAGATGTCGCGATCAGCGATGAATGCGGCATCTGAAAGGTTCAATGATGGGGGGAGGTGCAATTGCTGTTCCCCGTCATTGTGTCCGTAGTTACAAAGATATGCCCTGCTTCGTGAAATTCGGCAAAACTGCCAAATCAAATTTTTCTAAACTTCGCTCAACACTAATGGTTCTATCATTTAACTGCCACCAGCCGCATCTACTGTAGGAGCTGTGACAGTTCTTTTTACATAGACATTCCTCCTGAGTCCCATCTGCTCAGGGAATCCCTATGATGTCATCAGTGACATCATGGAGCTCCTGCTGATGACATTAGATGGAGGGGCATGCAGTGCCATCAAAGGCAGCAAGCAAATTCATGAGCTAATAACAGGCATAACATTAGGCCAAGATCACACCATGTTGCATCCTGTTATTATTGGTTTCTATAAGTTAAAAAATAAAATAAAATTACACATCTGGACAGAAAAACGTAGGTGACTGCACTTTTTAGCCATTTTCTGAAAAGTGTGGCCAAAGGTCCACTGTGTTAGCCAGGGACGGACTGGGAACTTAAAGTGGCCCTGGAAAAAATACTGAAAGTGGCCCTGATTTGTAGTTGGGCCCAAATTGATGGAAGGCAGGGCCAACAATACCATATTGTGGCACATTATACCACCCCAACAGAGCCAAATACCACAGTCCATCACAAAATACAGCAGCAAAAAATACATCCCCAAAAACCTCCACTGGCCGGCCGTGGAGAGGGCTCAGGAGGCCCCATGGGCATTGGCCCACGGGGAAATTTCCCTGTAAGGTCTATGGCCAATCCGCCCTTGGTGTTGGCATACGTCTACACCAGGGGTCAGCAACCTTCGGCACCCCAGATGTGGTGAAACTACAACTCCCAGCATGCTACATTCACTTCTATGGGAGTTCTGAAAACAGCTAAGCAAATGTGCATGCTGGGAGTTGTAGTTTCACCACAGCTGGAGTGCCAAAGGTTGCTGATCCATGGTCCACACAATAGGGACCCATGTAATGTGAACAGATCCTAAGTATCGTATTAGTAGTTATTTTTTCTCTTTAATTACAGATGAACCAGATGGCTTCAAATTGAGTATGAATAGGAACAATGGAATTACATGGATTCTTAAAAATCTCCTGAATGAACTGTTGATTGCCCTCCCAGAAGAGCGCATCGCCTGCTTTAAACCTGTGGAGGATGTTAAAGGTACTCAGTTGTTGGCGTTATTAATTTTGATTTGTGAACAGCAACTCATAAATCAGTTATAAAGGATTCGGCACATAACTAAGCCTAACGGAGCCTAAGGACCTCATAGACTATAACGGGGTCTGTTAGGTTTCCGCTCAGAGGAATATTTTTGAAGCGGAGACAAAAGTCCTGCGTACACAACTTTTGTCTCCACGGCAAAATCTTCTTCTGAGCGGAAACCTAACGGAACCCATTATAGTCTATGGGGCCCCTTAGGTTCCGTTCGGCTCAGCTATGTGCCGAATCTGTCCTTTCCGTTCTCCCGCTCCTAAATGGAGCAGAAGAACGGAAAGGCTGAACGGTGATATGAACGAAGCCTAAGTAGGATCTGTTGATGAATATATGTCCAATAGATCTGTCATTCACTGTCTTTCAGGTTAGGCTCTGTTCACATTAGCTCCATGGCTTTCATTATAAAGGGAGCCAAGATGGTATCTGTTTTGACGCGCACCTTAAATGGGGTTGTCTGAGCTACAGACAGGGGTACTCCTAGTCTTTCTGCTGCCTGAGGCAAAAACTAAAATCGCGCCCACCCCCCCCCCCCAATACCAATTTCTTAACCTAACACTATTCCGTCCATCCCTACTGTTAAACACATACTTGGAAAACATTACATACAGAGCTACAAAACATACAGGGTAATACAGCAACACATACTATGCCCACTGTGCTTCCCAATACTATACTGCAGAAGCAGATAATCTTGGCCCTACCTGGTGCTGCCTGAGGCAATGGCCTCACCTCGCCTCATTGGTGGTGCACCCCTGGCTACAGATATTGATGACCTACCCCCAGGAGGACGCAGCACTCACATGAGTGCAGCAGCCCCATCAAACAGCTGATCAGCAGGGGTGCTGGGAGTCGGACCGCCGTCAGTATGATATTGGTGACCTATCCTGAGCATAAATTAAAAATATCTGTAGTCCGAACAATGCCTTTAATGAACCCTGATTGATTCCATAATGGGTTTGGCAGGTTTCCATTTTTTCCAGCAAGAACAACGCAGAAGGCTACTCTATTTTATCCTTGAAGTCAGCGCGTCCACGAGAAGCCATATGAAATGGAATCTAGCAGTAATGTAGATGGAGCCTTGGAGAAGAATTATTAAAGGGGTGATGCCAGGAGTAAAGTCAAAAATGAAAACCAGATAACATATATTCACTACAGTCTATTTCTAACAAACTTAGAACCAGCCCTGTATCTCACATGGATCCAGAGATCTGCCCATTCGTTGCTGCAATTGGTTTACTAGTTTATTTCAAGCTGGCAGCTCAGGGGGCGTGTACTTTCTTGGGGGCATGTCTTTTGTGCTGCAGCTGGAGGCAACGGATGGATGGAACTGAGCATGTATGTCAACCTCAGTGAGCAGGACAGAGAATTTAGAGAAACGACAAACAGCAGGTGGCGCTATACAGATAGATTTCTAGGCCAAATTTGTAATTACGTGCAATTACAAAAGCATTCAGATGCAGGAGCTGGTTTGAAAAATGTAGAATATTTTTTGTAGGACAACCCCATTAATGTATGTGGAGTCTGTTAACGTTGTGTTTCTGTTATATAGAGCACGCTACATTTTACTTGAACGCATACGGAGAGAATTCTACTGAAAGACGTGGATTGCCTGTGATCATCAGCTGCAAAATAGGGAAACAGAATTACGTCCTGAAAGCAAAAAACAATTCAATCAGCGTTGAGGTAAAATCCTAATAAATATAGTGTCTGATTCTCTCCCTTTTCACACGTCCGTGATGACGCCCATGACAAGATGGACAGTGGTTCATCCTTAAAGATGTCCCTGAAGGATCTGTGTTTGGTTTGTGTTTCCATTTTTGGCCTCCATGTGTCATCTGTATTCCACAGACGCTGCTAGGATGAAAATTAATTTCCAGAGCATCTCCTAGCAACGGTCTGTGGAAACCATGGACCAAACAAAGATGGCATCCATCTTGTATCTATCCGTGGTTTTCTATGATCCATAGAGTATGATCTTATCCATAATCACGGACAAAATATAGGGCATGCTTCTGTGGTGGAAAACTACTTGTGTGAACACATTAAAGGGGTTTTCCAAGATTTTACTACTGATGACCTATCCTCAGGATAGGTCATCAGTATCTGATCGGTGAGGGTCCGACACCTGGGACCCCTGCTGTTTAGCTGATTGAGAATGTACCGGGGCTCCTGTGAGCGCCGATTCCTTCTCCCCGCTCACCAAGTACAGCGGTGTACATTGTAGAGCGGCTGTGCTTGGTATCGTGCTCAGCCCTATTCATTTGAATGGGGCTAAGCTGCTCCTAGGCCACGTGACCGATGAACATGACGTCACTGGCCTAGGAAAACCTAAGAGAAGGCCGGTACTTTCTCAAACAGCTGATCGGCATGGATCCTGGGTGATACCCCCATCAATCAGATACTGATGACCTATCCTGAGGATAGGTCATCAGTAGTAAAATCCCAGAAAACCCCTTTAATGTTGATGGGCATAGGCGCTGTGTATGGAGAACGTGGACACCACATGTCTGTAATTCACTGATGTGTGAAAGACGCCTAAGGCCACCTGCACATGGATGCGGGAGAACACACCTGAGTTTCCATGTGGATTTATGTGTGTTTCTGCATGATATCTGCACCAAAATCTTCAATTTATACTT
The DNA here is from genome assembly GCA_900303285.1 of Rhinella marina. Lineage (NCBI taxonomy): Eukaryota > Metazoa > Chordata > Amphibia > Anura > Bufonidae > Rhinella > Rhinella marina. Next base: position 141,960 of record ONZH01004938.1, read on the forward strand.
GCAGATTTGATGTGCTTTTGCCGCATATCTCATCCTTCTATTGAAATGAGTGAAATCCGCAGCTAAAACCGCAAACATACTTGACATCCTGAGACTGGAAATCCTCACGGCAGGTCAATTTCTGAGCAGAAAATATCAGCAGAGTGTACATGAGATATGTGTAATCTCAAAAACTTTGCTCGTACTGTACTATGCTGCGGTTTAAAAACCGCACATATTCTGCAACGTGTTGTGCTTGAGTCTCTAGTAACAGCTTTGTGAGTCTGTGAATTTATGTGACTTTGACGTTAGCACTAGGGATAAGCGAATCGACTTCGGATGAAACATCTGAAGTCGATTTGCATAAAACTTTGTTAGAATACTGCATGGAGCTCCCGCTCCGTACAGAATTAGAACGAAGTTTTATGTGAATCAACTTCAGATGTTTCATTTGAAGTCAATTCGCTCATCCCTAGTCAGTACGTAATTCAGTGCATTTACACCATAAACTGTTCCATTACGAAAGAAGCAGCTCTGGTGAATACACGGCCAACGAGGACCATAACATAAGGGATGGAGAAGTTATAGTTTCATTCAGACCCTGGAGCTTAGCAAGACCTGAAAGACCCCATCCTGTCCCATATGAGAAGACCAGTACTATAAATGACATGTGATAGCTGAGGGGTCCCGCTATAGATTTTCAATTGGCCCAGGATTTTGACGTTATGCCACTGTAAGCAGTAGTCAGTCTGACACTCTAGTGAGAACTGTGGTGTTCATTACAAGAGTTTTTACTTCCTCATAAGGCTATGTCCTACGCAAACATTATGGTGGAGATTTATTATCTCACTTGCACCAGAAAAGTGGCTTCAAAAAAACGTAGCAAGCTGTGTGACCTTTTGAATACAACTTTTTGAAGAAAAAAAAAAACTGGCAAGTGCCTCTTCTTACGCCACCTTCGGCAGTTTTTTATATTATCCTTGTCATCACGGATCGCGGACCCATTGACTTCAATTGTTTCGCAATTCCGGAGATGCCGGACGGAGGCTACTTTTTTGCGGTGCGGATTGCGGACCCTATTCAAGTGAATGGGTCCGCAATCAGAATGCGGCGGCCCCACGGTCAGTGCCCATGGGTTGTGGACCGCAAATTGCAGTCCACAGCACGGGCACTGACAGCACACTTACCCTGTGACCTCCACAAGATCAGCACACTCCTCTCCTGAAATCCTCAGGATTAAATGCAGCAGCTTAGACAGACAGTACATACAGGATAGGATTAGATACACAGCTCAGCAGATAGTATCTCACATGATAGGATTAGATACACAGATCACTAGATAGTATCTCACATGATAGAATTAGATAAACCACTCAGCAGACAATATCACACAGGATAGGATTAGATACACAGCTCAGCAGATAGTATAACACAAGATAGGATTAGATACAGAACTCATTAGACAGTATCTCACAGGATAGGATTAGATACCGAACTCAGAAGAAAATATCAAACAGGATAGGATTAGATACACAACTCAACAGACAGTATCACACAGGATAGGATTAGATACCCAGATCAGCAGACAGTATCACACAGAATAGGATTAGATACACAGCTCCGCAGACAGTATCACACAAGATAGGATTAGATATATAGCTCAGCAGACAGTATCACACATGATGTTTGAATTTTGTATTTAGTGTCCCTTTTTTCTCATGTGTTTGACTTTCACAAACTTAATATTCTCAATAGATCTCACTAAATTTAGCTGGGTCTGCCGATAAATATCTCCTATCTGAGGCCAGCTGCTTTAAACAAAAGAAAAAGCAGCAGGGCAATAAGCTAAATGTGGAGCACTCACCGCCCAGTGGTTGTGACGTGTATTACAGTTATTTAGAGTTTAGTTACAATCTCGCAATATCATGTTGTTTTGCTGTCAGGACAAAACTGACACCACTGAGTTTGGAGATAAGTTAAGAGTGGATGCATCTGTAATATGCCACTATGGCCCGGATTTATCAAGAACGGCATGTGCTACACTGGTCTTAATAGGGCCTGTGCCGCCAGAGTAGGCACTTAATTTAGGACGAGGCACCAACCTCCTGTGGCAGTCTGTGCTTCAGACAGAAATGGTAGCTGCCATAGATTTTGGGGATAAATGATGATAAATGTGACCACCCATACTCTGTCCTTGATAAAAAAAAAAAAACACCATTTGCCACTTCTACTATCAGGTTTGCAACTTTTTAATGCCAAAAACACAGTGTAGAGAAATAATAGATTTCTCTTTTTGTGTGTTTTTAGCCAGAATTTATAACGACCATGGCACTGATTTACTAATTACTTACCTTTTTCAATAGGAATGTCATCTGCCACAAACCATTTATACGAAGACCAGCGGATTGATTTTCTACGCGCAAGAATTCTCAGATGGGAAGGATTATACGTTGTTTGAGTCATCATTAATTAAAGGATCTTACCTCGCATGGAACTCGGAAAAGACGCTGATACTTAAGACCAAAGTTGGGATTGATGAAACCACAAGTTTTTTGTTGATTGAAAAAAATCCCAACTTTTATTGAGTCTCATACAACTGACAACACAACTGACTGTAATGTGGTTCATCGGGTTTTCATCATGTGGTCCGTTATTGTACGGGAATTTTTTTTTTCTGGCTTTTTCAACAGAATCTGCAACTGAGCCTCCTCATGGATGTGAACCTAGCCTTACTTGTCAGTTTCTCTTCGCATCCCTTATGCAAGGGAAGGGCAACAAGACAGATGGGCCTGTCAGTAATCTAAAAAGTTCACACCTTCATTAGGGAAGGGGCTATCATTCCACAGGATCTCCTAAAAAAGAACTAAAATAACTTTTAACACACCAAAAGCGACACACTAAAATTAGGACAGCAAAGCCATCTGAGACCAACAGACAGGGGTGCCCTAGCCTTTCTGCTGCCTGAGGCAAAAACTGAAATGGCACCCCCCCCCCACCCAATGCCAATTTCTTAACCTAACCCCTTCCCTTCAGGCCATGGCCCTTCGGCTGCCCCCTCTTGCCTCTAACTGGTGCTGCCTGATGAAATCACCTCACCTGGTCTCATTGGTGGTGCACCCCTGCCAACAGATACATGTCTTGCTTTTAAAAAGTATGACTAATAGAATATAGATAAATGATAGGGTGGAGATCACCGAATTTTATAGAAAGAAGTAGAAGTGTATCTCTCTCAAAAATTGAATACTTTATTAAATCCTTTTGAATAAAATCACACACATATATAATAATGCAAATTACCAATAGTATGGGGAAAGGGCGAGGAGGGGGTAAATTCTAGCCCTAATGTATCGTCCTTACTAATCCTTCGCCCAGGGACATCCCCTGATGGTGGGAATGCCCTGTCCCCGTACCAAAAACTACCTATCCCTATTGGACCCTAGGAAAATGGGTACCTATAAGGGATAATGGCGCAGATTCCCAAGTGGCGCGACTACGGCCTCGTTGATCACCGACTCCAGCCTATATCTGAAAGACTGCTGTCTATGGCAGGGATAAGTATAGCCTTACTTTGACTTTCCCATGTGTTTTGCTATGTCCTATCTGTGACTATATGTTTATCACTTATGCGCCTATTCTATTATGATTACCCCCTGAGGAGCCCACAAGCTGGGTGAAACGCGTTGGGGTCATAACTGAGTTATCGTTCTACCTCAGTTAGGATTATTGGAATCTGCGCCATTATCCCTTATAGGTACCCATTTTCCTAGGGTCCAATAGGGATAGGTAGTTTTAGGTACGGGGACAGGGCATTCCCACCATCAGGGGATGTCCCTGGGCGAAGGATTAGTAAGGACGATACATTAGGGCTAGAATTTACCCCCTCCTCGCCCTTTCCCCATACTATTGGTAATTTGCATTATTATATATGTGTGTGATTTTATTCAAAAGGACTTAATAAAGTATTCAATTTTTGAGAGAGATACACTTCTACTTCTTTCTTTTTTAAAAAGTATGCACTACTCTAAAGGGTCTAACATGGGTACCTTGAGATACCTCCCATAAAGGCAGATGATATGAATGCTAAGGGGCTTGCTGCTGAACTCCTTAGGCTAGTTTCACACGAACGTTGTGTTTTGCGGTCCGCAAATTGCGGATCCGCAAAAAAACAGATGACGTTCATATGGCATCCGTTTTTTTTGCGGATCCATTGTAACAATGCCTATCCTTGTTCGCAAAACGGACAAGAATAGGACATGTTCCATTTCTTTTATGCTGGCTACGGAACGGACATACGGATGCGGACACCACACAGTGTGCTGTCAGTATTTTTTGCAGACCCATAGTAATGAATGGGTCCGCATTTTATCAGCTCGGAGCCCGCAAAAAAAACTGTTGTGTGAAAGGGGCCTTATTCTGTTTTTAACAACAGAACACTGCATTTTCATGCAGCCACCACTAGGGAAGCCAGTTCAAAAAGGTTTGTACAGCTTCCATTGTAGTCAATGGTAACTGTAAAATCCCTATGCAGCAAGCTCCCCTTAGTGGTGACTTCAGGCAGACAGTTTTTTTAACGAGGGAAGCCCCAGACATCGAGCTGTATGAAGGAGATTTATCAATGTATTTATACTAGAAGTGTGGTGAGAAATCTGGTGTTCAGATCTGTATCTGAAGCCAATAGTAGTATGAACAATCGCAAGTTCAGAATGACTGCTCGTACTACTGTTCTTTCCTGAAATTCGCCCCGATGTAAAAGACACTTAAACGAGCACCAGTTGACTAGCTATATCGTCAAATGGAGCTTGTTTTGAGCATGTTAACTGTCCATGTTAAAAGACTGCAGGTTTTAACATGGTCAGGTAAAGAGACACCTGGTTTCATATACACAAGGACGCTTCCTCAAGGATGTTGCCCAATCCATGTGTGTCCTTACCGACCTGTGTTAACACCTGCTGCTAATCCAATAAAAATTGCATTTCTAAGTAGCTGTGAGTGCTGTGATTGATCCTACTTTTGAACTATGTTTACAGTAAGGACTCATGCACAGAACGCTATTGCGCCACTTATGGGCCCTATACTATACTTTCAAATGATTCAGGCAGTTTTTGTTTTTTTTTCTGTCAAATCGTGGAGATTAAGTATATGTAATACGTGTGACTAGAATTTTTGGGCCATTTTCAGGTATGCCTTACATTTCATATACAGATGAAGTCGCATACATTTTAGGGTACTAATGCTGTCCAACATTTCAACAGACTTGGCATAAAGTACACCATATTTTGCCTGGTAGCACATGCTGTATGATAAATCAGGTGCATCTTCAGACACTTGTCACATTTTTTGCACATTTGCCAACTGTCCCTAATTCAGTCTTGGCAAATCCGCGCTCTCCTAGGCCAAATATTGGCTGGGCTGATGATAACCCCACCCATAAGTGGGTAGTTCTGGTTTGAGTTGGGGCTTTCCCTTTTGACCAACCTAATGTTCACACGCTAGATTTTCCATGCGGTATCTGCTTAAAAATATACATTAAATTGCCGCTACTTTATACAGTGTGGATTTTTCAAAATATAAGGAATTGAAATTGGCATCATAGGCAAAAAAATAAGAATGTTGCCATGGTTTACAGCTGGAGAGCAATTCAATGAATGAATGGTTGAATGAATAAATATGGTGGGTTATTTTAAAATGGGTGAAGAAATTGCAAAGAAACTACAAAACACTACAGTTAAAGGGGTTGTCCAGACTACAGATATTAAAGAGCTATCCTCAGGATACATCATCAGTTGGGGCTTTCCCTTTTGACCAACCTAAACATTGGTCAGTATGATTTTTTTGGTGTACATTGTCACATTTTACACAACATGTACATTCTTCCCCAGAAGCAATGCTCTGTAAATACAAGATCCAATGGAGCATGCTACGATTTTCCTCTATCAAAGCCATACAGTATGTAATTTTTCAGAAAAAAAGTTTATATTCCTCCATATAAACTTGGAGGTTCAGTGGAGGCCCCTATGGCCGCACTCACAGTTAAAAAAAGAAAGAAAAAAAAAGAATCATAGTACAGCTAAATATACGGACTACATGAGCCCTTTGGTGAACTAAGGCTGAGTTCACATTTCAGTTATTCGGTTAGTTACTTCCATCAGTTATCGGGAGCCAAAACCAGTAGTAAAACCTACTCAGAGATAAGCTATAATATAAAGATTTCCTCCTGTTCAGTGTTTTTGACCCACACCTGGTTTTGGCTCACAATAACTGATAGAAATAACTGAAATGTGAACTCGGCCTAAGTTTGGTTCGGTAGAACCACTGGAGGTGCAAGTGTTATGTTTATAATATAAACAGCTAAAGGGGTTGTACCACCATTATATTATATTCATTTTATAGATAATAAAATTATAAAAATAAAATAATAATATCAAAGTATAATATAATGTAATATAGTAATATAAAAACAGTAGAGTGAAGAGTTATACCATTTTCTTATACAATATGACGCCACCTGGTGTTCATAGTGTATAGTAACGTGCACGCCCATCTACTGGGCTGTTCGCTGCTGGTCACACATGCTCAGTCACTATCTTCACGGCCAGGTCTCTGTATAGTGATCCTCTGTTCACTGCAATATCTTTAGAGACCCTAAACCTGTGTAAATGGGTTGTGAACAACAAATGGCTAAAATTGAATACATTTTTCCATGCTTTCTCACTTAAAATATTGTGTGACATAGACTGTAGTTTATATGTGTTAATTATCTGATGTCTCTATCATACCCTGCGCAACCATAAGTTTATATGCTTTCATGGTATGTTCTACTTTTAGCTACATTGGTTCCCTGTGTGGTTACCTACATACCTTTCCATACCATATGTTGTGTTTTCTCATATTTATTATGAAAATCTTTAATAAAAGCAGAACTGATATGTAAAAAAACGAGACTGAACATGCAGCCGTTTATCATTCATTATTTTTATAATCCAACTTCAATATCAAAAGAAAAGATTATCATGTCCATGGGCCCCGGAAGCACAGAAGATTGAGGACAAGATATGCTTCAAAATGGAAAGACTGCATCAGTAAAACCACAATCTTCCAAGGATACAATGGAAATCTTTAGCAAACATCAGGCTGGCACACTTGTCGATACAGTATATCCCCAGAAATTATTTGCATCCAATTCATGCAATGAGAGAGCAAATGCCTGGAAAAAATGGAAAAAGTCAATGTAGTAGGTCTAAAAATCCAGATGCACAAAATAAGGGTATGTTCACACGCTAGATTTTCCATGTGGTATCTGCTTAAAAATCCACATTAAATTGCCGCTACTTTATACGGTGTGGATTTTTCAAAATATAAGGAATTGAAATTGGCATCATAGGCAAAAAAAATAAGAATGTTGCCATGGTTTACAGCTGGAGAGCAATTCAATGAATGAATGGTTGAATGAATAAATATGGTGGGTTATTTTAAAATGGATGAAGAAATTGCCAAAAAACAACCAAACACTACAGTTAAAGGGGTTGTCCAGACTACAGATATTGAAGACCTATCCTCAGGGTACATCATCAGTTTCAGAATGGTGGGGTTCTGATGTCTTTGACCGGTATTCATGGCTCCCCATGGCTTATAATAAATGTACTTGCTGGTCTTACATGGGGCAACAATATAGATGGCTACAACAGTCTTACAACGGGCTACTGGCTTAGTGATTACAGAATTTCTTAAGGCAACAAGTGTATGTCTGACCACAAGGCATGCTAGCTTGTACATGCTAGCTTGTTCTAGGACACTGGCATTGTGACCCTGACTCTGACTTCTGACTCAGCCCAGTCTCTGGCACGTTACCAGGAAGTTAACCCTTAACCGCCACCAATGGTCCACATATTACAGTGTTTCCTTCCCTCTGGAACTCTTGAATCACTATTCATTATGGACCCACTGCAAATGTCCCTCAATAAGGCATATGACTCTTCTGAGGTGCTGGGCTGCTATCACAGTCTACCCATGATGTCACAGCTTACATCCCCACCATGGCCACAACATATACAGTGCACTTCACCCACAACAGAGCACATCTTCTCTGGTTTCTTTCTGGCACCTCCCAGTGGCATATCACTTAATATATAAAACGTGACGTATTATATCTTGGTGTAGTTACATGACACACTTTAAGGTTATGTACATCTTCAGGGGCGATTTTTTAATGATTGAACTTTACTCATTTTGGGCTGAAAATCATATTTTCAATTGGTCTTTATTAAAAATATTCAGCCATTCTGTCAGAAAAGGTTTAGCTATGTGAATTGTACTTTCACTTTGTGGCTGGTCATCTAATAAACCTTCTCTAACCTTACCTAAATTATTAAAAGGTCATAAACACTTATTTAAGCCACATTCTTATCAGTAAGATAACAACTGAGCTATAATGAGTGTTTAGGAGGTCATAGAGCAGAGATAAGGACAGGAGCCATCAGCTGAGCTGCCTTACGTGGTAAGTGCGGTGACATCATCGCAGGTCCTTTTGCAGGTCCTGCAGAAAGAAGAGGATACTGGCTGCGTGATCAAGTGGATGAGGTGAGTTTTTTTTTAATATTATTTTTAACTCCTGAATGGCCATTTTATTTAGCATTCTGTCTTAAGAATGGTATTATTTTCCATTATAACAATGTTATAACGAAAAAAAAATAAAGTGAAGTTCGGGTCCCCACTTTAATGGGGTCCGAGTTCGGGATGAAGTTCGGGTCAAGTTCGGGTGCTGAACCCGAACTTTGACCTGAAGTTCGCCGGAATCTAGCAAACCTGAACTTCCATGGGTTCGCTCATCCCTACTACATAACACTGTAAAAGATCCATTTTTCTTGTAAGATGGGTGAGACTATTTTCAACCCACTTTGAGCCTGACACTATCAGGGTGGAGAGCATTGCAGTGCTGAGTGTTGTGCCAGGTTAGAAAAGGACAGGAGAGGTGTTAATTAGTAGGGTTTGACACTGATAGCAGCAGGGGCGGATTGGCCATAGACCTTACAGGGAAATTTCCCGGTGGGCCGATGCCCAGGGGGCCATCTGGGCCCTCCTAATTGCCAGCAAGTGAAGGTTCTGAGGATGTATTTAGTACTGCTGGCAGTATTTTGTGATGGACTGTGGTATTTGGCTCTGTTGGGGTGGTATAATGTGCCACAATATGGTATTGCTGGCCCTGCCTTCTATGAATTTGGACCCAACTACAAAATGGGGCCACTTTTAGTATTTTTTCCAGGGCCACTTTAAGTTCCCAGTCCGCCCCTGGATAGCAGTGTGTGCAGTCAGATTGTGTGAGGCCTAGCTGGTACTTGTGGCAGGAGGCCTGGTTTGATATTTTATTTTACCGGCCCATTGAAGGGCAGATATTTTAATTTTGCTGCTTAGGAATCTCCACTCTGACTCCATAGATGGCTTAGGAGTCCCTGCTCTGTGACTATATACCGATGGACCCCTGTATATTTAACGTTTATTCTGTTTTATCTTTTAATATTCACTCTGCCAGGTCTTAGACCCAGGGCCTTCTGTATTGAGGGTAGACACTCAAACCATTGAGCCAGTAGCACAATGCTATTAAATGAAGGCTTTTCTCCTTAAAGGGGTTGTCCGAGTTATGAAAAAAAAATATATAGTACTTTAAATCTGATGGGCAGCAATATATAACTAAGTTAAGCAAGTTTTAGGCAAAAAAATCTCTATTTCCTCATTTCCCTGGTTCTCTTCTGGCCTTTGTTTACATGCAGTAATAACAATCTTTGCCCCTCCCCCCTCTCTGTAAAGGGAGTGAATACAAGAGCTGGCCTGAGTGACATGTCTGCTGGAATACTCAGCAGCATGTTGTATGTGTAGGACTACAAGTCCCAAATGTACAATGACACTGTTGATACACACAGGATCTGCCCCCCCCCACCTGTACTTGTACTTTGCAACTCCTCTAGATCAGCTCCAGTGTCAGATTTTTGTCTGTAGGGTGAGGAGAGCAGATCCTGTGTCTCTTTACATCTGCAGCTGCTGTTGTAAAGCTTTCAGTGTGTTCTGGCTGAAGGGGTTAATGTTTTATCTGAAGGCATCCAGGGAGAGAGCAGATAGGAGGGGGGGCAGTGCAGGGGGGGCGTGGCCAGCACAGTGACGTCTCGTGTACAGGCTGTTATCTGATCTCTGAGGCTTGTGCAGGAAACATCACACAGCAGGGAGATAAGCTGACATCACAGGTCATGTGACCCTGAGTTAAATCTAAGAAACCAGCAGCTTTAGAAGCAGAAAGTGTATGGAAAAGCTGTTGTATTTGACTAGTTAGAAACATACAAAGAACAAAAAAAATAACTCGGACAACCCCTTTAAACACCTTAATAGTGTTCTTTCCATGTATAATGTATTCCCATGTACAATGTACTGGTATCTACAGATGAGGGTGATGTTGTTGTGGCTTCTCAGCCTCACACAGACAATTTATAAACTTCAGCACTCCAGTTATTCTTATGAAATTAGATTTTTTTATTCTTCTTTAGTAATGCAAGGCAACTCCAAAACAAATGGTGTAAAGTTTCTGTTAGTGATGACTTTTTTTCAAACAGTATGATACAATAAGAGAATACATATAAATATAAATCTCAGAGGGGCGTGGCCAACTACCGGCATGTCTGGACGCGTCTGAGCACAGCTCCAGCTCACAGATCTAATCCTTCTCCATCCTAGCACCCATCCTGTTTTCAAAATAGCGTGGTCAGTACAGAGGAGACGGAGGAGACCCAGGAGCCACACCATGAGTCCCGGGAAGGCTCAAACAGCAACAGAAAAGCTGAAAGAATACGCTAGGCAAGAACCTCAACATGGCGCCGCTGCGGCTTCCACGCCGAGATCATCTGGTCATAGGGCTCGGCCTCGCTCACCGCAGACAGCGGGAGAAGAATCGGAGGAACCAGAGTTCACTCTCAAGAACGCCTATGAGCAACTGATGGTGGCTATTACCGCTTGTCAGACCTCTCTCACCGGTAAGATCGATGAGGTGAAAGTGGACTTGGGCCTACTGCGTCATGATGTCCAACAGCTCAGGGACAGGGTGCGGAGCACGGAAGATCGCATATCTGCTCTGGAAGACCTTACCCACCCGATGCCTGAGCGGTTCAACACCCTAGAAAGATCGGTGGAGTTATGGAGGCAGAAATGTGATGACTTGGAAAATCGGGCCAGACGAAATAATGTCAGAATATTGGGCCTACCAGAACGGGCGGAGGGATCGGATCCTGCCTCATTCCTCGAGAAATGGTTCAAAACAACCTTCCCTGGGGCCACTTTTTCCGCGGCGTATGCCGTGGAACGAGCCCACAGAGTCCCTGCAAGACCACCACCTCCTGGGATGCCGCCTAGGCCTTTGCTTGCCCGCATGCTTAACTGGAAGGACCGTGACCTTATATTGAGCTTGGCGAGGAATACCCCTTCCATACTATTTGAGAATGTATCGGTGTCTCTGTTTCCGGACTTCTCCGCAGAGCTTCAGAAGAAGAGGGCTACGTTTGTCTCGGTGAAGAGGAGGCTACGAGATCTCAGCTTACCATACTCAATGGCATACCCGGCTCGTCTGCGAGTGGTTGATGGCGGGAAAACCATTTTCTTCACGGATCCTAGGGAAGCGGAGGAATGGGTGTCCAGGCGCCCGAGACAACCTCCACCACCTTGAGGACAGCGGATTACTGTGCCTTATCTCAGGACCTGTTTGGATCTCGGCAAGGGTCTTCTCTGGTATCGTTATTGCATTGAAATGCTGACTTGATCTTTTATTTCCTCTAGTTTATGGACTTTAATCATATTTAGTTATCATATTTGGTCACCATATTTTCTTATTACTGTATTTTATTCTGATATAGCCTGGGTGGGCGCCTTGCCTGAGTATTAACACCTTATGGACCACTCATTGATCTGTAACTCTAGCTCACTGATCCTTAATCTGTACGAGCTGGTCTGATACCTGCATTGTTTTACCATCTATATACACAATGCAGGTCCCCGACCTATTTGTCACGTTAACTATGAACATATATATGCTACACCTTAAGTGTGCACAGTTTGATTTACATTGTTCTCATATGTTTCTTACTAGTTATTTGTTCAGGGTACGGTGGGAGTGCAAGACACAACGCGCATGCATGAACTGTGAATGGAAGATCTTTCATCCTGGGGATAACATACAGCTACACATATGGCGTTTTTAAAAGTCATGTCTTGGAATGTGAGAGGGTTGGGGAGGGATAGGAAGCGAATTGCAGTTTTTTCACATATCCGCAAATTTCAACCGCATATTTTGGGATTACAGGAAACGCATCTCACGAAGGACACTGCTAATAGGCTGAATAAGCCCTGGGTGCAGTGGAGCGCACATGCCTTCGGTAATTCATATTCCAGGGGTGTTTCTATATTGGTGCATAGATCGGTGAGATGGGAAGTCAGGCAACAAGTGATAGACCAGGGAGGGACATATATCTTTTTATTTGTCTTCATTAACTGTGTCCCATTTATTATTATTAATATGTACTTACCTCCCCCAGCTAATGTATCCTCCCTGCAGGTAGTGATCAGTCTCGCTTCCCAATACCCGGAAGCAAAATTACTCTGTATGGGAGACTTCAATATGATCTTTAATGAAAATCTGGATAGGTTTTGCACCAGTGGTCATATGTCTCAACTGACTAGTCAGTGGACTGCATTTTCCAGATTGGCTGCTGAACTGGGATGGTATGACTTGTGGAGGGAACGCAATCCAACTCAGAAGGTATACTCCTGCTTCACTCCCTCCCGGGGTGCACTATCCAGGATAGATTACATGCTTGGCTCAGCTTCCACATATTTAGATACCGAAGACATACAATATATGCCACACAGTGTGTCAGACCATACTCCAATCCTACTATGTTTGAGGATGGTGACAACCACTAGATCAGGTAATAAAACCCGCATCCACCCCTTTTGGCTAACACTTATGTCAGCTAATGACCGTATTCCGGACCAACTGACAGTATTTTTGGAGGTCAATGAGGAAGGCATTGATGACTTACTCAGATGGGAGACACTGAAGGCATTCTTGCGTGGATGTTTTAAGTCATCCATCTCATACATTAAGAGAGAGTCTAGACGTAGGGAAGATGACTTATTTCAGCAATGTAAAGAGGCGGAGGGAAGATACACCTCCGATCCCTCTGAAGGGAATAGAATAGATTGGTTGCAGAAGGGCAGACAATACCTGTTGCATGTCCGAGAGAGGAGTGACCGCAAATTGTTCTTTCTTAAGCAACAGTCGTTTGAGCAGGGCAGTCAGTCTGGAAAACTTCTGGCTCATTTAGTACGGACTAACAATGCAGCTCCGTCAGTTTTGAGGATTAGGGGCGAGAGAGGTGACATTGTTGAGGGAACTGATGCCATTCTACAGAGGTTTAGAACCTTTTATGTGGATTTATATAGCTCGGTGGCAAGATATTCCCAGGATGACCTAAAAGCTTACCTTCAGGATATTTATTTTCCGACACTACAGAGCCAGGACAGGGAATCTTTGGAAGCAGATATCACCTTGGAAGAAATAGAACAGGCTATACAGGGACTGGCGAATGGCAAGTCTCCCGGCCCAGACGGGATACCGCTGGAGGCATACTCTAAATATGTTAATATCCTAGGACCTCAGTTGCATAAAATGTATGTGGCGGCACAGCAGAGGGGACAACTACCTGAATCTCTATACGATGCCACTATAGTGATACTACTGAAACCTGACAAGGACCCGCTGGAATGCGGATCCTATAGGCCAATTTCCTTATTGAACCTGGATTATAAGATACTTACCAAAATCTTGGCCAATAGACTAAATAAAGTTGTCGCCTCTGTTGTCCATCAGGACCAGTCTGGCTTTATACCTGGCCGCTCAACATCTAGTAACATCAGACGAGCGCAGGTTATAACACAGGTGGGAGTGGGCTCTGGTTCTCGTTGGGCCCTGGCCTCTTTGGACACGGCAAAGGCATTCGATTCGGTCGAGTGGCCATACTTGCTGGAAGTCTTGACCCATTTTGGGTTCGGTCCATCCTTCATAAACTGGATTTCCATCCTGTACAAATGCCCTAAGGCACAAATTTTGGTCAATGGATCTAATTCTACCCTGTTTGGTCTCCACAGGGGTACAAGGCAGGGTTGCCCGTTGTCCCCTCTGCTGTTTGCACTGGCGATTGAGCCCTTGGCACTCAGGATGCGACAGGACAGTATCTACAAGGGTGTACAGCTAGGTGCCAGGAATGATAGACTGGGATTATACGCAGACGATCTTATTTTATTCATGGATGATGTTGACATAACACTGCCGAGAGCTATAGACTTGATTGACACATTTGGTCAATTTTCTGGGCTATGTATAAACTGGTCCAAATCGGCTCTTATGCCTCTGTGGACGCAAGATTGGCCCGCGGTGTATCAAAATCTACCAGTCGTAGAGTTTTTTAAATACTTAGGGGTGATTATTGCTAGGGATGCCCATCTCTCTCTTGAGAAAAACATATTGCCTATTGAACAGCACTTTGTGCACAAATTCCGAGCCTGGAAATCTCTGCCTCTGTCAATAATGGCCAGGATAAACCTGGTTAAAATGATATTGCTACCTAAGGGATTATATCTCCTGGAACATGCTTGTACACCAATACCACGTAGTTTTTTTAACAGACTCCACTCACTAATAGCCGGCTTTATATGGGGATCTGCTAGGCGGAAGTTGGCAGTACGTACCCTGCAGCGGTCAAAACAACAGGGTGGGACAGCCCTACCTGACTTTTTTCTGTACTTCATATCCGGGCAGTTGCGCTTTCTTGCTTCATGGGTAACACAGTCTGACTTATCTAATGCGGAATATTATTTATGTCATTATCTGCAGCTGAACACACTATGGCCTGTACTTGAGGGGATACACCTCTTTTCTGGGAAAGCTCTCCTTTTGCATAGGTTGGCACATCAGGTGTGGTCGGCTGCAAAACTAAACCAATATAGGGATTGGGCGGATGCTATTTCTCTTTGGGATAACCCTCTATTTCAGCACCTTACAGATCATGAGGGATCAGTTATTTGGAAGAGTCATAATGTGCTACGACTATGTGATGTATATGAGTGCGGAGTCTTGCGTTCCTTCACACAGTTGCAGGAGAGATATGGAATACCACGTAATATGTTTTATAGATATCTTCAGGTGCGTCACGCGCTCCAGGCACAATTTCGGAAAGATGGACGAGCTATTTCCAACTACCCATTGATAGGTGTTTTGGCAACTCAGGGTCCCAGAGGTATCATCTCAGCCTTATATACCCATCTTCTGGGCAATCATATGGCCTTGACGCAATTACCAGCAGAAATCAAGTGGAGAGAGGATCTGTCAACTCTATCTGCAGAAGAGTGGTCTGAGGCCTTGGAGTCTCCTCTTCTTGTATCCCCTTCAGTTAATAATAGACTCATACAATTATTTATGCTGCATAGGTGCTATTTGACACCTACTAGGCTGTACAGGATGGGGAGACTGCCACACACTAGATGCCACAGATGTACGCAGTCAGATGCTAATTTTTGGCATATGATGTGGGATTGTCATTACATTCAGTCATATTGGCGTGGGGTCATTGACATATTATCTCAGATTATGTCCAGACCTCTCTCTACTGATCCTAAACTGTGTTTACTGGGACTAATGGAGGAGGAGGAATGGTCCCACTATGACCGTATTTTCCTAAGGGAGACTCTATTCCTGGCAAGAAAAGCAATAGCTATTAGATGGATGGCTGATCGTCTTCCGACTGTCTCTCAGTGGAAGGTGCTGGTAAATCAAATAATCCCTTATGAAAAAGTCATATTTCAACATAGAAGCCGTCCGGAGAAATTCAGGAAAGTCTGGGGTGCGTGGTGCTCCTCTCCTTTAACTATCTCTCGGCCAGGACAGTTACAATCCGCGTTGGTGGCTTTGAATTAATGTATTACCGTTTACTGTGTATGACACTATGATTGTACAAAACTGCATGTCTTGCTTTTGTGTATATTGGCAAATTGTGTTGCCTGCTGTACCCTTTTTACTTTGTTTTATCTTGACTGATTGAATTCTTCAATAAAACGAGTTTAAAAAAAAAAATATAAATCTCAATAGATATACACTTGGTTTTACAAAAGCATATACAGTCAAGTAATCAGTATATTTTGTAGAACTAGGACACGAAGCCTATGAGACATGGTTCTTAGATTTGAATATCCCTATATGAAATAATGGATAAGTGGGCAGGATCAATCGGATCCGTTTATACCAGTGACTTCCTAGCTCTAATTTTGGCGAAAATATGTCTGAGCGTTCTTAGTTATACAAACGGAACCGGGTCCCCCTTTAGAGAGGTGAAACTTACCAAGTTGCCAATGAGAAAAAAGAGAGAATCCAAGAGGTAAGTAGCGAGCTGGTAGGTAGGTGTAACTTCACCTTTGAATGCGCTTGTAAGTGTAGGAGAGGTTCATCCTTATATGGTGAAACACAGGAAATGATGTAGCATGGACGTGGTTTAATGGTTATAATCCAAAAGATCTATAATGAAAATTAGATGGGGGCATTTTCTTCCAAAGGAAGAATTGGAAGACAAAGGCTAAAAGATAGGGCATCCCACTGGAAAGGTTCTGATGCGTGTCACTGTGGAACGCATGACCGGAAGTAGGAGGAGACTAAGCTACAGAAAGCCGTGATAATGGCGTGCGTTCCACTGTGTAAGGCATCGCATAGGTAAAGAGTGGCTGGTGCAGCGTAGGTAGCCTGTAGACTCGTCACCTGGGATGTAAATAGCCTTTACACCTCCATACTACCAAGGGCATTAGGGCAACCAGGCTCTTACTGGAAGAAGCAAACATATCACCCCAGCTGACTGAGTTCTAAATAGATCTATTAACCATCATCTTACGAAAGAATTTCTTTATGTTTGAGGACTCATTCTACATCCAACGACAAGGGACCGTAATGGGGTCACACACAGCACTGCCTCATGCAAATAGCTAAATCCCCCATTTTGAGGGGGAACAGATTTACCCATCCTCTTATTGTATCGTAGTGTTCGAAAAAGGTCATTACTGACCGAAACGTTACACCATTTGTTTTGGAGTTGCCTTGCATTACCAAAGAAGAATAAAAAATCAAATTTCATAAGAATAACTGGAGGGCTGAAGTTTGTAAATTATCCATCCATGTTTATTAATTGCTTTAAAAATCCATATGGCACATAAGAATCACAAAGCGGTCAACACGTTTCAACATGTTGTCTTAATCATGAGCTTAGGTCATGAAACTTTGCATAGACCTCCCAGGAGGACATACATTTTACATTAAGATGGAGAACGTATTATTAAGGTAGTTTTTAAAAAATCAGGTTCAGATAGAGCAATCCAAACCCGATTTGCAGAACCCTATCCCTGACAGATACTCCAACACAGATGTGGTGAAATATAACATGGACTTGTGTGCATATACTCAGTCCCCCATCAGTCACACCATGCCTGTTCTCTGATATATGGAGTCTTTTTTCCAGATCAGCAGTGAGAAGATGATCACTCACCATCTAATCCCCTCTGTGCCTAATTAGTCCGTTTTATTGACGCCATGACCCAGACATTTACCAGCGTCCAGATCACAGGGTCATATTAGTTGCACCAATCACGCAGACATCAGTACAGTCAGGGGCGTAGCTATAGGAGGTACAGAGGTAGCAGTCGCTACCAGGCCCAGGAGCCTGAGGGGGCCCAAAGACCCTTGTGCCACATAAGAAGACACCAGTATTATAGAAAGTGGATGCTTGTGAACTTATACCTCTAGCTGGAGGGAAGGGTACGAATATGGGGCACGGGTGGGGGGTTTGGGTGCAGTTCTGTTTCAATTTTTGTCTCAGGCAGCATGAAGGCAATGTGCGACCCTGCCCCTGGCCGCAAAGCACTGAGGGAAGGGGCCCAAGCTGAACTGTCCTCCTGTCCTTACTGGACCTTACTTTAGCATTAAACTTGCTGAGCGCTTCTCTAACGATACCAGTTACATGCTGCTGTAATGGCGACTATCACTAGAGAGGAAGATATAAGGTTGAATCTCCCTATCCTAAGAAGTCTATCTGTATCCAAAGACGCTTGAGAAGATGCTGGAGACAAAGCAGAGTAATATGCAAGGCCTCGGCTTTATGACTAGATACTACTTGAGACAATGCTACAGACAACCAATCAAAGAATTCCATTGTTTGTGCCGGAAGTGATGTGGTTTTATCAGGAACAAATAAGTAACATATATACCCCACATTATCATCTGCAGGAGTGGACTGGGAGCTTAAACTGGCCCTGGAAAAAAAACCTAAAAGTAGCTCTATATTGCTCTATGTCCAAATTGACAGAAGCCGAGGCAACACAAGTAGGTGGTGTCAACAATACTATAGTGCTAAATACCGTAGCATCAAAACCATATACCACCATGCAGCACAATATATTGCCCCAAAAGCTGTCCCTCTGTCGTGGTCATCAATACTGTAGATGCCATTTTCTTTCTCCTCTTCGTCCAGTGGTCTCTGATTAAGATATGGAGCAGGGGGCTTAGGAGGTGAGATGTTGGCCACAGCAGATGACTTCAGGAGGGCCTGTGCAGTCACTGGCTGGGTACATGAGTACCTAATTCTCACAGATTTAATTACCGCTGAGAGCTCATTATGTACCCCGCCAGCAGCAGAGAGGAGACCTTGGGCAGCCCCCTGAGCATCGACCCACCAGGAAATTTCCCTGTAAGGTCTATAGCCAATCCAAGCTGTCGACAATTTGAACACATCCTGGGATTAGATTTAGGCATTCTGTAGAAATATACACATTAGCATATGTTAGCTCACACATGCCCATAAAGGCTACATACTCTACCTTCCATTGCAGAAGCTAATAGATACCTTGGGGCTGCTGTGATTTGTCAGCCTGGCAAAGAGAACCCGTTGGACGCCAAACATTTAAGCTTCCTGCCTGGTCTTGCAAGATCCCACTGACCTCGCTCATATGACGACCCCACATGAGCTGAGACCAGTACTGACCACAATCTACACCAAAATGGCCCCAGACAAGCGAGCTGAAGAGAAGTTCCTATGCAACTGAACTAGTAAACATAGAGATAACCGCTGAAATGAATACTGATTAAGACACTTTCCTAAGCTATCTACTTCAGCGGAGAAATACTCTCTGCTCCAGTATATAAAAGGTGAGAACCACCTCTCATGCATGAACAGTAAATAGGGAAACTCCCTACTTAATTTAGTCCCAAAGCTGAAGATCCAGGAAAACACTGCTACATAAAAGAAACAAAGCCTGGACACACTCCAAGGGAAACAACAGGCATTAACCAGTTATGATCAAATACCCAGAAGGGAGCCATAACTAGGAATCACTCCAAGTGTCAGGCCATGCATTTCTTTACAGCAACCAGTAGCCAAGGAATGTGTGAGATCCCTGTGCTAGACAGAAGAAAAAAAACAGATCTGTTCATTGTGTGCAGGGGAGATAGATATTAGATAGATAGATAGATAGATAGATAGATAGATAGATAGAAAACACATAGCAATTTGCAGAGCTTTGATTTCCTTCTTGCTGTATGGTATACAGTAGAAACTGTGAAGGACTTCCCCAAAGAAAGTGCTGGGACATAACCACGTGACATGACCTCATTTTGCAAGTCAAGTGGGTGGCACTGAATACGTGAGGTAAATCTGAATGAGACTTGTATCAAACACAGTAGGCAGAGCTATGGAAATGACTGCAGCAGGTAAGTGTAACCTTGAAGCCGTGGGTAAGTCTAACTTATACTGTATATGAATGTTTACTTCAATATATGGGAAGTCAATATAAAGAGCCGAACTGATAAACTAAACTAAAGGTCAGAATGCTTCTCAACAGCTTCAAGGTCTCATATTTGTATTCGTAGTTTCCTTGGTCCCAACGCACCCAGGGTCCTAAGGCTGGGATTCCACATTCAGGTTTTTTGATGCAGTTTTTGAAGCCAAAAGTAGGAGTGGAATCAAAGAGAAGAGAAAACTCAGTCTTTCCTTTACACATGCGGTCCGATTATGATCTGTTTCAGTCTTTGGTTTCAAATAAATGCATAAAAGAACAGAATGTGAAGAACCAACCTAGGGGGCCAACAGATCTAGGGTCTGCTGTAATGTGTCTGTACACGTACAGCACAGATGTATGCAATCTATAGTTCCCTTGTGTACTTGTGTGTTATGCAATAAGAATTACTGACAAGAGCGTCTGAAATATTTTAGCTTCCTTTTCTCACAAAACTCTAGTCCTGATGACCTACACGAACTTATCTGTCGTCAGGCTGCTTAAAGGGGTATTCCGATCTCACAATTGTAGTTTGTATAGTTAGACATAGCCATACCAATATTATTACTAATAGAATGTATTTATATAAAATGTACGGTTTAGAAGATTTGCCTATTTGTATATCCATTGTCCCATACACATCAGTCAGGCCGTTGCCCCTAGTTACGACCATGTAGTAGTGGTGGCTGGCTTGCTCTTGTTCAAACCCGCTCTGAGGTAACTGCTGCATTGTGAACGCACATTACATCAGCATGCGGAGGCACATCTTAGGGTTGTAGCATTTTTGTCTGCGCTTCCAAAATGCAGAGAAACGGATCCTGTTCCAATATCAATTCATCTCTATGGAGCAGGATCTGTTTATAAAGTCTGCGTTTTGGACGGATCCTGACCATTGCGTTTTGGGCTAGTAGCGTCCAAAACGCAGATGTGAAAGTACCCTAAGATGTGTCTGCACATGCTCATGCAATGTGCGCTCACAATACAGCAGTTACATCAGAGCAGGTTTCAACAGGAGCAAGACGGCCACCACTACTACATGGCCACGGTGGCCGTAACTAGGGGCAACGGCCTGACTGATGTGTGTGGGACAATGGATACACAAATAGATACATCTTCTAAACGGTACATTTTCTATAAATACATTCTATTAGTAATAATATTGGTATGGCTATATCTAACTATACAAACTACATTTGTGAGATGGGAATACCCCTTTAAGGGTATTCGAAGTGCTTGCTTTAGTTATGCAATGTACAGTAAATTTATTAAATGTTATACATTTAGAACTGCACTATAGTTATAAACTCAATTCTTGCCATCAGTATGGCTCAGTGACCATAATGTTAATATTCACAACATAAAAGTAAACGAGTTGTCCAGCCAATATCAGTTTTACATAGACATAACAACAGCAGAATAAAACAGATACCCACCTCACCAATACCCCACCACTGCTGTTTTGAAGCTTACCAGGTCCCCATTGTTTTCGGGTTCCTGGTCCCTTTGGACACACAGAAATTCCTGCTTAGCCGCTCCCTGACTGAGGCAGGTCCAGTGTGCCAAGAGGGACCAGAAAGCAGAGACCAGCAGGGACCCGGTGAGCATCAAAATGGGAACAATGGGGGATTGGTGAGTATGCCTTCTTTTCATTTTATGTAGTGTAATCATATGTAGTCATATGAGGGTTTGTTTGTTTTTTGTCGGATGAATTACAGTATTTATTGGTGTCCTTTTGGGATACATGAGACGTAGTGATCAAAATTTTTTATATTTTTTATGTTGTTCACCCTGCAGTTTTATTATCTTGTTTGTATTATTACGTGGATTGTGATGAATGCAGCAATACCCTATATATATATGTGTTTGTGGGGGGGAGGGGGGAGTCGTTTACAACTTTTTTGCAGAAAAATGCTTTAATTTATTCCTTTTTTTACTGTATACATTTTTTTTTAGAAACGTTATTAAAATGTATGCCAAACAACCTAATAAACATACAGTCATGGCAGGTGTGGGGGCCTTTGCTAGGTGACAAGATCTCTGTGTGAATTAGGATTTAGTCATTGAACCTCACAGCACTGTAGGGCTTAACTCCCTCTTGATCTGTGTATAGGTGCCAGGATGCATGGTGCTGATTTGCACTGCGATACTGTATATGTATGGCTGTGTGTCCCACCTCTTGCCTGTCCAAAAGGTCTCAATAGATCTGCAATGTCACTCTTTCTACTGGAGCATGTATATCTATAATCCGTTTGTCTGTCTCTGTACCTAGTCTTTTT
The DNA here is from genome assembly GCA_900303285.1 of Rhinella marina. Lineage (NCBI taxonomy): Eukaryota > Metazoa > Chordata > Amphibia > Anura > Bufonidae > Rhinella > Rhinella marina. The sequence goes on from ONZH01004938.1 coordinate 164,108, forward strand.
GTCCTCACCTGTGCCTGTGTACCTGATCTGTTCATGTCTGTTGCTTGCATTTTGGCCTAGTTCCATCTGCCCTGGCCCTGGGTGTGTTCCTTGGATTTGCATGTCCTTGGTCTGCCTTACCTCAGCCTGGTTCTGTCTGTGTGCTTTGCCTGTTCATCTGGTTCTTTGCACGCCCGTGGGTCAGCTGCCGACTGCATCAAAACCATTCCATGAGGTAGCGGCCTGGATGGCTTCCCTGCAGCGAAGACCATATTTCTGTATAGGGGTTAAAGAGAGAAAACCAGGGAACCACCAGGACAACGCCTGCAGAAATATTCCAATTTTATCCCAGTTGGCACAGTGGCTTCACAATCATTGTCCATAACAGATGGCAACCCATCGGCATCCTCTTTGTAACTGCCTTGATGCTGCGGTGGCCAATGAGGTCATTACAGTTCCTGTGCCCGTCCAGTCACATGTACATCATGGAGGCTTAAGGAATTATTGCAACTTTACTTGCCCCGATACCCTTGAGAAGGCCAAGGCTGTGGTGAAACATGCTGTGATTATTAATGTTTTAAATGTTGGAAGTGAGCAGTGAATAAAGACAGTTTTACACAGCTCAATGTAGCAGCAGATTGTCGGGAAGCTAGTGTTTCCTCCTGACATTTGACTGCTCGTTCATTGAAGGAGACCGAGCATTTACATGCAATGATCTCCTTCACATTATGAGGACGAGGGATCGCTATTGCAATCTATCATCTGCATACAGAATCATTGTTTCTGGGTGCAGATCACTGTGTAGATAGCACGATTTGCTGCCCAGAAACAATGATTGATGTGCCTGCACGAACGATAGGATCACCCAATGAATGAGCATTTTGCTCATTCATCATGTGATCAGTGGTACATTTACACTGGCAGATTGTCAGGAACAAGCATTCGCAGGAACAGTTGTTCCCGGTAATTGGCCCATGTAAATCCACCTTAACAATAGAAGCTCAACTGAGCAGACTGCAGCCGCTCAAATAAATGATTGTGGTGAAAATAAAGGGAGAGTGGCACAGTGCGGTGAATGAATAACACCAGAGTGAGAACAATGGGCTAATATAATCTCTGGAAGGATACTATCCGGAGTTAGAGTAATGACCTCACTTGCACAGTAATACTACAACCTAGGAACTGTGGATGAAATAACATGAGTTACAAAGGAACTACAGTATATCACCACATCCACCAGTGACTTAAGAAAACCACACAGAGCTCACTACTACTTTGAATTACTGCATACCAACAGTTTTAAAGGGAACTTGTCACCAAGAAAATGCATTGTAATCTGCTGGCAGCATGTAATAGAACAGGAGGAGCTGAGCAGATTGATATATAGTTTTATGGGAAAAGATTCAGTAAAACCTGTATTTTATACATTTAAATTTCTCGTTCTGAACGTTGAAGTCCAGGAGGCGGTCCTGTCAGTGACTGACAGCCTTCCCTCTATGACTGTGTATACAGAGTAAGCTGTCAATCACTGATAGGACCTCCTCCTGGACTTCAAAGCCCAGAATGAGCAGGAATTAAATAAATAAATAAATTACAAGTTTTACTGAATCTTTTCCCATAAAACTATATATCAATCTGCTCAGCTCCTTTTCCTGCAGATCAAACACCATGTTCAATGTGACAGGCTCCCTTTAATTACACGTTTTTTTTTCTTTTCCTATTTTTTTCTGATATAATGTAGAACTGAGACTAGTCTTGAGTGAATCGAGCTTCGAAATAAAACGTATTGGCTCCACATAGTCAAAATCCGTTTTGCCTGAATTCGTGCGAGACTTCAGTGAATTAATTCAGTATTCCTATCTGCATCTTTAAAAACATTTTAAATTATGAATCTGAAGTCAGGTTTGGCAACAAGGTACTAGCTGGTACCAAACCAAAATTCGGATTCTTATCTTAAAATGTTTTTAAAGCCACGGATAGAATACTGATACAAATTTTGCAGATGTGCAGCCAATACATTTAAATGCTGTATCAACTTTGGATCTAGGTCTCTAGGACTTTGAGAATAAAATAAAGATTTAACATTAGTAGTATAAATAATAGGGATGAATATCGCTAGGGCAAATGGTTAATAAAGTTTGTATATCCCATATCACTCTAGGGTCCAAATATATTACTTATATACATACCTACTACATACACAGCTATTATACATACATATTACAATACACATATTATATAAATACCTGCTACATACACAGCTTTGGCTGAAAGTGTTGGCACCCCTGAAATTTTTCCAGAAAATGAAGAATTTCTGTGTAATTATTGTAATTACACACATTTATTTCCTTTGTGTGTTATTGGAACAACACAAAAAAACAGAGAAAAAAGGCAAATTGGACATAATTCCACACAAAACTCCAAAATGGGCCGGACAAAATTGTTGGTACCTTTTCAAAATTATGGGTAAACAACTTTGTTTCAAGCATGTGATGCTCGTTCAAACTCACCTGTGGCAATTAACAGGTGTGAGCCATATAAAAATCACACCTGAAACCAAATAAAAAAAGGGAGAAGGTGACTCAGTCTTTGCATTGTGTGTCTGAGTGGGTCACACTAAGCATGGAGAACAGAAGGGGGAGAAGATAACTTTCTGAGGACTTGAGAACCAAAATTGTGGAAAAATATCAACACTCTCAAGGTTACAAGTTGATCTCCAGAGATCTTAATGTTCCTTTGTCCATGGCACTTTAGCTAATCTCCCTGGTTGTTTATGGAAAATAAAAATTGCTGAAATGTTGCAAAGCAGGATAGTCTGGATGGTAGATAAGCAGCCCCAATCAAGTTCCAAAGAAATTCAAGCTGTCCTGCAGGGTCAGGGTGCATCAGTGTCAGCGCAAACTATCATTCTACTGTTTACTGCAAATAGAATGAGGCCTACAAAGAAAAGAACATAGTACTGACAGTCTAATATGGTGGAGGTTCAAAGATGTTTTGGGGTTGTTTTGCTGCGTCTTGCACTGGGTGCCTTGACTGTGTACAAGGTATCATGAAATCTGAAGATTACTAAAGGATTTTGAGTTGCAATGTAGGGTCCATTGTCAGAAAGCTGGGTTTGCATCCTAGATCATGGGTCTTCTAGCAGGACAATGACCCCAAATATACTTCAAGAAGCACCCAGAAATGGATGAGAACAAAGCACTGGAGAGTTCTGAAATGGCCAACAATGAGTCTGGATCTAAATCCCATTGAACACCTGTGAAGAGATCTTAAAGTTGCAGCTGGGAGAAGGCACCCTTCCAATATGAGAGCCCTGGAACAGTGTACAAAAGAAGAGTGGTCCAAAATTCTAGTTGAGAGGTGTAAGAAGCTTGTTGATGGTTATAGGAAGAGAATGATTTTAGTTATTTGTGCAACCAAATATTAAGTTGAGGGCGCCATTTTTGGAGTTTTGCGTGAAATTATATATTTTTTTGGCTTTTTTTTCCCTCTGTTTTTTGTGTTGTTGCAATACACACAAAGACAAGACATGTGCAATTGCAATAAATTTCTGGGAGAAATACTTCATTTTCTGGAAAAACTTCAGCGGTGCCAACACTTTCAGCCATGATTGTAATTACAACTCAATAATGCCAATAATACCTGCCCCTCCTGCCTTGTCTTATGACTGGGAAGAGAAAACACAGAATAAATAAATAAATAAATAAATAAATAAATAAATAAACAAACATAAATAACTAACCCCTTCAACCCCGGGCCTGTTTTCACCTTTCTGCCCAGGCCATTTTTTGCAAATCTGATATATGTCACTTTATGTGGTAATAACTTTGGAACGCTTTTACTTATCCATGCCATTCTGAGATTGTTTTCTCGTCACATATTGTGCTTCACGACAGTAGTAAATTTTTGGCAAAATATTTCATTTTTATTTTTAAAAAAAATACCAAATTTACCAAAAATTTGGAAAAATTTCCAAATTTCCAAATTTCAATTTCTCTACTTTCAAAATACATAGTAATACCTCCAAAAATAGTTATTATTTTACATTCCCCATATGTTTACTTTATGTTGGCATCATTTTATAAATGTCATTTTACTTTTTTAGACAATACAAAAAAGAACAGTCGGCACTCCGCTATAAGTGGCTGTGCGGTGCATGCATCCAGGATCAGCAATCCAATAGTAAATCCAAAGAAAGGAGCGGCACTCGCGATATAGATGCAAAAATCTTCTTTTTTATTGTCACATAAGTATCATCACATGATACTTATGTGACAATAAAGAAGAAGATTTTTGCATCTATATCGCGAGTGCCGCTCCTTGATTTTACTTTTTTAGGACGTTAGGAAGCTTAGAAGTTTAGAAGCCATTTTTCAAATTTTCACCAAATTTTCCAAAACCATTTTTTTAAGCACCAATTCAGATATAAAGTGATTTTGAGGGGCTTACATAATGAAACCCCCCATAAATGACCCCATTTTAGAAACTACACCCCTCAAATTATAAAAAACTGCTGTTACAAACTTTGTTAACCCTTGAGGTGTTCCACAAGAATTAAAGGAAAATGGAGGTGAAATTTCAAAATTTCACTTTTTTGGTAGATTATTCATGTTAATAATTTTTTTCTTGCAACACAGCAAGGGTTAACAGCAAACTAAACCTCAATATACATTGCTCTGATTCTGCAGTTTACAGAAATACCCCATATGTTGTGGTAAACCTCTATGGGGTACCATATGGGTTTGTGGCAGTGGTCAGAAGGAAAGGAGCGCCATATGGATTTTGGAGGCAGATTTAGCTAGAATAGCTTTTAGGCACCATTTTGTAATTGAGAGACCCTGACGTACCCCTAGAGTGGAAACCCTCAAAAAGTGACCCCATTTTGGAAACTACACCCTTCAACAAATATATTAAGGGGGGTACTGGCAACTTTGACCCCCTAAGTGTTTTACGGAATTTGGAAACACTTGGCTGTGAAAATGAAAAATTTCATTTCTTCCAATAAAATGTAGCTTTAGCCCCAAATTTTTTGTATTTTCATAAGGGGTAACAGGAGAAAAGCACCCCATAATTTGTTACCCATTTTCTCCTGAATACGGCAACACCCCATATGTTGTGGTAAACTGATGTGGGGGCACATGGCAGGACTCAAAACAGAAGGAGCGCCATATGGATTTTACAACACAGATTTTGATGGAATGGTTTGCGGGAGCCACTGATTTTTATTTTTTTGAGTTATTGTCTTATGTGGGGGCTCATTTTTTGCGGGATGAGCTGATGTTTTCATTGGTACCATTTTGGGGTACATAAGACTTTTTGATCGCTTGGTATTACACTTTTTGTGAGTCAAGGTGAAAAAAATAGCTGTTTTGGCATGGTTTTTAAAAAATTTTTTTTTTACAGCATTCACCAGAGAGGGCAAATCATGTGATATTTTTATAGAGCAGGTTGTTACGGACGCGGCGGTACCAAATATGTCTAACTTTTTTATTGTTGGAAAGTTTTACACATTAGATGCATTTTTGAACAGAATAAAATCTTTATTTTGTGCTGCCATTTTCAGAGAGCCATATTTTTTTCAGTTTTCGGGCGATTGTCTCAGGTAGGGTATCATTTTTGCAGGACAAGATGACGGTTCGATTGGTACCATTTTGGGTCAAATACGCCTTTTTGATCGCCTGCTATTACACTTTTTGTGAGGTAAGAGGGGAAAAAATGGCTATTTTGGCATAGTTTTTTTAACAATTTTTTACAGCATTCGTCTGGGTGGCCATCTCATGTAATATTTTTATAGAGCAGGTTGTTACGAACGCGGAGATACCCAATATGTCTAACTTTTTTATTTTTGGAAAGTTTTACACATTAGATTTATTTTTTAACAGAATAAAATCTTTTTTTTGTGTTGCCATTTTCTAAGAGCCATATTTTTTTTATTTTTTGGGCGATTGTCTTAGGTAGGGTATCATTTTTTGCGGGACGAGATGACGATTTTATTAATACCATTTTGGGGTAAATACGCCTTTTTGATCGCGTAGTATTACACTTTTTGTGGGGGAAGGTGACCAAAAAATGGCTGTTTTGGCACAGTTTTTATTTTTTATTTTTTACTGTGTTCACCTGGCGGGATGGATTATGTGATATTTTTATAGAGCCGGTCGTTACGGACGCGGCGATACCTAATATGCCCACTTTTTCTTTTTCTTTCTTCTTTTAATAATTTTTTTTTACTTTATTGGGGGGAAAATGGCGTTTTTCTTTTTTTTACTTGAAACTTTTATTATTATTTTTTTTTTTAACTTTATATTTTTTAACTTTTTTTCACATTTTTTTTCAACTTTTGGGGGTCTGATCCCCTGCACAATGCATTACAATACTGTTGTATTGTAATGCATTGGCAGTAAGTGTATTACTCACAGTAATACACTTACAGCCTGCTTCCTGTGCGATCCAGGGGGCTGGATCGCACAGGCTCGCAGGGATGGCAGCCACGATGCCTAAGGAAGGCATCGGGCTGCCATCCAAGCCATCGGGTCCCCGTCACAGCAGCGCGGGGACCCGATTGCCCCCCCGCTCGCCATCCTGAATATGCGCACACCTCATGTGCCGCGGTCAGTGCTGACCGCGGCACATGAAGGTTTAATGCACCGGCATCGGTGTTTTCACCGATGCTGGCGCATTCACCAGGGGTCCGGCACCTGGGCACTGCCGGACCCCGGCCACTGATCGGGCGGGCGCAGCTCCTGCACCCGCCCGATCAGCGTGCCGTACATGTACGGCGCTGGGCGGTAAGTCACGTCCCGCTGCGCCATACATGTACGGCGCTGGGCGGGAAGGGGCTAAATACATAAATAGATACATAAATAAAAAGAATATAAAAAGTAAATAAAAGTAGGACAATACATAAACATTAACAGTTCATACTGAAAGAGAGAAATGTATCAGCCATACGGCCCAAGTATCCTTATAATTTATTCATTCAATCAATCCAGTTTTAGCTGACGGTGGATTAGGGGACTTTGATACCACAGTAATTTCATTTTGTACCAGAAGCAGGCCTTAAAACCTATTGTCTTTGCCCTGCTGTTACCAGATAGCTCAGCTTTTGGATCGATTTAAGAAGAACTCCAGCAAAAATTTTTATTCTCTGACCTGTTAGAAAGGTGCATGATATAATCTGTAGTGATTGTCATTTTCTTATCAGTGACTGTTTCTGTGAGTAAAAACCTCTCTTCTTATTGTAGCTGGGTCATGTGACCAACTCCCTGACCTCCAACTGACCCAGGACAGAAAGCCAGTAACTGCTCTATTCATTCCTATGGGAGCCTCACTTTCAGTCTCATAGGAATACATAGAGAATTAGACTTCCTGTCCACACATAAGTCTCTGTGTGAGTTGGTGGGTCTAATTGCTGGTCACATGACACAGATAAAAAACTTCAGGATGATATAAGTCAAAAATTCAGACACTGGTAAGAAAATGACATTCACTACAGATTATATCATGTACATTTCTAGCAGGACATTGAATACATTTTTTTTATTCTTCTTTAATCAATATGACAATTTGAAATAATGAGGATGACAGATCCACAATTTTTTTGCAATAGTGAAACAATTAAGGGCAGCACCAGAGGATATGAATAAGATTTGCATCAAGAAGGCAGCCCCATCTATGTATTAACATATATATAATGCATCATATAAATAATACCAATAGCTAAATGTATTCAGTAAAGCCTTGAAGTACCCTAGATCACATTGTATTACTACTAGTGGTTGGTACAGGGAACAAACAGAAAAATTGTAAATTCATCCAATAGCCTTGACAAGGTGTTGGTAATAAAGTCCATACATTTAGAATGATGGTGTATGAGTTTAGATGTTGTATAATTATAAGAAAACACGTGACAAATTAGCAGAAAAGGTTAGCATGACAGAAAATTCATTTTTCAATGCCTCAAATGGATTAAGACCAAAAGCTGCTGAGACCAAAAGTGCGAGAATCTTCTATCAGGGTGTCATTTACTATTCAGAAATACAGTATGCCTATGTTAGGCGCATTTCTGGTGCAGATTACGTCAAGTCTAAAAAAGTGGGCGTGACGTGGGCGGGGACAGGTCGGCATTCATCATTTTCTACGCCTGCTTTCGGCATATAAAATGGTCTAAATGTAAGCCAGCAAGGAAGCTAGCTTAAATTTAGAACTAGCGCTGGACGCGCCGAAGGTATGTAGAGGCCAGCGCCACTGCTTCCTAACTTCGGCAGATCCACCAACAACTATAGAGGTTATTAAAATGCTGGTCTTAAAAGTTGACCCCCTCAATTCCCAGATAGGTCTGGCACCCTGGCAGCACCCCAGTAGAATAGCTGTTTAGGAGGAGCTCCAGCACCAGTGGTGTGGGGGGTCAGACCCCTACCAATCAGATATTGATTGTCTATCCTGAGGATAGATCATTAACCCTTTCGCGCCCGGAGGTTTTTTCGGTTATGCATTTTCGTTTTGCGCTCCCTGCCTTCAAACAGCCATAACTCTTTTATTTTTCTGTTCACATAGCTGTATGAGGGCTTATTTTTTGCGGGACAAGTTGTACTTTCCAACGCCACCATTTAATATTGCATATGGTGTAGTGGGAAGCGGGAAAAAAATTCCAAACCGGGTGAAATTGCAAAGAAAACGCTATTCCGCTACAGTTCTACGGGTTTCTTATTTACAGCGTTCGATGTGCATTAAAACTGATCCATTACTTTCATTCTACTGGTCAGTACGAATCCGGCAATACCTAATATATAGTTTTTCCTGCGTTTTCATAGTGATAAAATAATTAGAAAGTTGCCCTTTTTTTTTTTTTTCCTTGTCAAATCTTGACCTATAACTTTTTGGTATTTATGTGTATGGAGCTGTATGGGGGCTCATTTTTTGCGGGACGATCTGAAGTTTTTATTGATACCATTCTGGGGTGTGTATGACTTTTTGATCACTTTTTATTTAATTTTTTTTAGAAAAAAAAAGGGACAAAAAACGGCAAGTCGCCATTTGGACGCTTTTTTCCGCCACAGTACAGGCGTTTTCGGCGCCGCCGATGGTGGTAAGTAGCGCCGCCGATGGCGGTAAGTAGCAGCAAGTCTCTGCTGTTAGAAACAGCAGAGACTTGCCGGCCATGACGCCCCCGCCGCACCCGCGAGTGGGCGTCATGTGCCCGCATCGCCCCAGCGCCGTACATGTACGGCGCTGGGCGCGAAGGGGTTAAGGCTACATTCACACGTCCGTATGTGTGCACATCCTGGAAAACGGTCAGTTTTTTGCGGATCCGTTGTTCCGCAAAAAACTCAGTTTTTCCAGGACATCCGTTCCGTCTTTCCGTAAAAAACGGAAAGGATGTATCCGGATCTGCAAAAAACGGAAGGATAAATAACATCTTTTTTTTTTCACCCCTCCTGGAACGGAATCCGCAAATACAGATGACATGCGGATGCCTTTCCGTATGTCTTCCGCATTTTTTGCGGATCTATAGACTTGTATTGTGCTACGGACCGCAATTCGGGAGAAAAGTAGGACAGGAGGATTTCTGTTTGCTGATCCGCAAAACGGAACGGAACAGATTAACGGATGCGGACAACATACGGTGCAATGTCCGCAGATTATCAGGACCCATTGAAATGAATGGATCTGCAAAATATCCGCAAAAACCGTCCGAAATTGCGGAACGGATGCGGATAGATTGCGGATGTTTTAAACGGACGTGTGAATGGGGCCTTATAAAAAAGGACTAGACAACCCCTTTAACATTATTCCAGACTTCTTGTATCATGCGAACAGATTATTTTTTCGTTCTTACCCAAAAGACTCTACTGAGTAAAGACAAAGAGTTTCTGCTTGAAGGACAGTGTGCCTTAAGACATCATATTTGCACCCAATTGAAATGTTGTCATTACAATGCATTACAGTAATATGTAAAGTTAGGATGTGCTAAGCCACCTATGTCTGTTGGTCTGATGTAAGAGAAAACTATATTAATAAGTTGGCAAAATATAACACAAAGTTTTGATGTCAATGGCAAATAAACTTTTGCTAAAATAATTTTTTTTAACCCTGAAAAATCAATAGATCTGGCAAAAAGACAAGTTTTATTGTGGCGGTAAAGATATTAACAGTTCTGTTTCATTCTGAATGTGGTTCTATAAGTTACAGTCCTCATTTAGAGAAGTAACTCTAGGAAATGTTCCCACGACTGCTTGAATAGAAAATCATGTTATGGTAATGCAATCATGACAATGATATATCCCCTAAATACAAAGAAAAAAGACCTAAAAAAATTATCGTATCTGTTTAGGCATGCTTCAGAATCCGCAAGATCCATTCTTTCACTGATACAAAAAAAATAAAAAATCCGGAAATCCTGTACAGCCAGAGCCTCATTCATATTTTCAAGCATATGGATGAAAGAATCGTAGCCAGGAATGATCTTCTCCAGAAGGTCGTATTCTACTCTTCATACCTGTATAAAGCCCTCTGTTATAGCAATCTAAGGCTTAGTGCACATTGTGTGTCAAACTTATGTTTGGCATATATGTAGGGAAAATCCCCCACAAAATAGGTCACATATCCATTTATCAGATGGAGGCTAAAAGAGTGTCCTTTTAGCTTCTGTGGGGATAGTATATGTTGTATACCCTTTGGTTAGGGCTCTTTCACATCACCGTTAGGGATTCCGTTCTAGCTTTCAGTTATAACATCGTTATAACGGAAAATAACGGAATCCATAGGACGGAAATCAAAACGGACACCTTTAAGAGGCATTCCGTTTTGATCCGTCATAATAGAAGCCTATGGAAAAGCATAACGGATCCGTCTGGTTTCTGTCGACAGGACTTTGTTTTCCGTGCAGCATAACGGAAACCAGACGGATCCGTTATGCTTTCCCATAGGCTTCTATTATGACGGATCAAAACGGAATGCCTCTTAAAGGTGTCCATTTTGATTTCCGTCCTATGGATTCCGTTATTTTCCGTTATAACAATGTTATAACGGAAAGCTAGAACGGAATCCCTAACGATGGTGTGAAAGAGCCCTTAACTGTTTAAGAAAGAGCTTTCCTATTCAGAGCGCCACCACAAGAAACAGTGAAATATTTCTCACATATATCAATGAAGAAACGCTCAGATGCAGTTTGCACATTCTATCTCAAATATACAGTCAGCCAAGCACAGGTTAGCTTTTGGTTCCCAGTGGAAATGTCCTTTGGAATCTGAAACACCTCTGTCTGAAGGCACTAACTCTTGGTGCACTTTTTGTTTATAGGTGAAATTATTAATGTAACTATTGCAGGAAAAATGACTAATGTATATTATACAGGCATAATGTATATTGTCTGGCACAGTGTATGCATATACCCACACACAAACATACACACACATGAAACACATAAATACTTACATTTACTTGTCCCTTGTACCGCCGACGCCACTCTGGAGGGGGCTGGGGCCTTGATCTTCTTTCCCCTCTTTGCCGCGCTGCACAGGTCCTCCTCATCCAGTAGCAGCGCGGCATGAGGGAGGAGGCGGGGCCAGCTGGAGCGCACAGGAACGTCCAGGTGGTCCTGCGGTGAGCGGAGGTGAGCAGGCCAGGAGAGGCCCGGAGGCCTGTGCCGGGTAGGGTGGCCATCCGTCCGGTATTTGGCCGGACAGTCCGGTTTTTGGACTCCTGGTCCTCCGTCCGGCTAAAGGCCAGGACGGACGGCCAGAAGTCCTCCTTTTTAGGGGCGCAGAAAGCAATGAGCGCTTCCATCAATACAGATGGAAGCGCTCATTGCAGGAGCTGGGTCTGTACTCACCGCTCAGCTCCTCCTGCGCTCCGGTGTCTTCCTGTCTGGCTGCGCTGCACACGCCTGACTGGTACAGCGTCAGGACGTAGTGCGCGCACTCTGACCTGACGCTGCACGCAGTCAGGTGACAGTGCAGCGCGGGCAGTGAAGAGACAAGAGCGGTGGAGCAGAGCTGCAGCCCAGGAAAGGTAAGATTTTTTTTTTTTTTTTTTTTTTTATGGGGCACAGTGGGCTGATCTGAGATCTGAATGGGGCACTACAGGCTGGTCTGAAGGGGGCACTACAGGCTGGTCTGAAGGGGGCACTACAGGCTGGTCTGAAGGGGGCACTACAGGCTGGTCTTAAGGGGGCACTGCAGGCTGGTCTGAAGGGGGCACTGCAGGCTGGTCTGAAGGGGGCACTACAGGCTGGTCTGAAGGGGGCACTACAGGCTGATCTGAGGTCTAAAGGGGGCACTACAGGCTAATCTGAGATCTAAAGGGGGCACTACAGGCTGATCTGAGGTCTAAAGGGGGCACTACAGGCTGATCTGAGGTCTGAAGGGGGCACTACAGGCTGATCTGAGGTCTGAAGGGGGCACTACAGGCTGATCTGAGGTCTAAAGGGGGCACTACAGGCTGATCTGAGGTCTGGAGGGGGCACTACAGGCTGATCGGAGGTCTGATGGGGGCACAGTGGGCTGATCTGAGGTCTGGAGGGGGCACAGTGGGCTGATATGAGGTCTGATGGGGGCACTACAGGCTGATGTGAGGTCTGATGGGGGCACAGTGGGATGATTTGAGGACCATTACAGCAGGTCCTTATTATTTCTGGGAGCACTACTGGAGGCACTATGGGAAAATGGTTTCTATTATGGGGAATTATTACTACTACCAGGGGTACTATTGGGGGTGTTACTATTATTAGTACAATATGGAGGGCACTACTGCTAAAAAGGGATACTGGTGGAGCATTATCACTATTGGGGCACTATTACTAATGGGACTATTTTAGGCAGTATTTTAGGCAGCAGCAGGATAACAGTAAAAGTGGGTAATCTATGATGTCTTTGTGGCAGAGAGAAGATGGAGCTGAAAGAAGTGTCATGGCGGTGTGGGCCAAATAGAGAAGATGAGAAAGGAGAAGATCTACATCAGGAAGATGTCACTGGATGTAAGAGGTAAGTGGTGCTGTATCATCTGGTATGTCTGGTGCTGGTGAATGTAATGTCCGTCCAGATATGTGTCACCTGCCGGTATATGGTATGTTACTGCTGCAGCCAATCAGTGCTCTAATGCTGAGAACTGGCTGCAGTGGTCACATGCCATACACCTGCCCATCAGTGTGCACATCACCAGCACTATGACAGATGTGCACACTCGCCCATTACATGCCTGTCAGTCTTTGTTTACGTGGCAGCAGCAATGATGCCAGAAAGTCCAGCGTGTCACAGGCATCACCACTGCAGCCATATAACCAAAGCATTCAATGGAAGGGAGGGAACAGCTGAAAATTGTGGATTTCTTTTCCATCTGCCATATTTTATTTTTAATTACTGAACAATCCTCTTTATTCTAACCATACTAGAGCGGTATTTTTATAGTTAGGCTTGCTGGCTTGAATTTTCACGTGGTGGGGGTGGGGGTGTATGTGTGGTAAGAGCCAGGGGAGGTGTGATGGGTGACGGTGTACGAGCCGATTGGGGGGCGTGGTTTAGAAGATTGGGGGTGTGGTTTAGCAGATTGGGGTGTGGTTTAACATATTGGGGGTGTGGCCGAAAATGTCCTCCTTTTTTAGATGAAGCCGGTGGCCACCCTAGTGCCGGGGCCCTATAGCAGTGGCGTGGTCTGCCTCTATGGGCGGTACGCCACTGGGTGGAGCTTATTTCAGCTCTTCCATAGTGGGTTGTCTGATTGTATACAATTTTTAATTTTTGTCAAGCGGGTTTATAATACACATACATTTTAATCAAGATGTGCGGTCAGATGCGGTTTGTCTATTCTTGAAGTCTTACTGCAGACTGCTAGCAATTCATTCATAACTTCTAGTAGAAATAATAAAGGAATGACACAACATAGAGACATAAGAATAGATGTTCCAGACTTGTTATTACATGAGGAATGCATGGAGCTGTTACAACAAGCATGTCAGGAGAGGTAAAGGTCCGCTTTAATAGAGGGAGAGCCTAGTTCAGGATCCTCATCTCTTGGCCAGATTGGAGAGGGCTTTCAAAGCTCCCTCGCTCTGGATGTCCTGTCATGCACTACACAGACATCATCTTGAATTGAATGATCACTGTACAGTACTTCATTTGCCCTGTGATGGTGCTGCAGAAAAATTAAATCTAAACACTGGATTACCCCTTCAAGGTGCCCATACTTATTAGATGAATGTTGGCAGAACCTGCTGATTCCGACAGGCCTGACTGACCATTTAATGTATATGGAGATGACCAGACTCTTATGCAGAAGAGAAGTGGACTATCCTGCAGGAAATTTTCCCGGTGGGTTTATGCCCGAGGCGGCCGCCTGAGCCCAGCTCATGGCCAGTGGCCAGGTACATGAAGATCTGATGCTCTCAGCATTAATTCATGTTAGGAGCATCAGGTACTTATGCACCTGGCCAACAGCCGCAGGTGTCTTCCTGAATTCAGCTGTATAACTGTCCTCAATATTGTGGTGGGGCAGTATTTTATGCTGCACTACAGTATTAATGGCCCCGCCTACTTCTGTTGTCCCTGCCAACTTGTGTTGCCTTGCCTTCTGTTAATTTGGACTCGTCTACAACTTGGGGCCTCTTTTATTTATTTATTTTTCCAGGACCTCTTTAAGTTCCCAGTACACCCCTCCTCAAACATTTTTGAATCCCAACATGACCAGTCCTTTGTTTTTACCAGCATTAAGTAACTACTGGTTGAGCACAATAGTGTATGGGTGGAAGTGGGGGGGGGGGGGGGCAGGAGAATTGTCAGCCAAAAGAGCGTTCAGCCATCAGCTATGAAAAGTGTATAGCCACCTTCACTGACAAGTCTTCTGGTGTATTATAGCTGATCACTGGGGGTCTCAGTAAGAGGACATTTTGTGTTCAGCCAATTGTCATGAGACCCTTCTAACAATTATTTTCTATTTTCTTGCAGAAATCGACTTTGATATATGTAACATAATGGATGGCGTCTTACATTTTGACGGTAAGTTTAAGTCAACAGAAACTTCACTACAAAAATGTCCTGAGCAGACTGCCACCTCAGCAATGGTTCCTTTCCACGGGACAATTTAGCAGGCAGTTGTGGAGAAGGAAGCGTTCCTTCCCAGCATGTGCCTGCTCGTCGGTGAAGGAGACCGCTGCATTTATAGTATGGGGGGCAGTGATCACTAATGCGCTGGGGGAGGGCCCAAGGAGGAGAAGGACAAGCTGGCAGAGAACGGTTGGGGAGCAAGGGTGCACAGAGTGACTAGGGCCCACCCTCAGTGCACTTAAAGGGGTTCTTTGGGAATGATTTCAAATGGTTGCCAACAACTTGTCAGAGTATGTGAGGAGGAGTGGAGAAGTGCCACCACTTCCAGAGCTTCCTACACACTGCACTACTCTATAATAGTTGGTAATGATAAGATCCTGACTATGATATGACATCATGGCTGAGCAGCCATTATGTAGTATAGTGTCTAGTAAGGCCAAACCTCTTCACCCCCTAGGCAGCTCTGAAAGAGGAGGCAACCAGTCCTGCTCACGTACTAAGACAGGTTGCTGGCAGCCATTTTTACTTAAAGGGGTTCTCCGGGAATTAAGAAAATGAAAATACCTAAATATTACTTCATTATAAATATATTCTCAAATACCTTTCATTAGTTATAATGGCTTGTTTTGTCTGGGGAGAAATCATTAGGAGAAACAAAATGGCCACTGTCCTATTAGTCCACACAGAACCTGTCCTAATCACACAGCAGCACAAGTTATTTCATAACACTGAGGTAAAGATATGCCTCATCGTCCTCTCTGCTCTGCTTGTTAGGGATTATTATCCTGAATACAGATAAGATGTTTAGCTGAGTCTCTGTAGGAATGGGGTTCATGTGTTGTTATGCAGCAGCCTCAGGTTATTGTGCATATTCTTCTAGGCAATAATGCAAAAAAAAAAATTAGTATATAAGGTGTGATGGAGTATAATACATAAAAAAAATATTTGCTGGAATTTTCACTCACACAAATTCTATCATCATTGATTTCCTTCAGTATTAGAGCTCACGCACACGGCCGTAGTCGTGGTCGCAGTCCCCATGTATACTGGCTGTGTATGGGCCACAATAGAACTGTCCTATCCTTGTCTATAATGCAGACAAAAATATGACATACTCTATAATATTGAGGATGGCACAGAACAGATGTGCAGATGCGGACACCACACGGTCTGTATCTTTTACAGCCTCATTAAAGTGAATGGGTCCACATCAGACCTGCAAAAATTGTTGAAGGGATGCGGACAAAAATGAGCCCTTAAGCTCTCAGATCTCATGTATTACATTTCTCATGACCTTACTGGGATATATGGCTTATTTCATTTATGGCTAGTAGTAAGGGTAAACATTAACTTTGATTGAGACGTTCATTACGTGCTGTTGTCAGTACTGATAAATTCAGTGTAAATGATCTCTTAGACAGTCACATCCGGTTGTATTCCTGGACTGCACCAGACGTAATAGCTTGGAGTTTCCTTATCAGTGAGTGATAATGACCTATAACTCACTGATATGGAAACTCCAGGAATACAACGGGATGTGACTGTATAAGAGATAAAACATGTTTTACTAGATGAACCTGACGAATCGCCATCTCTCCAGATCACTGATTAGATTTCTACTATGCATAGTCCAAAGGTATAACTAGTGGCCCTTATACACAGACAGATGAGTTATTAATGAATTATTCTGGTACAATTATCAGGAAGAATTTGAATGATTTGTTATGATTTGTGCCCCCCATACTATTTAGTACTACTACATACTACTATACTATACTATAGTACTACTACATACTACTACATACTATTACACCTGTTGATTTTTCAGCAGATGATGGCTAATGAGCATTCAAATTAACGTTCGTAAGCGATCATCTGGCAGTGTAATACTGCTGTCAATTGCGGTTCATCCAGCAATCCAAATCTTTTGACAAGTTAAAAAATCACTGTTTGTGGGCGGCAGATAGTGGTGTTTAATCACCACATACAGTACAAATGATAACATAATATGATTCAAAATGTATAGATAATAAATCCTGCACAGGTACTTTGATAATCCTAATGGACTACTTGTAAGAAGAGCCCCAAAAAGAGCATTGACATTTATTCAGTGAAAGCTGTGGGCTCTGCTGCCTCTATCTTCACTGAGTTCTACATTTGTGTATAATATTCTGGATTCTGGGATACAGGAATAAATAGGCTCAAGCAATGGTTAAGTGAATAAGTGATTTACTGAATAATGGCAGTGATGAAAAGACGCATACAGATACAGTACCAGGTACACAGTATAAGGCTACATTCACACGTCCTGTTTTTCTTTCCTGATTCGATCCTGATCTGGATCCATTCATTTCAATGGGTCCTGAAAAAATCAGAATCGAATCAGGAAAGAAAAACAGGACGTGTGAATGGAGCCTAAGGCTACATTCACACATCCATATGTGTGCACATCCTGGAAAATTGTCAGTTTTTTGCGGATCCGTTGTTCCGCAAAAAGCTCCGTTTTTCCAGGACATCCGTTCCGTTTTTCCGTAAAAAACGGAAAGGATGTATCCATATGTCATCCGTTTTTTGCGGATCCGCAAAAAACGGAAGGATGAATAACATCTTTTTTTTTCAGCCCTCCTGGAACGGAATCCGCAAATACGGATGACATGCAGATGCCTTTCCGCATGTCTTCCGCATTTTTTGCGGATCCATAGACTTGGGCTCCATTCACACGTCCTGTTTTTCTTTCCTGATTTGATCCTGATTTTTTCAGGACCCATTGAAATGAATGGATCCAGATCAGGATCAGGATTGAATCAGGAAAGAAAAACAGGACGTGTGAATAGAGCCTTGTATTGTGCTACGGACCGCAATTCGGGAGAAAAGTAGGACAGTAGGATTTCTGTTTACGGATCCGCAAAACGGAACGGAACAGATTAACGGATGCGGACAACATACGGTGCAATGTCCGTAGATTATCAGGACCCATTGAAATGAATGCAATTGCGGAACGGATGCGGATAGATTGCGGATGTTTTAAACGGACGTGTGAATGTAGCCTAAAGTAAAGCAAGTTACTTAGCTGAATTCAGATCTTGGTAAGGTCTTGTTTTACACGTCACTGCTGAAATGATGGATGACAAAGAGACAGGGTAGCATGTTCAAAAGACATCTTATTTAGAGCTTACCCTCTGTGACATGCAGTGAGTCTTTATACCCTTGGTGCCCACACTGGGATGAGCACAGAATGTTTAAAAAATTGCTTGCAGTGCACATGTTCTAAATTAATAAATTAGGAATGTGGCATAGTGTCTATCTGTACTTGGTAAAGATGTGAATACTGATAAAGTGTTAGAGCCACTAAATTAACCCTTCCATACACATACAGGAATCTGTCTTACACACATGAGCCTAAAACATAACACTGGTAGGGAGCCAGTGTTAAGGCTATGCTTCCCTAAAAATCAGCTGAATACGATCGTCGGACCTGAGGTTAGGGCATGATCTGGGGACAATTTCCTTTTGAATAGTTTCTAATTCTGGGGGCATATGGGTCTGTCGATAGCTCATGACATAGCATGACAGTAATCTAATATATAAAGCTGAGTGTATGTGTGTGTGTGTATGTCCGCTAAAGAAATCCGCACCACTACAGGTACAATCACAAAATTTGGCACACATGTACATCAGGTGTCCGGGAAGGTTTTAGAACAGTTTTCAACTCTCCAGGACGTACCGTTCCTGAGATATTCCCAAAAAATGCATTAGCCAATAGTAGCCTGGTCACATGACCCTTATCAGCCAATAGAAGCTCACAGGCACACATCAGGTTTCTATGACAACCTAGCCAGTTCACTGCTGTAGGTCTGCATTAAAGAGGCAGAGCACTGTGGATGACAATGGTAAATGGGTATTCCCGGTTACCATAACTATAACTTATGTTTTAGACTAACTCATCATCAATCATTACCTCATATAATGTAAATTTTACATATTTACTGTTCAGTAGTAATAAAAGATGTTTTCTTCCACTGCTACCCACCTTCCTCCTAAATCAGGCATCGACCTGTAATTCCGGCCACCGTCAAAAGAAGGACTTAAGAGCACCACCCCCAGATCCCACTAAGTCACGCCCCTGACTCAGTCAGGCCACGCACCTTCCATGCTGCATTTGACCGGGATTAAAAATATTGGTAAAAATCACCTTCTGTCAGCTGCAGGGGTGGGGGAAGGGTGACTTTCTCCCTGCAGCTCATGGCTCAGACTGCACAGTGCTGCTGCTGAGAGTGCTGCTGCTGTGTCCATCCAGGCCTTGCACATGACAGAGGACAGGGAGTCTGAAAGCCAGACTGTCCAGCCTAAAACAAGACCTCTGGCCACCCTAGGGGCAGGCTGATGTTAGGGTGGCCAGATGTCCGGCTTTAGGCTGGACAGTCCAGTTTTCTGGCTACCTGTTCTCCGTCTGACGCAGTGCCTGGACAGACACAGGGATGTCCACCCTTTCAGTAGCTCACACTCAGACAGCTTCTCCTCCATGTCTTCACGGAGCCAGGGGGGGCGTGGCCTCATGTTTAGTGATGTGTCTTCATGGGAACTGGGGGCGCTGTTTCACGTTTGGGGGAATGGCCGGTGAGATCTGGCTTTCTGGGGTGAAGACAGTGGCCACTCTAGCTGCTGTGGAGGTCACAGTTAAAGGGGCGGGCTTCTGTAGAGGTCACTGTTTAAGGGGCGGGCAGCTGTAGAGGTCACTGTTAAAGGGGCAGGCCGCTGTAGAGGTCACTGTTAAAGGGGCGGGCCACTGTAGAGGTCTCTGTTAAAGGGGCGGGTCGCTGTAGAGGTCACTGTTAAAGGGGCTGGCCGCTGTAGAGGTCACTGTTAAAGGGGCGGGCTGGTGTAGAGGTCACTGTTAAATGGGCAGGCACTGTAGAGGGCACTCTCGATATCTTTTAACGACACACACACACAAACAGTAAAAGAAATAAATCAAATATACCCGGGCGAAGCCGGGTCCTTCAGCTAATAAGAACAATAAAAATGCACAGATATCTCCATCAATCTGGGAATTACATTCAATGCTAGTTGTATACAGTATATTTAACGATTTGTAATATCTAATGCATTGATTTTACAGAAAGCTTACAGACGGATGCATGGAAAAAGTCAAAGAACAGTATAACAGGAGTTATTGAGAACTTTTTTAAGCAATGCTTGGAAGCTCATCCTGATGACCCTGATGGTGCAGTCTTTGGAAATCCAGGATCAGGTAGTGTGTCAAGTACATTTGGATTTGGTACTTACTGAAAGTGTCTGCCATCACAGGCCTTGCCCCTTAATGCATTATCATGTACATTTATATCATTTGTGTGGGTTTTATGGAGCTGGTTTACACACTGAACTCCCTCCATAGACAGCAGGTGCAGGCTGTATAATACAGTTGAAATCCACCGGCAGTGACCAAAGATTACCCAGATTTTGGTCAGACCCCCAAAATGCCCCCCAGCCTCAGATCAGACCCCCAATATGCACCCCAGCTTCAGATCAGACCCCCAATATGCCCCCAGCCTCAAATAAGACCCCCAATATGCCTCCCAGCCTCAGATCACACCCCCAATATGCCCCCAGCTTCAGATCAGACCCCTAATATGCCCCCAGCTTCAGATAAGACTCCCAATATGGCCCCAGCTTTAGATCAGACCACCAATATGCCCCAGCTTCAGATCAGACCCCCAATATGGCACCAGCTTCAGATCAGACCCCCAATATGCCCCAGCTTCAGACCCCTTTCAGCCCCTCCAGCCGCAGATCAGCCCCTTCCCACCTCAGATGAGCCCCAATCAGACCTCAGATCAGACTTTTAAAATCAATAATAAAAGAAAATTACCTCTCCAGCTCCGGACGGCACTGCCTCTTGGCAGGTTCACTTACCCTTCCTGTTCTTCTCCCCGCCGCCCTGTACTGTGACCTGACAGCGCACAGCATCAGGTCATAGTGCGCATCTATGTGCATTACATTCTGACACTGTACGTGTCAGGACACAGCGCAGCGGGGAGAAGACCAGGGAAGGTGAGGACAGCTAGAGCAGCGCTGTTCTCACCTTCTCATGACTCCCACATGCCAATGACCGCTTTATTAGCATTTTCTGCGCGTCACATGGCCTAGCAAAAGCTGGGAGAATGTTGCTATTGCGAGCACCACCGCCTTCTCAAACAGCTGATTGGTGGGGGTGTCGGACCCCCAGTGATCAGATTTTGAAGTCCCATCTAGAGGATAGGTCATCTGTATTTAGAGGGGTTGTCCTATCTTAATCCAGCACCTTGCCAATCAGCTCCACGTGTTGTCTCCCCTGTAGCGGAGGTGTAGTGTATTTACAAGTACTTGCTTCATTCATTTGAATACAAATAAATGGAGCAAGTACTCGTCATCACACTGCACTACCTGACAACGTGCGTGGTAATGAGCAGGAGGCCTCCCCTTCAGCTGACTGGAGGGATGTCAAATATTGATGACCTATCCTGATGAAAGGTCATCAATATCTATACCAGGACAACCCTTTTAAGTCTCGCAAAACTCCTGTTTTAACCAGTTTGTAGGAAATGGGACTAATTCGTACTAATACATTCATATTATAAGCTCTAAACCAATGTCTTTGTTAAAGGGGTATTCCGGTAAAGTAACTTAATTTTTGAAAAACTGCATTAAGGCTGCAAGCTGTGACCCAACCAGATCCTATACCTATACATATAACCAGAGCTTCATTTTACCTTGAAATCCATTTGTCTAGCTCCTATGTGAGCCTGCAACCCACTGAGAGTGTCATGGCTCCTGATCTTCCCTCACAAAACTACAATCCCCACAATCCCTAGCTTTCCTGCTGTGAGTTTGTGCTTGTTCATGAGTGTTGCTGTTTACTGATTGGCTGTCTGATATACAGTCTGGTCACGCCCCCTCTACTCAGTAATCAGTAGCACACTAACATTCAGCTAGAGAACTGATAGGAACACACTGAGCATGCTCGACCTAACAAAGGCTCAGATCTACAGGTCGATGCCATGGTTACTTATGAGGAAACAATGGGTAGCAGATGAAGAAAACTTTTATTTTACTTTTACTTTTTTACTTTTATAACTACTGAACGGTAAATATGTGAAACTGACATTACATAGGTAATTATTGATGATGAATTAGTCCAAAAGATAAGCTATATTTATGGTAACCGGAATACCCCTTTAAGTCTGAGGAGAACTTCTCTGTGGCATTGGTCCTGGAACTGTGGTGACATGTCACTGTCCTCAGCGGCCTACCACAGACGATGGCCCTGGAGAGAGGTAAAAGATGTTTTTTATTTTATTTCAAGCTTGTCTGAAATTGTTTATTATCCCTTTAAATAAAAATATACTGTATTAGTAACTTCCTTTTCTCTGTTTTCCAAGAGCCATATCTTTTTTTACTTTTTTTTTACAGTTCACATAACCGTATGAGGGCTTGTTTTTTGTGGGACAAGCTGCATTTTTAATGGCACAATTGAATATTGCATATAGTATTGGAAAACAGATTAATAGTATTTGTGGGATGGAAATGGGAACAAAAAAAACTTGCAGTTCTTCCACTGTTTCTAGGGTTTCGTTTTTATGGGGAAAGTGACCTTTTTATACTAAGCACTGTTAGGGCATACGGAAGATTGCTTCGGGGGTCGGACAACCCCATTAATGTAAGAATTATTGTATAAACAACTGTATAAACTATGCTCTGTTCTGTCCCTCAGACTGGCAAATCTTTCAGCTTCAGATCTATAAATCCACTAGTATAAGTGATGGACTTTCAGTGGCGTTCACTATAAAATATAAGGATGAGAAATACTACATGTGCTGTACAGAGGACCTGAAGCTTTACTTCAAGGTAAGACTAAGAGTCATATGAGACCGCTCCTAAACCGTCTACACACGGAACTATTTGGGGGTCATTTATCAAACTGGTGTAAAGTAGAACTGGCTTAGTTGCCCATAGCAACCAATCAGATTCCACCTTTCATTTTCCAAAGGAGCTGTCCAAAATGAAAGTTGGAGTCTGATTGGTTGCTATGGACAACTAAGCCAGTTCTACTTTACACCAGTTTGATAAATGACCCCTTTTTTCTTCAGGTTAGATGAAGATCAGAGACCGTAAATCATATCTGCTTACTTTAAAGAATCATTTTCAAGGGAAGGACACTTAAAGGCCAAACCCCCATAATGACAGCCCAAGGTCCCCTCCAATAAATAGTGCCAACAGAGAGCCCCCTCGCCCATGAACACAATACCCCTTAAATCATGTTACTAACAGAATGTTCCACATAAAGACCTGATTTTTACACAGCTATAGGGAAGGGACCTTGTTGTGGCCCCTGTACACTATATTAAAGTGGTTCTCCGGGAATTAAGAAAATGAAAATACTTAAATATTACTTTATATTAAATATATTCTCAAATACCTTTCATTATTTATAATGGCTCGTTTTGTCTGGGGAGCAATCATTAGGAGAAACAAAATGGCTGCCATCTCATTGATACACAAAAAACCTGTCCTAATCACACAGGAGGACAAGTTACTTCACATAACTGAGCCTAGGAGCTGCCTCATCCTCCTCTCTGCTTGTCAGGGATTATGATCCTGAATACAGATGATAAGATCTTCAGATGAATCTCTGTAGCAATGGAGTTCATGAAGAGACATGAAGTACAGAGAGGACAGACAGGACAGACTGTGGTAATGTGTTGCTGTGGTAATGGAGACTGCATTCAAGTTCTGCTGCTCATTAGCCAAACCTCACTCCCCTCCCATGTCTCCTCATCATCTCCATTCCCACAGAAATTCACCTATATTCAGGTTTATAATCCCTGACAAGCAGAGCAGAGAGGAGGACGAGGCAGCTCTTTACCTCAATATTGTGAAGTAACTTGTCCTGCTGTGTGACATTCCCATACAGCGCTGGCTTGTCAGCCTTGTACTGGCATACTGGCTACTGGCTGCCATAGAGTACACTGCACAGGACAGAGCACAGATTGCTGCTCCTGGCTGTGCTCTCCTCAAGCTAATTCTGGCACAGCACATTGGTAGCCTTTGCCCTGTACCGATGTGCTCTGCCAGGATTTAGCTGAGCTGAGGGGGCTTCTGTCCATGCACACTTCTCTCAGATCAAAGCTCTCTATAGTACATCGGTACAGGAGCCTTGAGCATTCAAGTTCATTAGTCACTTAGTCACACATCCACATGAACGTGAAATAAACCAAAATAAATCACATTGCCCCTCAGGGCGCTAACCATACTTTAGCTTACCTCACCTAGATACTTCAGATCCAACAGGTCATGCAGCTTCCAGGCACTGACACTGAATGAGGTTTTCAGCCTTCATTAATGAGCCCAGCAGGGTCATCTCAGCCTAGGGGAAAGTGCTGTACTGGAAAGGAGGGTTTCATTTCTTTTAAATACATTTTAATATACTTTTTAGTCCCTTGAGGGGACTGTATTTTTTAGTCCCTTTAGGGCACTTTAGTGTGGTCTTCTTATTGCTTATTCCATAGGCTGCAATAGTATACCATTGCAGTCTATGGAATTTTTACTAGCTGCCTATTAAGCCCTGCCACAGGCTCATGATAAACCTCTCGTGCACCGATGATGTACAGTTACGTCAGAGATTGTGAAGAGGTTTAGGTCCTGGAAAACCCCTTTAACTTGTCAACTTGTTCAATCAATGAGCAATTTCCTAAACTAATTAAATGATGCCACCCTTCAAGTGTTGATAGATCCAATGTACGAAGAAGCAAAAGGCGTAAGAAATGGGGGATTTAGGATTAGACATTCACTCTAAAGTACCACTTCATTTTACCGTTACAGAAAGGAGACTGTCCCAACGTCATTGCAGGAAACCGCAGTGAAATCATCTTTTTTCAAAAAGAATTCAGTGAAGGTGACAGCTGCTTCAAATTCCAATCATCCTTACATGCGGACCATTATTTAGCAGTCAGTGACGAAGGTGGAAAACAGAAACTAATCCTCCAGAAATGTGAGGGGCTGAATGAAAGACAAAAGTTTAATATAGAATGGTAAAAGGTATATGCTAACCTCAAGCTCAAACAGTACGATATGCATGGAAAAGACAAGCTAAAGGTGGTTATGGTTTTCTGACGTGACCTTTATTTGTGACATTAGAGGGGACATCTAATGCTTCATACTGAGCGTTCTAATAATGAAGGCTTGCTGACATGTTTACAGTGCAATAACCGTTTGTCTGTGTCAGTAAAAAAATCTGGATTGCTAGTGGAGAGGTATAGAGTGTTGGTGCTGGTACCTGGATTTAATGGAGGCCATTATGGTACAAAAATGGTAAAAAACAGAGTGGACCCAGCATGCATGTGGAACCTGCACTCCCTGTATTTTATGGTGGCTGTTATGGCACATAACAGGTAGCATTTATTGTTATGTTCCCGTCTTACAGAGATCGCCTTGACGTTTGGCAGACGGGCCCAAATAATTTTTTACAAAATGTATTTGCCAAGAATCCAAAATAATTGCAGCATTAGCACCAGAATATTTTCTATAACTATGGCATTATTGTACGTTATTTGTCTTTGCAGAGTGCTTTTGCATTGTATTTTTTTTTTCATGTTTCTAGCGATGGCAGCGTGCACACTGGGATGTGCTGACTGACCCCTTTTTTCTTGCAGTTGCAATTCCTTCATGTAGTTTATTCATCAGTAATTTGTCTAATAAAGTTTTTGTAAAAAAAAAAAAAATCATGTATATAAAGCAGGGCATATGGAAAAGGACCTATAGAAAGGGCACTACTTCATCAATGCCTTTCACCCTTCGCCAATCCCAGTACCCCACTGATTGAGCATCGTCACTTTTCCAATACTTGTCCCTGAAATTTGTGCATACGCCAGAAAGACCACAATCAGCACATGCGCAGTTCGGCTCTCAAAGCGGTGGCAGCCGAATGAGATTCGCCGATTTTGCTCTCACCGGTGCATGTTCAAGATTTCAGGGTCAGGCATCAGAAACAGGGCCCTGGCCCTATCAATTAGGCCATAGCATAAATATAGAAATCTTGATTTTCTCAAAAACTATACATCGGACTGCTTCAAGAGAGGGGTTGTTGCTCTCAGCATGATCAACCCTACCAGGCAGGGTATACTAAGGTTGATCGTGCTGATAGATGCTCTTTAACATTGATGGTATATCCCTATAATATGCCACCAATGTGTGATTAGTGAAAGTCTAAGGCTAGGGCTACACGGCGACAGTTGTCGCGCGACACCCGTCGCAGCCAGGATCCCTGAGTAGCAGGGATTCCATAGAGATGAATGGCATGCTGCGGCAGTCGCAAGAAATCCAACCGTGTTGGATTTCTTGCGACTGCCGCGGCGATCCTATTCATCTCTATGGGATCCCCGCTACTCAGGGATCCTGGCTGCGACGGGTGTCGCGCGACAACTGTCGCCGTGTAGCCCTAGCCTAATGCCTGAGTCCTCTGATGATCATGAAATCTTTCCCGCATCCATAGATACTAAGGTACTATAGTTTTACCAGGTTTTGTTAGAGTCAGTATACTTTGCAGATGATTGCTCATGAGCTCAAAGCTCCACCGGGTAGAAGAATAAATTCATGAGAATGATTCACTAACCTCCATGAAGTACAGCCATTATGTCACTATTCACATGATAGTACTGTAGCAGAACTTATGACATCATGTGACACAACCGTCTGGAAAGATGCATATGAGCCTGGGCTGATGGCACTATGAAATTGATGTAGCACCCCTACAGCATAGGGTATAGGGGGTGAGGGGGACAAGACATATGGGAGCCACTACCCTGTGCCATAAGTGAAGACTGGTAATTTCTGAACAGGGTGAGAACAAAAAATGTAAGTGTATAAGGGTGCAGATATCTCAGCAGTGATGATACAGAAGGTGAGAACGCTGACCACAAGAGCAACAACAGGAAGTGTAAGTAGCCGACTTACAAGCTAAACAGCATAGCCATCCAAATCTGATGGCAGTGAACAATCAGTGTAGAAACCACACTGATTTGAGGTAAAACCAAACCATATGTCAATGCATTCTTCAACTACACATGTGGTCACCTGTGGCCCTCTATGTGTGGTAATACCGTAACACTTGAGATGGGGGGGGGGTTCAGCAAACTGAATATTTGTCCTGTGGGAAAGAAAATCTGACACTTTTTCTTTATTCAATTTATAAAATCATCCCATATCTCAAATTGTAAAAGAAAGAAAGAAATCTCAAAAATTAATTCATTACAATGTATTGTGCAACAGATATTTGTGATGTGGATAGACTTTTGTAGAACTACAAGTATATAAAGAAAACCAGTTTCTAAAAAAAAAAAAACTAAAAAAATTATAAAGATGCAAAGGTTTCCTAAATTACTGATTTCACCATGGATTTTGAATTTCTTCCAAAATATTAGTGCTAGACTTGAACGCCGACAACACATTGAGAGGTTTCCTTCAAACCTGCTCTAGAGATATTCTCCCTCTACCTGATCCTGTTAGTGTACAACCACACGTTCAGGTCTCTACTTGCAATTTTGGAAGCCAAAAGCAGGAGTGAATTAAAAAGAGAAGAAAAGTTGTATCTGCCCTTTATACTTTCTCTCTAGAGATGAGCGAACGTGCTCGTTACGAGCACTGTAGGGCTCGGCTCCCCAGCGAACAAATGCCCGCAGGCATTGCGGATCCGTCCTCATCTGCATGTAAGTCAATGGGGACGGTTCCGTTTGGTATGACACTCATACCAAACGGTTCCGTCCCCACTGACTTTAAGACGGGTGAGGACGGAACCATTTGGTATGAGTGTCATACCAAACGATCCGTCCCCATTGACTTACATGCAGCAGAGGACGGATCCGCAATGCCTGGGGCATTTGTTCGCCGGGGAGCCGAGCGCTACAGTGCTCGTAACGAGCACGTTCGCTCATCTCTATTTCTCTCCTTTTACCGTCCACTCCTGTAGAAACCAGAGCACGTGGTCGTTCCCATAAAGCATGCAGCACATTTCTGGAAATGGAATTATAAGCTACAGTACGTCTTGAAACTAAAATTGATTTTGGTGGGTCTAGCTCGGGCAGCATAATGAGTTACCCTTCATTCAATTTTTTTTTCCTGGCCTGTACCTTATGTACATCGTAATGAAAGTAACATATATCCTGTCCTCCTGTCTTACTTACCAACATTTACGACTCACCTTGTCCATGCTGCAAACCGCAAATTGTAGTTCACAATGCACGGGCACCGACTGTGTGGCCGCTGTCTGTGTACGCGGACCCGTTCACTTGAATGGGGTCCGAACCGCAAAAAAGTAGTGCATTAGTGCACTACTTTTTTGCGGTGCTAAGGCATGGACAGAAAACCCATGGAGGCACCCTGTAGTGCCTCCATTCCACACCGCACCTTCCAGATTGTGGACCCATTCAAGTGAATCTGAGTCTGAATCCATGATGTGGTGCACAAACGGTCGGTGCCTGTATGTTTCGGACATCCCTTAGAAAGTAAAATTCAGGAGATTTTAGCCCTGCCACTTGAATCACTTGGAACAGCCCCCAAATACCCTGGACCAACTACTTTGGGGCGGAGCTTTTATGGCTAGATCTCTACCATCGCACTTGAATCACTTCATTGAATCAGAACATATAAGTTCTAAAGGTCTTTGTATATGAATAAGATAAATATGTGAGGTTAACATCTCCATACCCTAGTCCTTGCAAAACTGAGTGGCAAGCATTAAAGGGCTTATCCAGGAAATGATAATGATGACCTATCCTCAGACGATCGGCTATTTTAGGAAGCACAATGCTCCCAGAGATCTGGTGAGCGCAGACGTCTCCCGGCAGTACCTGTGCTTGGTATTGAAGCTCAGCCCCATTCACCTCAAAGGGGCTGAGCTGCAAGTAGGCCATCTGACTGATGTACGATGACGCCACATGACCTAGGAAAAGGCCATGGTGCTCATGGAATTCCCACCTCTTCTAACAGATGATTGGATGAGGGTTCCCGGGAGTTGGACTCCTGCCAATCTGATATCGATAATCTATACTGATGATAGGTCATCAATATTGTGTTCACCATATCCCCTTTAAGATTGGCAGTGGACATGCATTTTGCTGGACAGGTGACCATTACATTCCCAGTTTCATTACATCTATGCCATATTTCTATGAAGGAAAAACTCCAAAAAAGTGTTATTGACAAACACACCTCAGTTCAAGCACCATGTACAGTAAGTTCCTGCAGAAGGAAAAGAGAACGAGAATCATAAATGTGGGAAATCCAAACGTGACCAAAAAAATTCCAGCCCCTGACAGTATTCTGAACCACCGTCCTGCACACACTGTAGATGTTTCCCTTCCACAGACGCATAATTGTCTCTAATATTGTGCAACCATTGTGGCTTGTAGCTGAGTCAGACTTCCGTTTTGTGGGCTCAGCACAAATTTTTCAATTCGTCAAAAATGTTCATTTTAAACTTTTGACACAAAAGTACAAGTCTTGGAGTGTTTCAGGGAATTCCCCCAATTAAAAATTGTTTTTATGCAAGAAATGTGAATTGAAAAGCGTTTTGCAATAAAGGACAATTCCAGAAATCTGCTCTAATATCTGCTGCTGTGATGATTCCAACATCTTTAGGAGATACAAAAACAACTTCTGGCATCAAGGTACCTGATAGGTTTCAGATTATGAGATATTCTGGAATATCAAATATTATGGGAAGATAATACATAAGAGTTTCAGTTAGGTCAGCTTTTGTGACATCACACATAGGGTTTAGTCAGGTAAGCTGCTATGACATCACAAGTTATTTTCCGTGCGGTATGATTCTATGACAGCGCAAGTGATTTTCAGTCAGGAGAGGTGCTGTGAAATCACAAGTGTGTTTTCATGAGGTACGTTACTGTGACATCACAAGTATTTTGGTCAGGTAAGCTTTTGTGACATCAGAAGGAGGTTCTCAGGTGCGCTGCCCATGTCCTGTTCTTGCTAATACCCAAAAGCCTCTCACCCAGTTAAGCTAGTTCTCTCTGCTCTGCACTGATGAGGGGAAATCAACCCGAAACAGCTGCAGATGAGCCACTGGCTTAGCTATAATCCTTAAAGAGGTTGTGTCACGTCAGCAAGTGGCATTTATTATGTAGAGTTTATACAAGGAACTTACTAATATATTGTGATTGTCCATATTGCTTCCTTTGCTGTCTGGATTAATTTTTCCATCACATTATACACTGCTCGTTTCCATGGTTACAGACCACCCTGCAGTCCATCAGTGGTGGTTGTGCTTGCACAATATAGAAAAAAGCACCAGTCTATGTGAGCTCCCACGCTCCTGGCCACTAGAGAGGCCGGCATTTTTTCCTATAGTGTGCAAGCATGACCGCCGCTGATGCATTTCAGGGTGGTCATAACCATGGAAATGAGGAGTGTACTACCCAGGTAGAGAACATCTATTCTTATGTCTGTATGTTGTGTCATTCCTTTATTATTTCTGCTAGAAGTTATGAATGAATTGCTAGCAGTCTGCAGTAAGGGTACAGAGGGGAGGTAACCAGTTGGGGGGGGGTGTATCTGCACAGTCTGAACATGGCAGCGCTGATTGGATAGAGTGAGACTGTGCAGGTACATCCCCTAATTTGTTACCACCCTTCTGTACCCTTACTGCACACTGCTAGCGGATGCCTTAGGGAGCCACATCTATAGCAGTTTTGTGGGCCAGCAGGAGCCATTGCAGATAGTTTTATGGGAATCGTCAAGAAGTTGGGTGGAAGCACCTTGGCTGGTGTTACAGAGGTTTGTACAGAGCTTCTCAAAGTTGCAGATTGACTTACGTATCTGCAAGTCAGGCTGCCTCCTCCAATGTTACTTATTAACTCTTAACCCAATTATTAACTCTTTCCAAGAGCCACTCTTTCAGACACGTCTGGTGACGTTCCTCTAAAGTCTCTGCCCTACAGCCATGAGTACACTGGTCCAGGGCATGGGACAACTTACTGCTAAATTCCAAATAATGGAATAATGGGTCTCTTTCAGTGGGTTATGGACACTCTGTATAATATTCTGGTGTATTTGCATAACGTGCTAACAATGCCCCATTAATCGCAGCATAGTCCAACTGTTGTTCCTCTGAAAGGGCACAAAAGATACAATTCACTCTACCTGTTAGTTTCCCAGCCTGTAGAACTCATGCAATGTGGCAAAAGTTACACATGATTTGAAATGTTTCCCAATATGCACCAATGTCTTTCTTGTCCTCATGAAAGTTGGGAAATGCAGCTGACAGCTTGAGAATGTCCCAGGGTGAACATTTCCATTGACTCCCTGATGCTTTGCCCTTCCTTGCCACCTCTTTATACACAGTTTTCATCAGCACTATCTTCTGGCTGGTGCTTAATTCTCCACTGAGCACTTTCATCCTTCTGATATATTTATACATAGTTATTAGATCTCCCCTCAGTCGTCTTTTTTCTAAAGTGAATAACCCTAATTTTGATCATCTTTCTGGGTACTGTAGTCCACCCATTCCAGCTATTACTTACTTTAGTTGCCCTCCTCTGAACCCTCTCCAGCTCTGCTATGTCTGCCTTGTTCACAGGAGCCCAGAACTGTACACAGTACTCCATATGTGGTCTGACTAGTGATTTGTAAAGTGGCAGGACTATGTTCTCATCACGGGCATCTATGCCTCTTTTGATGCAACCCATTATCTTATTGGCCTTGGCAGCAGCTGTCTGACACTGGGGAGGACAATGAGGACTCTGTCCTCCTCTGTGTTAATTACTTTACACAGTTTAGTGTCATCTGCAAAAATTGATATTTTACTGTGCAAGCTTTCTACAAGATCATTAATAAATATATTGAAGAGAATAAGGGCCCAATACTGACCCCTGTGGTACTCCACTAGTGACAGTGACCCAATCTGAGTATATACTGTTAATAACCACCCTCTGTTTTCTATCACTGTGATTTTCTTTAATAGACTTTTTGAAGTGGTTTTAGATTTTTCTGATGTTTAAGATGCTTGCTACTGTCCATTTAGACTCCTACATTAAGCAAATTACTGTTCAATTTCTCTATGGATCTGGTGCCCTCTACTGTCAAAAAACTGCACATTGACTTTTTAGTTTTTTGCAGATGAGTACTTGCCAATATTTTTACCATGGAGAAACCCCTGAAAAAATATTTCCCCTCCCCTAACTATAGCATTTACACTGTAAGGCCAGACACACACTAGCGAGTTGAATGTGATAAACTCACAGCGTGTCAGTATGAGGTTCTGGCCTCTGCTCCTCTGACAGGATCGCTCAGCATTATACTGATTTATAGTGCTGTGTAACCCTTAGAATGCCCAAATCTACTGAATTACACTGATATAATGCTGTCACTGTGATACAATACATTCCAGGACTCTCAGGGTTACACAGAATTATAAATCAGTATAAGGCCTCATGCACATGACCGCAATGCTGACCATGTGCATTCCACAATTTGCATAACGGAACGGGCCGCCCACGATCGAATTGCCTATTCTTGTCCGCAAAACAGACAAGAATGAGACATCTTCTATTTTTTGTGGGGCTATGGAACGGTGCAATGGATGCAGACAGCACACGGAATGGCACCATTGAAGTGAATGTGTCCGCATCTGAGACAAAAAAAAAAAAAAATATACGGCTTAGATGTCGCGTGCATGAGCCGCGATACTGTGAGATCCTGTCAGAGGAGGGGAGGTCAGAACGGGACCTCGTACTGACACAAGCTGCAAGTTTATCGGTTCAACTCGCTCATGTGCGTCTGGCCTAAAAGTGTCAGTTCTGACAAACGGATGGGCGAGGGATGCCAAAAGAGAGTTCTTGTTTACTGTGGGTGAAAAAGGAGAGTCCAGAGAAGGACCTCCATGTACAAGCTCTATACATCCATACAGGTCATAAAGGCTGTTTTTACCACAATTTTTATTTTTTTTTTTACCAGAGGACCTGTTGGTCATCAGTACCTGATCGGTGAGGGTCCAATAAATGGGACCTGCCAATCAGCTGTTTAAGAAGGCAGCGGCACTCACAGTAGCACTGCGGCCTTCTCCAGCTATACCTAGGCCGTGTCATGTCACGTTCATTGATCACATGACCTAGGCGCAGATCAGCGCCATGGATGTAAATAGGGCTGGGCTGCAATACCAAGCACAGCTGCTATAAAATGTACGGCGACATACCTGATGACCTAAGAGAAGGTCATGGCACTACTGCGAGCGCCACTGTCTTCTCAAAGAGCTAATGTCGGACCCCCAGCGATCGATACTGATAAGTCATCAGTAAAAAACCCAATTAATGTCAATCTATTGCAGGGAAACAAACATAAAATGATACAAACAACTTTTTTTATGGTGTTTTATTTATTTCAAGCACTAAACAAACGTCATTGTTCGTTCATGTGACCTTCATTCAGTTTAATAGGTTTTTTTTTTTTTAACGCAAAATGAGATAATGATTAGTGTACCTGAAGAACCAGACTGGGATGCCTTCGCCATCTGAAGACGTGAAGTTAGGCCGATCAGTCTGGCAGATCAAGAATTAAACTTTTAGCCAAGAGACCACAGTAACCGGAATAAGTAACACTTTAACCCAAAATTTAAGCGAGAATGAACTGTAGATTAACTGATCCCGGATGATTGCGGATAGCCTGCGTCTCTCTGGATAGTGTAAAACACAGTTCATGTATTCAAGGTACTAAAATATCCAATATGGTTAATGGCTGTATTAAGCACTTTTATGAATCACACGTGGAGCTTGCGCAGAAGAGTACACTGGTACAAACCAATCTGGACGGCATGTACAGTACTGTGGGCAGCAAATGGTCGTGTCTTCCTCCATCTTCTCGCTGCTGCCGCCCCCTTGTCTCATCCGTCGGAGGCATAAAATACAAGAGCGGATATACATTCATCTGCAGAGCAATCACAGGCTCCACAGCATTGCCACTGCTTTGCAGATGCCCACATCGTGGTAGTTGAAATAGCAAAGACCGGCAAATGTTAAGGAAGAGAGCGCCAGCAGTCCGGTGTTGGCCAGCTTAATCTTGGCATCGCCATGCACGTAGTCAGTCAGCACCTGCCCAAGACCCCTGAAAACAAAGCAAATACATAGAGATTATACAGATGGCAACACCAGCAAAAGTACAGAACATCCTACTATCAATCTTTAAAAAAAGCATCTCCCCGCCCCTAAAGTTACTTTCTGGGCTGTTAGGTTCATGACGTAAACTGTGGTGAATATAAACATTTTACTGGTTGTATATGTGCGTTATCCCCTCCCTTCAGATCCTCTGCCGACACTCTGACTCTCCATCTGACACGGAGCATTATGTCTGGATAGGGAGTCAGTTTCTTGATTCATGTCTAGGCCACTCACATCGAGGCTCCCAGGACGATGTGTCAGCTGGAGATTGGAGAGTCAGAATGTTGGACATGTGACACAGCAGAGGACCTGAAGGGAGGGGATACTTTGCAAACACAAGGTCTAATAGGCAAAATGTAAAAAAAATAAAAATCAGTTCTGGAATGTATTAGATGACAATTACATAACGCTGTCAGTGTTATCCAATACATTCCAGACCTCTAAGGGTTACAAAGCATCATAAATCTATATAATACGATGCTGGAAGCACAGGCCGGGTGCCCTGCTGTGAGTCTGCAGCGAGACACTCGCTCGTCTGAAAGGGGACTTAGGCTAGTTTCAAGCCGGCAGGCTGTTCTATTCTCCAGCTCCAGCACTGCCGGATGCATCCAGAAAGCCCGCCGGTGCCATTTACTATAATGGGGTCTGGCGGAGATCCGGCCGCAATCTGGCAAAAATGCTGAGAATTGGCCAGACAGAAACTGCTGCACGCTGTGGTTTGTGTCCGGACAATTCCCGGCATTCTCTACTGGTGGCCGTAGATGAGAAAGTAGCAGCACACTGCTTTATGTACAAAGTCACATGAATAAATGTAAACTGCATCACTGCTATACTTACTATAGGAAAATCAGAAGCTCTTTGCACACATTTTTTGATCAAAATTGTGTCAGGCCCATCTACTAGCGACAAGGTGGCTTCTAACAGACGGGGCCTACACTAAAAGACTTGCCTCACTTGGCCTAGAAAATTCATGGTAATGTAGAATCCAGCTATAGGATACTCTGATTAAAAGCTCTGGGCAGATGGGCTATATAGAGCCCCTTATCGAGTCATTTATTATCTGTGCCTGTAAGACTACTTTCACTCTAGAGGTAATATTTTCCGGTATTGATATCCATCATAGGGTCTCAATACCGGAAAAAAACGCTTCAGTTTTGTCCCCATTCATTGTCAATGAGCACAAAATGTAACTGAACAGAACGGCGTGCTCCTAAATGTATTCCATTCCGTTCTCATACCAGAGAGCAGCATGCTGCGGTTTGCTTTCCGTCCTGAGATGCGGAGCAAGACAGATCCGTCATGACCCATAATACAAGTCAATGGGGATGGATCTGTCATGACCCATAATACAAGTCAATGGGGATGGATCCGTCATGACCCATAATACAAGTCAATGGGGATGGATCTGTCATGACCCATAATACAAGTCAATGGGGATGGATCTGTCATGACCCATAATCCGTTTTCTCTGACACAATAGAAAACTGATCCGTCCTCCATTGACTTTGTGTAGTTAATGACGGAACCCTCTTGGCTATGTTAAAGATAATACAACCGGATTCGTTCATAACAGATGCAGATGGTTGTATTATCAGTAACGGAAGCGTTTTTGCTGAACCCTGCCGGATCCAGCACAAATGCTGGTGTGAAAGTAGTCTCACAACCAGATCTATAAAATTATCACAAGACTCATCCCTCAGAATAAACACAATACAGAAAATAATTTAAAAGGCTGGAATTGCTGTCACCTCCCCAAAAATGATATAAAAAGAGATTAAAGAAATATGTACCCAGAAATGCTTAGAAGTGTCTTTATGATACAAAAACATTAAAATAAAAAAAGGACTATAGAAATGTGTTATTGTAATAATTGTATCACGCTATTTACAGAACTGACCAAAAAGCAGCGTTTTGTTCCTCAACTCTCGAAAAATGTAATAGAAAAGCAATCAGAAAGCCAAGTATCAATAAAAACTACAGCCTGTCCTACAAAAAAAAAGGGATGGTTCTTAGAATATGGTGACACAAAATAAAAAATGTGTGATTTTTAAAGTGCAAAAAACAAACAAACATTAGAGCACTGTAATCATATCAACCCACAAAATCACGTTAACATGTAATTAATACCAGAAGGTAAACCCCAGAAAAAAGAAATAAAAAAAAAATAAAAAATGAAATAGTTGCCGTTTTTTTGTTCATCTTACGTCACAATAAATTAAGGAGGTTGTCCAGCTTTTAGTAAAGCGATGGCCTATCGCCATGATAGCCAATCACTAGCTGATCAGAGCAGGTCCAACAGCCCAAACAGCCGCCAATCAGCTGTTCCGGTGTAGCTCAGGCGTAGTTCCCAAAATGGAGTCTTTTGTGGGAAACTGAAATGATGCTAGGAAAACATCTTAGAAAATGGAGGCTCCGAAATCCACAAGGTGCACCTTTATGAGCTGAAGGGCTTAGCTATCTCCAGAAGCCTCTTATGCCCCTTTCACACGAGCGGGAGACTCGCATGTCTCCCGCAACGCATCTACAGGGCTGGACTCGGCACGGACAGGGATCGCATAGCATTATAGGTGATCCCAGTCAGTGCCGGAGTCCAGCCCTGTAGATGCGTTGCGGGAGACATGCGAGTCTCCCGCTCGTGTGAAAGGGGCATTAAGGCCCTTTTAGACGGGCCGATTATTCTCCCTGCCCGAGCGCCGATCAGCGATATCGGCGCTCGGGCAGGGAGCCTTTACACGGCCCGACGAATCGAGCGCCGGGCCGCACGAGTGATCGCTGTATCGCTCGTGCGGCCGGGAAGCTCCATACTGTCAGGCGCACATCGCCTGTTTACACAGGCCGATGAGCGCCCGACAGATTGGATCTTTTGGTTTCTACAAAAGATCCAATCAGCCGACGAACGTGCGTTTTGCTTGTTCGTCGGCTGATTAGGGCCACTTTTACACGGGCCGATTATCGGCACTAGCGTTCCTAGGAACGATTTTTCGGCCGATAATCGGCCCGTGTAAAAGGACCTTTACAGTTGGATGTGTCTGCTGGTCTATTCACACCATTCCATTCTAGTGATCATCAGGGGACTCGGCATTTGGACCCCTGCTGATCCTGTGGATAGGAGATAAGTTGTTGCAATGGGACAAATCCTTTAAACCAGGGATGCTACCTGGCATGGTTGATCATGCGAAGTTCAACATTACCTTCCTTCATGCAATAGGGAGCACTTCCTCCTCCTTTCCCCCCCTGATGGACAGAACAAGGGTCCTCACTGTTCCCATGCCCGGCCCTGAAATCTCACACATGCACTGCTGAGAATTCGATCAGCGCACGTGCACTTTGGCTCTCAGAACAGAGGCAGCTGATTGAGATGACGCATGCATCGACCTCAGGCACAAAATTTCAGGGCCAGGCGTCAGAGCAGTGAGGAACCTGTCCATCAGTGGAGGAGGTGAAGTGGTGCTCCGAGAGGATAGGTTTGTCTCTCAGTGCTCAAAGCACCTCATTAGCATATTAATACAAGTTAGGAAAGGAAGGTAGCATTGAGCTCAACATCATCAACCCTGCCAGGCAGCTTCAGATGCTCTTGAACAGCAGAGAAATTCAAGTTTTTAAAAGTGCTAATTTTGTAAAATTTTTGTTAAATTTGGACCTCCAGCGTAAAATACAAAGTCTCATGGGGGGAAAAAAAATCTCAGAATGGCTTGGATAAGTGAAAGCATTCCAAAATTATTTTGCCATTGCTTATGATGTTGCTGCCATAATCTTGGGGTGTATAGATTTATGGATATATTCCTCTGGATCACTAAGTTCTAAAGCTGACCATGCATAGTGGGGGCAATGGATGACTAGTAACCCCCCCCACATGTGGTCAAGCAGTTGTGGATGACAAATGCCATTTATTAAGACAGTAAGATGAAGATCTCTGCACATGTCAGTGAATAGATGGAACAAGTGCCTATTGCATGCACAGAAGCTCTGATCCGTCATTCTTACCAGTGTCCGTGCAGGGTGAGGGCTGCCGCCAGTGAATAGTCCACCGCGGCTCCAGGATACAGATAAGCTGCGGGTAGAAGGCCTAGGAGAACCACGCTCACTGCTCGCTCGGCAGTCCAGTGGAGGGACGCTGCGTTGGAGGAGGCTTTAAAAAAGTAAATAAAAAATTGATCACTTAAAAAAAATAATTCTCTAGACTCCGTGATAAAATTAAGCAGTAGAAAAATTCTAAGCAGTGGCACAATACAACGATGCATTCATCTACTACCCCTCCCAAATTAAAGGGGTTGTCGGGGTTCAGCGCTGAACCCGGACATATCCCCATTTTCACTGAGGCAGCAGTTCATGCTCTGATGCTGAATCGTGCAGGGCACTTCACAGGGCTGCCAGGCGGAGGCTTTTGCCCAGCAGTGAGTCCGGTGACATCACCTGCACTGATGGGCGGGCTTTAGCGATGCCCTAGCCTGTAAAATGCCAGCGCTAAAGCCGGCCCATCAGAGCCAATCATGTCACCGAGCACACTGCTGGGCGGAAGCCTCTGCTCGGCAGTGTTATGGTATAAAATGCTCCAATGCTAACATTTACGGGGGGCTGCCTGGGGAAAATATGGGTGTGTCCAGGCTCAGCTCTGAACCCAAACAACCCATTTCATGGGGTTGCTCATGATTAGAAAACATGCCTGCTTTCTTCTTGGCAAAAAAAAAAAAGGCGCCACACTTGCTTACAGTCCGAGTATAGTATTACAGCTTATCCACGTTCCCTTTCAAGGGGTTTTCCAAGACTTTTGCTACACCTGGGACCCCCACTGATCAGCTGTTTGAGAATGCGGCGGCTCTCACAGCTTACCCTAGGCCAGTGACATCACGTTCATCGGTCACTAGCTGCAGCTCAGCCCCATAGAAGTGAATGAGACTGAGCTGCGAAACCAAGCAGAGTCGCTATACAATGTACGGTATGTGCTTGGTGAGCGCCAGTCCCTTCCGGGTATCTGACCCCCACCGATCAGATACTGATGACCTATCCAGAGGACAGCTCATCAGTATAAAAGACCTGGACAACCCCGTTAAGGGAACTGAGCGGCAATACTAGAGGCAACATAAGGACAGGCGTGCTGCTATTTCTTGGAGAACGCTGCCAAGGTGGTTAATCCTTGAGAACCCCTGCTCCATCCTAAAGGACGCCATCAGAGGTTTTGCTTTGGTGGGGGTCTTCCACCATCCGCTAAAACAAGGTGATGACACGGTGCTCTTTCCTGGCTGCTGAAGATGGAACGGAGCGCATCTCCATCCTCTGTGTGATCACTTCTATCCCCTCATTCAGTCATCAGTGGGGGGTTTCATCCCTCAGACCCCTGCCTCTCTGATGTGTCACTATGCCATCAAAAGTTTTTAAAAGAACAAGTACACTTTAAATGGACTTCCATGAGTAGATAAAAAGAATCTGCTTGTCCCCCATGAACAGCGCCACATCTGCCCATAGGCTGTGTCTGGTACTGCAGCTCATCCACGGTCACATAAAATGGAGATGAACAGCGTCCTGGACACTCGTTTTAAGTTTGGGCAACCCATGTGAAATCACATGTTCTACTAATTTAAAGTGAAAAGTGGAGAAATCACTTGTACAGAGATGGGGGAGGATGCAGCAGAGCTCGTCCTGCTTTATCATCTTGATCATACAAAGAACACCGGCAAATCGTGCCCCATCCTAACCCTGTAGAGCAGCAATCTGAACAACCCTTCCATGCTCCAGGCCCGGGGCTAAGGCTTCTTTTTTGTGTTGTTACTGGTAATAAAAAAAAAAAACACCATGTGGATTTTACCCTTTTTTTCGCTGTATTTTTAGCTTTTTTTTAATACTCTAAATAGTATTTTTTCATGAATTCCTCACCTCCTAAAAAGATGCCTTAGGGAAAAATGCCAGATACATTGTAAACATCATTCTGAGGCATATACGTTAAACAGATGGGAAAAACGTGAACGCAAAAAAACTCTCAAATCTGTCGAAGAAGTGACACACACTGGTGCAACTACAGTTTCTACATTTTTTTCCGACTTGCTCGACAAGGGGACAGGGCTTAGTAGAAAGGGTTGGCGCTTTGCAAGAAAGAGGGCAGGGCCTAGGATGAGCCATTTTGTGCCACGCTGACAAAGTTCTGTCCCAAACTAAGACACCCAATAGTTGGTACTGATCAGGGGCAGACTGGCTGTAGACCTTACAGGGAAACTTCCCGGTAGGCCGATGTTCAGGGGGCGTCCAACCCAACTTCACTGCCCCTGGCCGGGTACGTAATGATCTGATGCTCTCAGCATTAATTAACACTTGGGGCATCATGTACCCGGCTGACAAACACACATTCCCTCCTGAATTCAGTTCTATGGCTGTCCTCAGGATGGGGATTAATACTGAGGTGAGGCATGGAGCCTTCAGCTGTTCACCCTCATAAGCCACAGGTTACTATACGAGGCAATTTACAAATGGCATCTCAGGCTGGAAGAGGCCTGAGGGCTGCTCCAGAGATGGTGACTTGGAACAGGCTATTTTATGCTTTTCTTCTTTCCTTGGCCGCTTGGGCTAGATACTACTGGGGGCACTAAAGGGGTTATTACTAAGGGAAAGTCCAGGCTGAATGCTGAAGGTAGGGCTGGCTTAGTGCTGTTGTCTTCATCTCACCTCCCAAGCCTCCTGCTCCATATCTTAATTAGAAACAATTGGAGGAGGAGAAGGACAGAACGTGGCAACTATGGATGGCCACCACAGAGGGACAGCTTCCACGGTCGTATGTTGTGCTGCACTATGGTATTTTTGCTGCACTACGGTATAATTGACGACATTTAGTTGTGTTGCCTCATCTTCTATCAATTTGGACCTGTTTACAACATGGAGACACTTTTTTTTTCCAGGGCCACTTTACTTCCCAGTATAGAGCTAGACAGAAGTGTCTCTACCCGCACCACATGTATCCTCCAGCCTGAGCCCCTGTGATATTTCAGGTGCAGGTCTAAGCTTACATCATCTATAGCATTAGAAAATCTGGGCCTGTGTGTGAAACCATCCTAAAGCAACTCTGGGCATCTGCAAACAGCAATACAGATCTCAGATGGGAATATGCAATATGGTTATTTACCATGACGACTTTGGGACACTTGGACAGGGGCGGCTTGTAATGAAGTTCTGTCTTGTGGAAAAAATGCTGCCGGTCTTATCAGCAAAGATTTACTAAAGGGGAAAGCTGAAATTGAAAAAAAATACAGAAGAAATATTAATATAACAAAACAGTCTTATACATGTTGAAAAGTAGCCGCTGACATATGGCATCACTTTACAACTGCGGTGGCTCCGTCTGCTGACATCCCCCCAATCCGGAGAATGAAGGGGATGCAGCGCTGGTGTAGAGCGGTGCTCCTCCACTGTTATATTATATACACACACATATATTCACAAAAAGAAAGGGATATTTGGCTTTGATACTTGACACATCTGCCCACACGGTAAGACCACCACCACCAAAGGCTCGTCTGGTGATAACAATGGCTGATGCATAGCGCTCTCCTTTATTTCTCCAACATCATTGGCAGCCATCATTTCTGCTCAGCGTGAATCAACCCCACTGGTCCCTCGTCCAGCCTAGATGCTCCCAGGCCCATGCAAGACACCTGTGACTGGTGCTGTGGTCAAGTACCCTTGCAGGTCGTCTAGCACACAGACCACACTGATGTAAATAGTTTTGAATGGTCTGACGTGACACTTGTTGCCTCTCACCTCCTTCACATGTGCCATTCATCATCTGGTTCCGCAGGGCATTGTTCACAATGAAGCGGTCATCAGTGTGGGATGTGGTCAAAGGAC
Organism: Rhinella marina; assembly: GCA_900303285.1. Lineage (NCBI taxonomy): Eukaryota > Metazoa > Chordata > Amphibia > Anura > Bufonidae > Rhinella > Rhinella marina. The sequence goes on from ONZH01004938.1 coordinate 206,151, forward strand.
ATCCACTTCTCTGCCTTTCTGTGACTCTTCCAGTCTCTCTGTATCTCTGATACAACCTGCTGATGACACTCTAAGATCAGTGGCCACTTCTGTCTGAGAACATCCCGCTTGAAGCCTCACAATGGCGAGGTACTGCTGATCAATTGTTAGGTGTCGTCTTGGTCTCATGATGTCAAAATGTGAACAGCATGATGAGGAGGACTGTTTAAATAGCAAATCTAAATGAACCAGGAAATATATTGGGCGATTCATGGATCAAACATCCGTTGTGAATTTTGCCATTAAGCTGCTTGTTGGAGAACAAGTTGTGCAAAAAGTACTGAAGTTGGACATGTGCCTCCCAAAGTTTAGAGAAGGTCTTAAATTCACTTGTAATGGTTACAGTTTACTCTAGGTTCATCCTGAAATTTCACCGACAAGCCAAATATCCCTAACTTTTTGTGAGTAGTGTGTATAGACCGGCAGTGCAGGGGTTACTGTAGTTAAGGGAGGAATTACTGATATTATCATCAGGATAGGTCATCAATAGGAAAACCACAGAGAACCACTTTACACAGAGCTCACTTCTTAAAGTGTTCTGAAAAAATGAAAGGTAAGGGCTGATTGGTTGCTATGGGCAACTAACAGTTCTGCTTTTAGTCCTTTTTGATAAATGAGGGCCTATTTGTTCAGAGAACAGTTCAAGTAATTTCTCTGCAGTATATCTGTACGCTGCTTGTACATAGACGGCCACATTTGTGTGTAATTAAAGGGTCACCGGGGGAGATTTATCAAAACAGGTGTAAAGTAGAACTGGCTTAGTGGTCCATAGCAACCAATCAGATTCCTCCTTTCATTTATCACAGCTCATTTCAAAAATGAAAGGTGGAATCTGATTGGTTGCTATGGACCACTAAGTAGAACTATGGCCAGTTCTACTTTACACCAGTTTTGATAAATCTCTCCCCCTTAGTTTTCAGAAGACTTTTGATATGGAGGTTAGGGGTGAGCAAATAGATTTGTTCAAATCGAATTGTTCATCAGAGTTCAGCGAGGGGCTGTCCCTGCTGCTGCTTGATTTACAGGAACGGACATCTCACCCGGTCCTGACAACCTCGCGCCTGTGCTCTGCTGGCGATACTGGAGCAGCTCCTGAGCATGTGCCGCTACACATCCAGTGCAAGATTGTCAGGGCCAGCCCTCTCTATAAGCGGCAGGGGCAGCTCCTCGCAGGTGAAGAGCTTGTCACAATGAACAAATGGATTCACTCATCCCTAAAAGAGACATATCAAACATTTTGGTTGGTGAGGGTCTGAGTGCTGAGATCCCCACTGATCCTTAGAACAGGAGGAGAGGATGTGAGACGGGCCCATAGAACTTCTATTAAGGGCTATGTACACCTTGGGAGGCAATTTTTTTATGATTGCATGTTACTCATTTTTGGCTAAAAATAATTTTTTCAACTGGCCTTTATTAAAAATATTTAGCTGTTTTGTCAAAAAGGGTTAACGGTTTTTCTAGCTGTGTGACTGGTACTTTCACTTTGTGTGGGTCATCTAATAAATCTTATCTGAGAGGTCATAAACACTGATTTAAGCCAGTAAGATAAGGATTGAGCTTTACTGGGTGTTTATAAGGTCACAGAGCAGAGATAAGGAGTCTGTCAGCTCCTGGTCTGACGGAAAAGACAGAAATTCCAAAGGGTGCTACTAGAGCATGTCAGCTCTGTACAGAAAAAAGAACGCCATATTTTTTTTTTTTTTTAATAAAGATTAAAGGGGTTGTCCGGGTTCAGAGAAGAACCCGGACATACCTGCAATTTCACCCAGGCAGCCCGCCTGAAGAGGGCATCGGAGCATCCTATGCTCCGATGCCCTCCTTTGCCCTGCGCTAATTAGCGCAGGGCAAAGGAATTTAGCCAGGTTCCGGTGACGTACCGGTCCCTGCCGGGCAGAGGCTTCCGCCCGGCAGTGAGCCGGTGACGTCATCGGCGCTGATGGACGGGCTTTAGCGCTGCCCTAGCCAGTAAAACGGCTAGGGCAGCGCTAAAGCCGGCCCACTAAGGCCGGTGACGTCACCGAACTCGCTGCCGGGCGGAAGTACCCGCCCGGCAGCGAGTATTTATAAACAAAAGAGACCTTGCCCTGCGCGATCTAGCGCAGGGCAGGGGGGGGCATCGGAGCATGAGATGCTCCGATGTCCTCTTCAGGCAGGCTGCCTGGGTGAAATTGCAGGTATGTCCGGGTTCTTCTCTGAACCCGGACAACCCCTTTAATTTAAAAAATTATTTTTAGCTCAAAGTGAGTATAATGCAATAATATAAAAAAAATTGTCCCCTAAGATGTACAAAGCCTTTAAGGCCATTTTGCCTCCTCTGCTGTAGTGGGGATACAGCCCGTTATATGAGCGCTTTTCATATCACTCTAGATATCAGCGGGGGTTTCAGCACTGACAAACTCACCGATCAGAACTTTCCATATGTCTATGTGACGTATCAAAGGTTTAAAAAAAAACAAAAAAAACTTGGTGACTCAACCTTAAAGCAGTATTTTTTTCTGTGAAAAACAAAACAGTCACCAGCCATTCTAAAGCCATATATGTATATACACACACATAGAAACACCCAACCCTACCCAATGAAAAGCTGGGTGACAACCAATATAATCGCCAGGTCAGCTTCCAGAAGAGTTGTCAAATCTGTCTATTGTTATAAGCAATAAAGATGGAATAAAACGTTGAAAAAAAAAGCGACACGTCCGTAACAGCTACACGCAGTAGTATATGACATTACAGGGCACCCAGACCCGGCCTCACCTCTGCCTGCCCTGCACAGAGCGCCCACTTTCACCAAAGCCGCCATCTTGCCCGACACCCAACCAAGGTCACACTGCGACCAGGAAGTGAAACAGAATAGTTCTGTATCAACAAAACTTTATTATTATTGTCTAAATTAACTTTATTAGTCTGGTACACGGAGAGTCATCACCGCTTTAAAAAAAAAAAAAAAAAAAAAAAAGAAAAAGGGAGGAAAATATAAGTGACGGGGCACCCTTCTCTCAAGCTTTTGCGGTAAAGACAACCCACATAAAACAGGCAACCAATCAGAAGAGAGAATCGCTGCCGTTTGCTCAGCCTTTAGTTTCTCATTGCAGCGTTTCACGCCTCGTTTTGGGCTTTGGGCTCAGCCAATCAGAGCGCATTTTGAAAGAGGCAGAGAAGGGTCAGTCAGTCAGTCAGTCAGTCATACTGAGGGCCGGCGGCAGCTGAAGGTCGTGGTAATTGTCAGTATGGCGGACTTTGATTCGGATCTTGACTTGTCCGGTGTAGGCGCCAGTCCTGCGGAGACGGCGGAGCTGCAGAGGATGCTGGCCGTGGAGCAGCAGAAGGCGCAGTTTACGGCTCAGGTGAGAGCACAGGCACCCACGTGGGTTACCAGAGTCTTACAGTACATGTGCTTAAAGGGAACCTGTCACCTCCTTTTCTCAAAATGAGCTGTTAACAGTACCTTAAAGTAGAGCCGAGTGTGATCCTAATGCTGTAGTTGAAACTGAGAACTGCTGGATGAAAAGGCTGAAAACAGAACTTTTAATCTTGCTGCGCTGGCTTTCCGGTGTGGGCTTGAAGTCAAGGGGGCAGCGGCCTCCTTGCTTCAAGTCAAGAAAGCCACTCCCCACTTGCGCTTGACTGACAGTTAGCCGGGGTGCCGGGGATCGCAGAAATCTCGCGCATGCGCGTTGCGCGACTGAGTACTGCGCGATCCCGGCACCCGGCTCTTCATGTTGCCGGCGCTTCAGTAGTTATTGCGCATGCGCGGCCTTACTAATGACAAGGATGGAGACCAGGGTGAACGTGACCGCGGGCTCGCCTGCTCCGGAATGCACGTAGGCAGCCAGAGGTCACGTTCACCCAGAGTATAGGACCGCACGCCCGCCTGGGCGGTACGCCGCATCAGTGACCCCGTGCGTGGACGGCGGGCGCGCTCTCCCAAGCTGCCTCGCATAGTAAGGCGGCGCATGCGCAATGACTACTGAAGCGCCGGCAACATGAAGAGCCGGGTGCCGGGATCGCGCAGTACTCAGTCGCGCAACGCGCATGCGCGAGATTTCTGCGATCCCCGGCACCCCGGCTAACTGTCAGTCAAGCGCAAGTGGGGAGTGGCTTTCTTGACTTGAAGCAAGGAGGCCGCTGCCCCCTTGACTTCAAGCCCACACCGGAAAGCCAGCGCAGCAAGATTAAAAGTTCTGTTTTCAGCCTTTTCATCCAGCAGTTCTCAGTTTCAACTACAGCATTAGGATCACACTCGGCTCTACTTTAAGGTACTGTTAACAGCTCATTTTGAGAAAAGGAGGTGACAGGTTCCCTTTAAAGGGACTGTCCAGCACTATGGACGTAATTACCAGCCATGGCTGAAAACTAAATACTTATTGACGGATCTTTATTAAAAATATTACCCAGATGCCCCCCAGTGGTATGGGACTCAGGTGCCTGCCATGATCAGGGGTGGATTGTCAGGGCTTTTACTATTGATGACCTATCCTCAGGATAAGTAATCAATATCAGATCGGGGGGGGGGTCCGACACTTGTCACCCCCACGATCAGCAGTATGAGGAGACGGCGCGCAGTGTGGATGTGCCTTCTCTCTTACCGTTCACTGCTGCTGTCTATAGCAAAGACCATAGACCGCAGCAGGAGACAGGAAGAGAGAAGTGAGACGTCACATGCACACTGTGCGCTGTCTCCTCATACAGGTGTCGGACCCCACCGATCTGATATTGATCACCTATCCTGAGGATAGGTCATCTATAGTATAAGCCCGGAGAACCCCTTTAAAGGGGCTGGGACATTGATCTTAGCGATCAGATATGCGTGGGTCTCACTTCTGGGACTCGCTCCTATCTCCTGAATGGGATGTGTAGTGAGAACTTGACACACGTGTGTAGTTTGCTCTCCATTGACAGCTGTGGGAGTTCCAAAAACACCGGAGTTGGTGCAATAACACACTGTTTTATTAAGTCCTTTAGTGGAGAATGGAGGGTGGGGGCTTTGTTTTTTAGACTGCAGTAGGTCCCAGAGATGAGACCTACACCTATCTGATCGCTAGGATATGTCATCCATGTCCCAGATGGGAATAACCTTTAACAGCTATGGACACCATCGGGGGCATTTTTTTATGATTGCATTTTATTCATTTTGGGCTACAAACATTTTTTTTCAATTGGCCTTAAAGGGAGTCTGTCACCTCATTTCCACCTATATAACTAAGAGCACTGCCCCACAGAAGATTGGATACAAATCCCAGACATACCTGTGTGTCTGTATTACATGTCACATCCCAGACATACCTATGTGCACTGTGTCTGTATTACATGTCACATCCCAGACATACCTGTGTGCACTGTGTGTGTATTACATGTCACATCCCAGACATACCTGTGTGCACTGTGTATGTGTATTACATGTCACATCCCAGACATACCTGTGTGCACTGTGTGTGTATTATATGTCACATCCCAGACATACCTGTGTGCACTGTGTGTCTGTATTACATGTCACATCCCAGACATACCTGTGTGTCTGTATTACATGTCACATCCCAGACATACCTGTGTGTCTGTATTACATGTCACATCCCAGACATACCTGTGTGCACTGTGTGTGTGTATTACATGTCACATCCCAGACATACCTGTGTGCACTGTGTGTCTGTATTACATGTCACATCCCAGACATACCTGTGTGCACTATGTGTCTGTATTACATGTCACATCCCAGACATACCTGTGTGCACTGTGTGTGTGTATTACATGTCATATCCCAGACATACCTGTGTGTACTGTGTGTCTGTATTACATGTCACATCCCAGACATACCTGTGTGCACTGTGTGTCTGTATTACATGTCACATCCCAGACATACCTGTGTGCACTGTGTGTCTGTATTACATGTCACATCCCAGACATACCTGTGTGCACTGTGTGTCTGTATTACATGTCACATCCCAGACATACCTGTGTGCACTGTGTGTCTGTATTACATGTCACATCCCAGACATACCTGTGTGCACTGTGTGTCTGTATTACATGTCACATCTCAGACATACCTGTGTGCACTGTGTGTGTATTACATGTCACATCCCAGACATACCTGTGTGCACTGTGTGTCTGTATTACATGTCACATCCCAGACATACCTGTGTGCACTGTGTGTGTGTATTCCATGTCCAGGAAAAGCACTTTTATTCTGCAGGAAAACAGCTCCCAAGTTCCCGGCTGAAAGTGAAACTAAAAACAGCTTTCTCTCCCGACTCGATTTCTAACAGCTATATCTTCTGATATTTTCTTTTTGCAAGTTGTTACTTTCTGTTTTCTTTGAATCCCGTTATCTGACGGCTCATGTGAAGCCTTAACTTTAATCTCCAGACTTTATAAACACTTATAGCTCCATTTTGATCAAACTGATAAGAATGTGGCTTAAAGACGAGCTGTCACCTCTCCTGACATGTCTCTTTTACTAACTACTTTCATCACCCAATGTAATAACGATTCTGGAACATTTATTGTTACGAAGAGGAACAAATTCCAGCTTCCCAATAAAAACGATGGCCTTTATTAAACAAGTGATAAAAACTCCCATAGAAAACACTTATCTACGCGTTTCAGATTAAAACATTAGAATGCTTAGTCCGTCATGATTAAGATTAAGATAAGTGTTTTCTATGGGAGTTTTTATCACTTGTTTAATAAAGGCCATCGTTTTTATTGGGAAGCTGGAATTTGTTCCTCTTTTTGGGATTTACCTTTGGTGCTCCGTGCCTTCCAAACCATGAGCAGGTGAGCGCTGTGCCTATATTGTATCTTTTCTTATAACTGTGCCATTCCTGTATTATTCCTACTAGCAGTTTAGGAATGAATTGCCAGCAGTCTGCAGTAAAGGTACTGCTGGGTGTTACCAATAGTAGGTGCAGCTGGTGTCACGCTGTGCAGGGACACACCCCCAACTGGTAACGCCTGTTTGTACCTTTACTGCAAGCTGCTGACTATTCATTTGAGTAGAAATAACAGAGAAATGGTACAACATAGAGCTATAAGAATAGATGCTCCTGAATCGTTAGAACCTGGGGGATGTAAGTGGTTACTACAACACGTCAGGAGAGGTGACAGGTCTTGTTTAAAGGGGTTGTCTCGTCCCACTCATTACCATGACGAGATGAGACACAGCCCTGTCCGCCATCGGGCCAGGAAACGGCAGAGTGCTCCGGCTCTCACTGTTGCAGTAGCTCATTGCAGTACATGGCAGCTATAGAAACAGCAGAACATAAGAAGCCATATTGTTTCCTGCACATTGGGCGGTTGGGATGCCGCCATGCACGTGTCGTAGAGAGTCCCAGAGATTAGGCCCCACTAATCACAAAGTGATGGCATGTCCTACTGATCTGCCATTACTTTATGAGGTGGGAATACCCTTTAATCTAGCCTAATCACAAAGCTAGGCCTTTCAGGGAAGAATAAGAAACCTCTCTGGAGGACGCTGGCATTTCCGTTTTTCTTTTGAGGGTTTTGGAGATTTTGGGAGTCGGTCTCCCCTTCTGCCACTGTGCAGCCATTGCATCTTCTCCGGTGCTTTGCTACCTTCTTGGCCCCACTGATCGCTGGCGTCTGCCTCCTAGTATTAGGAAATGCCTTGTGATACCGACTGACGAGTCTCTCTCATAATGTCCCGCTACTTAATTCCTGTGCTTCTATTTTCCAGGTTCACAAATTCATGGACGTGTGCTGGGACAAGTGTATGGACAAGCCCAGCACAAAACTGGACTCCAGGACGGAGGGCTGCCTGGTCAGCTGCGTGGAGCGCTTCATCGACACCACCCTGTCCATTACCAATCGCTTTGCCCAGATTGTACAGAAAGGAACCCAATGACCCCGATTTATGCATGGACTGATCACTGAGATATCAGCACAGTGACTGATTGTGATTGTAATGGTGATAATTGTGACGTACGACTGTTCTGTTATATAAATCTGCACATGCCTGTTATTAAATCTCTGTCCTAAACGTGTATGTGTGTTCATAATCCAAAACTGCAGAGCTTCTGATATTGCTTTGGATGTGAATCCATGAGAGGACTATCGCTTGAAGCACAGTAATTTTTTATTTTTATAATGCTAAGGCTACTTTCACACCAGCGTTTTTGCTGCATCCGTCATGATAATACAAACGTCTGCATCCGTTCTGAACGGATCCGGTTGTATTATCTTTTAAATAGCCAAGACGGATCCATCATGAACTCCATTGAAAGTCAATGGGGGACGGATCCGCTTTCTATTGTGTCTGAGAAAACTGATCCGTCCCCATTGACTTACATTATGTGTCATGACGGATCCGTTTGCATCGGTTTCTTCATGCGGACATTGAAACGCAGCAAGCAGCGTTTTAGTGTCCGCCTCCAAAACGGAATGGAGACTGAACTGAAGCAAAACTGATGCATTCTGAACGGATCCTTTTCCATTCAGAATGCATTAGGACAAAACTGATCAGTTTTGGACTGTTTATGAGAACCTGTGACGGATCTCAAAAACGGATCCTGGAAACGCAAGTGTGAAAGTAGCCTAAGTCACCAGCAATATTCTAGCAGTGTCATTTGTTTCATCCATGAGGACGTGTAGCCGGCCTGATGAATGCTATCTGTGAGTGCAGTGTGCAGAATCTCCAGTGTATTCTGTGAGAAAAGCTTCACACTGCTCTCCCCTGCCTCCTGTAAGAGCTGATGGGGAGTAACCTGCATCATATAGGTATATGCTGACCTTCTGCAACGTGAGAGTTTTTATCAATTATGGGGCAATAGTTCTGTGTGGCTGATCTATAATATGTTGCCCTTTGGACTGCACTGAATTGCAGTGTGTGGAGACTCTGGCCATCTGTCTCTGAAGACCCAGAAACTTAATGGGAATCGAAGTTGCCTGTGAGAATGCATCATGAGTAGAGATGAGCGAACGTGCTTGGTACGAGCACTGTAGCGCTCGTCTCCACTGCGAAAGAATGCCCGCAGGCATTGCGGATCCGTCCTCACCCGACTGAAAGTCAGTGGGGACGGATCCCCATTCACTTACATGCAGCTGAGGACGGATCCGCAATGCCTGTGGGCATTGCGCAGAGGAGCCAAGCGCTACAGTGCTCGTACCAAGCACGTTCGCTCATCTCTAATTATGAGAATTGTAGCAGAGGCGAAGAAGGAACCAATATGGTGGATGATCATATGATTGTATACATGAGCCATAACTTTTTTTTTTTTTTGTCCGTTCACATAGTTGTGTGAGGGCTTATTGTACTTTCTAATACCATATGGCATACAATGTAGTGGGAAGCGGGAAAAAAATCCAAATGGGGTGGAATTGGGGAAAAACGCAATTCCTCCACTGTTTTTTCAGGTTTTGTTCCCACTGCATTCTGTTTGCCTCAAAACTGACCCATGCCGTTCGTTTTCTGGGTCAGTACGATTACAACAATACCCCATATGTATAGGTTTTTTATGTCTAAATAGTGTAAAAATAAATGTAAACTTTGAGATTTCTTTTTTTTCTTTTTTTATATCACCATATTCTGATCCCAATGTGGTTTTTTTGTTTTTGTTATCTACTGAGTGTGGCTAATTTTTTTATGGAGAAATCTGTAACTTTTTTTTATTGATACCATTTTGGAGTGTGACCTTTTTGATCACATTTTATAACTTTTTTGGGTAAAAGAAGCAATGAAAAAATTGGCCATTTTGACAGGTTTTTTTTTTCCCTCATGCCATTCGCCGTATTGGAAAAATATTTTAATAGTACGGGTGTTTTCGGTCGCAGTGATGGCCATGATGTTTATATTTTATCTTTATGTATTTTTATTTTTTTAATTCTATGGAAAGGAGGGTGATTTCAACTTTTATATTTTTGCAATTTTTTTTATATATTTAGGTTGTTTTTTTTTTTGTTTGTTTTTTTGTTTTTTTTTTACTTTTCTGTTATGATTTTGAAGCTCATATTTGAGCCTACAAAATCCAATTTACTTAAAATTGCTAATTTCTTATGTTGGCATGCCACCTGGTGGCCAAAATAAGAATTGGCGCTTTGACTAGGCCACAGAGGATGTTGGTAAGAAGCCTGGAAGTGTGGGCTTCCAGGGTTTTCACCCTTTTAGAGGCCACGATCTCACTTGATCACTGCATCTAAAGGCTTTAATTTAATCTGCATTTTTACCGGTAGCAGTTAATTAGCTACAGGTCTCTGCTGTTTGCCCATCGCTCCAGCGTCATACGATACCTTGAACACCATGAATATCTTTCTGGAAAGGCCATTAAAGGCGACCCCTTTAATTGTATGTGTGCTGTTTAACACTGAAAACAAAATAGGACATGTTCTAGATTTCTGAAGGTGGGCATTCATGGTCTGTCTAAAAATGGAAGTGTGAATACACCTATAGACCGTCACTATTAAACACTTAAGTTATATTCTTATCAAACTGATAAGAATATAACTTATCATGAGTGTCTGAGCTGTCAGGAGTTGAACATTTTTAGACCAACTGAAAAACTGATTTTAGGCCAAAACTAGTACAATGCAAAGAAAAAAAATAGGTGTCCAGGTGGCCATAGCCTTTAAATCTATGAGGAACTAAAGTACATTAGCAATTGAATTATTTTCAATCATACAATGAATAATCTATGATGCTGTGCGCTCCTGTGACCACGATCTATGCCGCTCCGGAACATATGTCTCAGAGCGCATACGGTCGTGTGCAAGGGCCCTAAGACTCACTAAGAATACCTCCTGGTTTGTATCTCCGTACTATATGTCGCGAGCATGCGGGTGTCATTACACAGATCATAGAATCCATCAAAATGAAGTAACAAAAACGTCCACTCGCTTTAGCAGGATTTTAATTTGTCCACAGGGTAAGGTAATATTTCTTACAGAAGTCATCAGCGTGTGGATTACATTTTCTACAGTATCATCTAGTTTCCACAATGTAAAACCACTAAACAAAAATCATACAACTGCTCATCATCCACAGAAAATCCAAAATCATACAGTATCCAATATCAGCAAAAGGTAGAGAACATAGTGTATGTGGATGTAAAAGACCTAGAGCAATGCATTATATATACTGCTTATAGCATGAGCGGCAAGGATATTGAGTGCGGTTATTGGTCCAGGTCATTGTGACAGGAGGTCACTGTACGCTTCTTGCTTCTTTTTTTCATGTCTACAAGGATTATGAGTAGAGATGAGCGAGCATGCTCGGGTGCAATATTTGCGTACGCATTTTAAAATCGGTACGCTAATGCATACGCATATTTTAATCTGTACACAAATGCGTACGCATAACGTACAAATTTTTAAAATGCGTACACATATACGCAAAAATTGCACCCGAGCATGCTCGATCATCTCTAATTATGAGCCATCATCCCTTTGTCCAGTTTCCATTGACTTTTATGGAAAGTTAACAGTAGTCATTTCCTTTATGTCCTGGCAGCAGCACAATAATGGGGTTTCCTGCCTCTGTGTACTTGAAGGACAGATGCAATTTTGAATTCAATTCAAACACAGGTCATCAGATAAGGATGTCTTCATGTGAAGCATATTATTATTATTTTATTTTTTTTCCTGAATTTTTTGGTTGGTTTATTTTTAATTTTCCATGTCAATATCTAAATTTAAAAAAAAAATCCTGCTGTTTTTGCACTGCCTACTAAGGCTACTTTCACACTAGCATTTTTAAATTCCGGTATTGAGTTCCGTCATAGGGGCTCAATACCGGAAAAAAACGCTTTAGTTTTGTCCCCATTCATCGTCAATGGGGACAAAACTGAACTGAAGACAACGGAGCGCTCCTGAAAGCATTCTGTTCTGTCTTCAGACCGGAGAGCAAACTGCAACATGCTGCGGTTTTCTCTCCGGTCCAGGCATCTGCACCAAGACGGATCCGGAATGACCCCCAATGCAAGTCAATGGAGACGGATCCGTTTGGTGTGACCAACATGGTAAACGGATCCGCCCTCCATTGACTTTCAATGGAGTTCAGGACGGATCCGTCACCACAGACAGACAGACATACATACACACACATACACACGAACACATACGTACTTACATACTCCAGGCAGGCCGCACGTCTTCATGCCCAGGAGGCGCGCCGCTATGATGATTCCCTACAGCTCCCAGCAGAGGGCGCTGTGGGGAATCGTCATAGCTCCGCGCCTCCTGGGCGTGAAGACGTGTGGCCGGCCTGCCTGGAGTATGTAAGTATGTGTTTGTGTATGTATGTCTGTATATGGTACTGTGTGACATGTGTGGGGCCGGAACGCGGTTCCAGCCCCACACATGTCCCTGCGGCAGTCCGGATCCGACAGCACCCTTCACCTGCCGGATCCGGACTGCCACTAGTGTGAAAGAGGCCTAAGCCTAATAATAGCACCACTTCTTGGTCTGTACAGATCACTTTACTGCAGTTATCTACTTATCATTACAAGCAGGATTAGAATGACAGTTATTACTTAGATAGCTAATACAGGATCCAACATTCACATTAGGTGATATCACAGCTTATCTTCTCCTTCCTGACCTCTGTACAGGTCACAGAGCATGCCTAGAAAATTCTCCCATGGAAGTCAGCTCCTGCCCTTTGTGTCTATAGCCCATTGTTGTTACTGTAAAGCATATCTTAAAATGCTGTTACGAACAGCTCAGACAAGGTAGCAGCCCCCATAATTAGAAACTAGGATAAAAAATCTAAATAAAAAGATTTGAAAAAAGGAAATGGGTCATTATCTGGCAAAGGGTTGCACCGGGTATCTAACTATAGATACCCAATCAATACTTTTAGATCGAGATCAATTCGATACTGGGATTTGCTATTTCCCAATACTAGGCTGCGCTACTGCACAGCCCAGTTAGAGAACATGGCATGTGCTCCTGTCAGCGCGCCATGTTCTCCTCAGCAGCAGTGGAGAAGGGGGCAGCCCCCCCCCGTGACACGCCGCCACTTCCACCAATGAGAAGAGCAGTGAGGAGGAGGGGAGGGGCTGTGGACACTGCGCCACCAATGAATATAATACTGGGTTGGGAGCAGTGGGTGCCGGCCGAATCACGTACACGGCACCTGGCCTTAATGACAGAGCACTGTGATCCGCCGAACCACGGTAATTGACGAGAAATGCAGCACCCACCGCTTACATTTGTATTAATGGTTTAATTATATTCATTGGTTGAGCAATATGCCCACCACCCCAGTATTATAATCATTGTTGGCGCAGCGGCCCCCCCTTCCCAGTATTATATTCATTGGTGGCAGTGGCCACAGGGTCATCCCCCCCAGTATCTTCATTGGTGGTTCAGTGGCAGCTTCTGATCGGTTTCTATGGCAGTCAGGACGCTACTGAAGCCCTGGCAAAATTTTTGCGCAAGTAAACAAAAAAAGCTGAAAAGCATTGTGTGATACATTTTTTTTCTATATGGTTTTTTAACCATTTACATGAGAATTTAAAGTTCTCGGACAGTTGATGTTCAGTTTAGCCAGAAACAAAGGCCCTCCCTATGGGGTTACTTCATGCTAGAGCGCCATTATTGTGCTGCTGATAGGAAGTAAGAGGAGAGTAGAATTGTACAGTTAATCTGTTTTCCCTTAGTCTTAACAGAAGCACAAGCTTCCTGTCCTAAGTAGGTTATTTCGTTATAATAAACACAATGTGACAGGGGCTAGATATACTTTTTAGGCTCCAAGGGCTGTATTTAATTAGTGTTTGATTTGATCAATTAAAAATTGTCATGTTTTGATCTGATTTTCTGTAGCAGTTTTGAAGCTATAACCAGGTGTGGCTCGTAAAGGGAGGGTAAGGCTACTTTCACACTAGCATTTCTAGTCCCCATTCATTGTCAATGGGGACAAAACGTAACTGAACAGAATGGAATGCTCCAAAATGCATTCCGTTCCATTTGGTTGCATTCTCATATCAGAGAGCAAACCGCAGTATGCTGCAGTTTTTTTTCCGTCATGGGATGCAGAACAAATCGGATCCCTCATGACCCACCATGCAAGTCAATGGAGACAAATCCTTTTTACTCTGACGCTATCTGACAATAGAAAACGGATCTGTCCCCCATTGACTTTCAGTGGAGTTCATGATGGATCCGTCTTGGCTATGTTAAAGGTAATACAACCGGATCCGTTCATAACGGATGCAGATGGTTGTATTATCAGTAACGGAAGCGTTTTTGCTGGATCCAGCAGGGCTCAGCAAAATTGCTTCCGTTACTGATAATACAACCATCTGTGAGAAAGTTGCCTAAGTAGAAAAGAGTCTCTTTTTGAATCCACTCCTTGTTTTCTATTATAAACAGCATCTCAAAACCTAACTGTGTACGAGCTCCTTTAGGACTAAGGGAAAACAGATTAATGTAAAAAAAAACTATTAATTGATCTGATGGAGATGATGTGAGACTAGCCCTATAAATTACAATTAGCTTACTGTTCCAGAACAAAACAAATTGATCTACATGTGAATGAAAATATTGTAGTGTACATGAGATCTTGTGCAACGCAAGACATGAAAACAATCTGCTGCATAAATAGTAATTCCTTCACCTGCATAAAGTGCCTGGCTACATACAATACTAACAGAATAAATACACATTTTAATGGTTGTCTGTATCAAGAGTCTGGCTACAGATAGGAGAAGAAATGCAAATAGTTCTTATCTATAAGTAAGTTTTTTCAATAAATCATGTTAAAATTAAATTTTAAGGAAAAGTTATTCGTATCAGAAAAATCCCACAAGCCTTGTTTGAATACACCCTTACAGTATCCTAGCAGTACAGTGCCTTAATATGGTATCCATATGGTGCATCACTTTTTGTCTGTATACCCTATGTTTTTTTTTTCATCCAATTTTTATTTTTTTTTCACATCACCATATTCTGACCCCCCCCATAACTTTTTTTTATAGTTAATTTTTTGGGGGTAATCTGTAGTTTTTATTGATACCATTTTAGAGTGTGCGTGACTTTTATATTTTAATAGTAAGGGCGTTTTTGGACAAAGTGTTCCCCACCCATGATGTTTATATTTTTTGGTTATTTATGGATTTCTTTTTTTATTCTACGGAAAGGGGGGTGAGTTAAACTTTTATATTTTTTTTTATTTTTTTAAGTTTTTTTTTAAGTTTTTTTATGATTTTGAAGCTTGTATTTGAGCCTACAAAACCAATTTTTGTACAGAATTGCTAATTTCTTATGTTGGCCACCTGCTGGCTAAAATAAGAATTGCAGCTTCAATACCCTGGGTCTCTTCAGAGAGACCCAGCGTATTGAAATCAATTACCAGCATCCTCATTGGCCACAGAGGATGCCGGTAAGAAGCACGCAAGTGCGAGCTTCTGGGTTTTTCATCCTTTAGATACCATGATCTCACTTGATCACAACACCTAAAGGCTTTAATGAATGTGATTGACATTATTGTCGGTTGCGGTCATTAGTCGCACGTCTCTGCTGTTTGAAACAGTGGAGACCCGCCAACCATGATGCCTGCTGCACCCGCGAGCGGGCATCATGTTTGCACTTCGCTCCAGCGCCGTATATATACTGTGGTGGTAGCGAATGCATTGGGGTATAAATTATTTAGAGTATTGGCCTATAACAGACTGTAGGCATTGCTTTACTGATATCGATGACCAATTATTAGGATAGGTCATTAATAGAGATGAGCGAACGCGCTCGTAACGAGCACTGTACCGCTCGGCTCCCCTGCGCTCGCATGGGCGCAGGCAGCCGCTTCCGTCGGGTGAGGAGGACGAAAGCGGCTCCCGGCGCCCATGCGAGCGCAGGGGAGCCGAGCGGTACTGTGCTCGTTACGAGCACGTTCTGATTGCTGAGGGTCCCACACCCAGGACCTCTATCGATCAGCCTTCGGTGCCTTCGCTGCTGGAACTAGCACTGTGAATGAAACAGGAAGCACAGCGCCGTTCAAAATGTAGTGGCCGTGCTGGGTAACTGCAACTGAGCTCCTATTCACATCAATGGGAGATGAGGTGCAGTAAACCAGCAGGGCCCAATGGTTTAGAACATGTCGGTAGAATTTGTATATTTTGCCTTGTGGATTAGGAGACTTTTATTTCAGTCTTTTTGTTATGGTCCATAAGGTGTGTTAACCGCTTCATTACCAGACTGTTTATCACGCCAGTTTTTCAGTTTTAACAATGGACTTTTCTAACTGCAAATATCTAATTAATGTCTGAACCAAACTAGTAACTATAACTTAATTTTTTTTCTATTTTGTTCTCCTATTTAACTTTTTATTTATTTTTTTATGGAAAAAAGTGAATTAACCTCTTCCTGCCACAGTTAGGGCAAGAAAGGGTTACATCACAGACTGCAGGCTCACAATTAGTTTTACAGCCACCAGGGGGTGCTCTGGCTTTTTGACTTTACAGCGCCATGTACACAGCGAGACCACTTCCTGATAATTGCTGTGTAATGACTAATGACAATGCAGTCACAGAGATTTGCAATGCCGCCAGGCACCAGCAGTAATGTAACCCGATGCTTTTATACGTTGGGTTACAGATAAGGCTACTTTAAATCTGTGTTTTTGCTGGATCCGTCAGGGGATCAGCAAAAATGCATCCGGTCCATAATACAACCGTCTGCATCCGTTCAGAAGTGATCCGGTTGTATTATCTCCAAAATGAACAAGATGGACGCGGCAATAAATCCAGTGTAAGTCAATGGGCGCCGGATCCCTTTTTTCTTTGTGTCCGACTTACATTGTGTTTTATGTCGGCTCTGTCTTGATCAGTATCCCATGATGCACTCATACGTTGCGTAAAGCCTCATTCACACGTCAATGTTTCACGGACGTGTGCTGTACGTGTTCTCCACGGACAGCACACGTCCCAATTCATTTTAATGTGTGTATTCAGACATCAGTGTTTTATAACGGAGGGTCTGTGTTTTTAGCACAGATGCATGCTCTATTTTGTCCGTTCACGGATCCATCACATCCATTATAGTCTATGGGTCTGTAAAAACACAGATGCCATCGATGTTGCATCTGTTTTTCATGGATCATTAAGAAGAGATGCTTTGAAAATTATTTTTCAGCTGTTCACTGTCAGTGAAACACGGATGCAATACAGACAGCAAAAAACAGATACACGGACCCAACACGGCTCCTTCACAGACAGCTTCACGGATGCCTCACTAACCGCCTGCTCACAGATTTGAGCATGGACAAGGATGTGTGAATGAGGCTTAATAGGAGCCAATCGGAATGGAATGCATTCTGGTGCACTCTGTTCCATTCAGTTCAGTTTTATCCCCATTGACAATGACTGGGGACAAAACTGAAGCATTTTTTCCTCCGGATCTCAATGACAGATCTCAGTACCGGAAAGGAAAACGCTGCATTATCCACTATGTGTGCGGGTGGCCTATAGATGCCCATATATCTGCAGTAGGTGTCGGATGAGAAGAACAGAGTAAGGATACTTTCACACTTGCAGTATCAGGGTCTCACAGGCTGTTCCGATGGGGGAACAGCCTACTGGAAACGTTCTAACGCTAGCCCACTGTGCCGCTGGAACATGCTGTAGTTTTTGTCCGGCCACCTCTCGACATGTTTGCCGTGCTGCGGCCGGACCTCCAACCCGCCCCCATTATAGTTAATGGGGCCAGAGTGGACTTCAGGCGGCACAGTGGGCTAGCGTTAGTACGGATCCTGCAGGCTGTTCCTCGCTGGAACAGCCTTCCAGACACTGCTACTGCATGTGTGAAAGTAGCCTAAGCCGCCAATAGACAGCTCTGGTGACGACTTATATGCCCTGAGAAAAAAAGGATTGGGAGTTGAAATTCAACATGGCCAATACTTCCTTTCTTCTACAGCATCTATCAGGAGATCCTCATACACATAAAGAGTTGTTTGTTACCTCTGAAATCGGCGATTCAACTGACTTTTATGTGTATGGCGGTCTTTACTTTACTTTACTGTATTAATATACTTGGTTGATTTTTTTTATGGTAATATGATCCGTTTCATCTTTTTCATGGAACCAGTTGATGGAGTGGACTGGTCCAGTGCCCTCTTCCTAGCTGGAGTGTTGTTCTTAGGAGTACATGTTGCTGCTGGTGTGTGTAAAAGGCTAGGAGTAGATCTTTTATCTTGTGTGTTTGAACCTAACTCTGACCCATCCGTGGAGATCATTTCCTGAAGGTGTTTTACTTGGAGGATGCTGTTCATCTCATCCAATTTAGCTTGAAGACTTTTCAGTCTGAATTCCATGATATTGCTGTGATCACTCGAGGCCTTCTGACTGGATAGAAGAGTCTTCTGCAACTCCAGAAAGCTGCCCTTCACAAGACTGTACATACTTTTCTGGATATTCAGACTTGCGGTGACATTCTCCTGAATGCTTTTTAACTCCTGAAAGAAATTCATTTGCTGGGCAACTAACTGATCTATTTGACCCTTTAACTGTTGGGAGTTAATGGTGGTGTATGGTGATAGGGACGTATCTACTACCTCGGTGTTGTCAGGATCCCATTGTTGACTTGAATCCTGAGGTTCCTCATAGGACTGTGAAATGTATTTATCTTGGTGGCTGGTACTTGGATGGACAGTCATAGATGAAAGTGATTTGTTCTGGCTGGGGTTGAATTCATCTTCAGAATCAACAGTATAGAAAGGCTCATTAGAAGAAACACATTCTCCTTGAAAATAAACATAAGCCGACAGAAGTAATAGTTATTAACATCATGCATGGCTTCACAGATGAGCAAATAATTCACATGAATCGATTTGTTCATTAAAGGGGTTGTCCAGGCTTTTAATATTGATGACCTATCGTCTGGATAGCGTATATAAAAAACTAATTTGTGGCAGCACTTACGGATAGAGAGTAGAGCCAAATTGTGGTGGTGCCCACGGTGTTGGGCATTAGCCTAAACACGCCTGTTGTCTAAAATATAGTGAGAGACCGCAGCACACTCAAGTCTTCAGATGCAAGAATAGTGGTTTATTCACCAAGATGGTGCAACGTTCTGACCTACAAAGGTCTTTTTGTAGGTCGCAACATCTTGATGAATAAACCACTTATCTTGCATCTGAAGACTTGAGTGTGCTGCGGTCTCTCACTATATTCTATCCTCAGGATAGGTCATCAGTATCAGATCCAGGTGTCGAGCCCCTGCCGATCCGCTGTATGAAGGGAAGGCGCGCGCAGTGCGCACATCCCATTTCCCGTCTCTCTTCCTGCTCGCTGCTTTGCTATAGACATAATAGCAACGAGCAGGAAGAGAAGCGGGAGGCGGCACATGCACACGGCGCACACCATCTCTTCATACAGCTGATTGGCAGGAGTGCCGGGTACTGGACTCCAGCCAATCTGATATTGATGACCTATCCAGAGTTCATCAGTAATGAAGAGCTGTTCCTGATGCTTGAGAGGCTCACCCCTCCTGCTTGATTGACAGGGTCGGACATCTTGCCTAGTCCTGTCAATCTCGCGCCTTTGAGCAGCAACTGGGCCTGTAACGCTACAGTCCCGGGAGCACCAGCGGAGCCTCTGCACTTGTGCCAGTACTTGGAGCAGCAACGCAGACACAAGATTGACAGTGCTGGGTGAGATATCCAGCCCTGTCAATCAAGCGAGAAGGGTGAGCATCTTGAGCAGTGGGAACAGCCTCTCTCTGTTCAAGAACTCTGATGAACAAATTCCCTCATCTCTATGATGGTTTAAGAGCATTTGAGCTGTTCTAGTCTCACTTTAGTCTTAAAGGAACTGTCTACTCCATTCATCTAATCAGCGAGTATACAACACCCTGTACCCAATAAATCATCCATTTTGAATCAGCCTAGCATGGTGAATAGGAGCAGCACTGTGGTAACCAGTTGCATTCACTACACAACAGATGAAGTTTTGTAGTTCTGGCGCCGGCACTGCCAAAACAGCTGCTTGGAGAGTGTAAGACGCTGGCAGATCTGATAGTGATTGCATATCCTGAGGACAGGTCATCAATATGTCCCTGCTGCACAACCCTTTTAAATGTGAATGGAGTTTTGTACTTCTACGTAATGTAATTACCTTTATCTGATGACAATTCCTCATGTATTTCAATATTTTGGCCATGACTTGCATCCATTTTAAAATACTGAGCGACCATCATCTGTCGTTTGGTCAATATTTCTGAAAGAGGCAACATCTGACCATTTATAGATGGCTGCAATTTCCAATTATCAGTTGTTAGCTTAACTTTCCTCTTATAGTCGTTCCATCTCTTCTTGCATTCTAATGCGCTGCGCTTCATGCCTTCTACTTTGTTCACCTCCTTCATCACCCTATCCCAGACCGCTGCCTTACCAGCGGCGTTGAGTGCTGTAGCCCCAAATAGTTGCTGGATGTTTGCTAGGACTATATCTACAAGTTTCTGGTTCTCAGAGTCGGAAAACCTTTTCCTTTTTTTCTTGGGTGTTTGGAATGTTATTGATCCACCGAAAGACATATTTTCCTCCTGTTGTTGTGTGTCGTCGATGGCTGGAGTGGAGACAGGCTTCTCTTTTCCTATAAGATACAATAAATGGGCCATGTAATGTCATGCAGCATTACTATCCCCCACTAATCCCAAGCGGAGGCTCTCGATCTCCCTTCTTAATGGTTTGGCAGGTCAAACATGTGCCCTGCTGCTCGATTCATTCCATATGAGACTACAGGCTTATTCCAGCTGTGTCATAAACACATGCTCAAACGGTTACTCTATTATGACTGGTGAATGGGACCCTCACTGATTAATTATTACCTATCCACTAGATAAAAAAAATTGTAGTAATCAGTTAAGTTTTATGGTTCTGATACTCCAGTTAGTTGTAGGGATCATGTACTTGCGGTGGGGTTGGCAATAACAGACTCTGACTTCGGGGGTTAAAACTCCAAATAGTGCTTTTTCACTCAACACAGCACAATACAGGACATCCAAGTTAACCATCACTTGGGTGTAGCCACTGGACATAAAGCCTAAAGGTCCTTTTACACGGGCCGATTATCGGCCGAAAAATCGTTCCTAGGAACGCTAGTGCCGATAATCGGCCCGTGTAAAAGTGGCACTAATCAGCCGACGAACGAGCAAAACGCTCGGTCGTCGGCTGATTGGATCTTTTGTAGAAACCAAAAGATCCAATCTGTCGGGCGCACATCGGCCTGTGTAAACAGGCGATGTGCGCCTGACAGTATGGAGCTTCCCGGCCGCACGAGTGATACAGCGATCACTCGTGCGGCCCGGCGCTCGATTCATCGGGCCGTGTAAAGGCTCCCTGCACGAGCGCCGATGTCGCTGATCGGCGCTCGGGCAGGGACACTTTATCGGCCCGTCTAAAAGGGCCTTTACACACAAAAACACCAAATAAACACCTGCCCTTTAGAGCGCTAACTATACAGAGGACTTCTATCTTTCACCTATGGTTTCAGCATGTCAGGAGGATCAGACTGAACCAAGCCACATTGTCTCATAGGCAGCATACTCTGACTCTGTCTGAGGCCTCTATTTATTCCCCAGTAACAATCCCAGTAGCTAGGGGGAATAGCAATCCTAGAATATGGTGTAGCTCCCTCTGCCAAACCTACCGACCAGTCCAAAAAGATGCAGCCCACAACAAACTCTTAACAACATGGCTCCAACAAACTGTGCTTTGCTTAAAACAAATACTGCCTTCTAGATTGTTTTGTCTCAGCCATCTGAGGGTGAAATATACATCCCTTCCAGCACTTTACCACACACATTGATACACAGTGCTGAGAAAGTTTTTAGAATGAGTAGTTACAAGGAACTTTTGGGAGTATGGAGGCAAGCAAACTTTTTGATAACACTAATTATTGCTCTTAAAGGGGTTCTCCGGTAATTAAGAAAATTAAAATACCTAAATATTACTTTATTGTAAATATATTCCCAAATATCTTTCATTAGTTATAATGGCTAGTTTTGTCTAGGGAGCAATCATTAGGAGAAACAAAATGGCCGCCGTTCTATTAGTAAATACAGAACATGCCCTAATCACACAGGAGGACAAGTTACTTCACTACACTGAGCTAAAGAGCTGCCTTTTCTCTACTCTGCTTGTCAGGGATTATGATAATGAACACAGTTTAATATGATCTATGTCTGATGAATGATGAATGTCTGTAGAAATGCAATTTATGAGGACTACATAAAAGTGCTGCTGCTCATTACCCCCATCCTCGTCTCTGTACTTCATATCTCCTGATGAACTCCATTCCTACAAAGATTCAGTTGAAGATCGTATCATCTGTATTCAGGATCATAATCCCTGACGAGCAGAGCAGAGAGGAGGATGAGACATCTCTTTACCTCAGTGTTGTGAAGTAACTTGTCCTGCTGTGTTATTAGGACAAGTTCTGTATGTACTGATAGGATGGCGGCCATTTTATTTCTCCTAATGATTCCTTAAAAGGAACCTGTCATCCCCTTTATGCTACCCATACTAACGGCAGAATAAAGTAGAGACAGGTGAGTTGATTTCAGCGGTCTGTCATTTATAAGTTAAAAGTAAGTGGTTGCCAAGAACCAACATCACAAACATTGCAGACTAGGCCTGGAAAAGAGTCAAATCTTCATGAGAAGAGTCATGGTTATTCATGAATTCCTGCTCTCCCTGCCCTCCTGCTGATCATTGACAGTCTTCTACCTAGTTTTCTCCCTTTCTCTCTAGGAGACAACTTCCAATCATCAGCAGATGGGCGGAGAGAGCAGGAGATTAGGAATAACCTTGACTCTTCTCAGGTAGATTTGACTCTTTTCAAGGCCTGGGCTGCAATGATTATTATGCTGGTTCTCAGCAACCACTTACTTTTAGCTAATGAGTGACACACTGCTGAAATCAGCATTTCTGTCACTACTTTATACTGCCCTCAGTACGGTCAGCATAAAGTTGATGACAGGTTCCCTTTAAGAGACTAAGCAAGCCATTATAACTAATGTAAGGTATTTGGGAATATATTTATAATAAAGTAACATTTAAGTATTTTCATTTTCTTAGTTCCCAGAGAACCCCTTTAAGGATCACATATACATGAAATAAAACCTGCAATATCATGCAGCCATTGGCCATGTGCAACAGCTGGATTGTTGGTTCTTAGGGTTCGCCCACAGGGTCACATTTATTGATGTAGTTTTGGAAGCCAAAACCAGGATTGAATAAAAAAAAAATTAAAATGTGTTTCTGTCCTTCATACTTCCTCTTATTTTATGAAAGATGGCTTCTAAAACTACCTCAAGAAACCTTACAGCCTGGCTGTACCCTTATATGTTCAAGAATGCATAGTAACGTAAAGTGGAAGAGACAAAGGTACAGCCACGCATGGTGTGAATGCTGAAGATTTTCTGCCACAGAATAACCCAGAGAAAATCTTCATCATTCATATCAGCAACAAAGTGGATGAGATCTTACCATATCTTATCCACTCACTAGGGAAATTTTCACAACTTTATCCACAGATAACTGGACATGTGGGGCAAATTTTATATCATTTCAATTTATGTTGTGGATTTCTGACCACAATCTCTCTAGTCATACACAATACTCGGGTACTCGTTCACGTGGGGCTCCAGCAGTCAGACCCTCAGCAATCATACATTTATCACCTGTGCTGTGGATAGGTGATAAATGTAGTCCAGGAGCCAACTAATGTGATAACATCAGTCACAAAGCAGAAATATGCTATATCTTACACATATGGTTAAGCAGGTACCTTCGTTGGCAAAAGATTTAGAACATGGGAAAAAGTCTGTAATTTTCATGAGTTTCTTCTTCTTGTCATATATGATCCGAGGAGACCAGAGCTTGAATCAAACTAATCTGAAAGAATAAATGAGAAGTAACTATGCTGATTGCAAATGCCGTCATCTAAGTACCGTGGTTTTGTTCGTGGATCAAAGTCTTTTCTCCCTAAGTGGTTGCACAGATTTTTAAAAAAAGGAACGTTGACCTTTGTATAAACGATTGTTTTTATTATAAATGAGTAATAAGTGGTCAAGCTTGTATGGCATCTAAACCTTGAGTTCTCTGGGATCTAATCTTTTGAGTTAGCTGATATGCCTGGGGACTATGAACAGGCACCTGCTCCACATGCCTTCTTAATACGTGACCATATTACTCCTTCCCTCTGCCTTACTCTGTGCTAGATTGTATATTCTGCTTCTAGTGGTGTATGGGAAATAAACCTGCTTATAGTAAAGGTCAAGACTCACATACCAGTCACACCAGGTCTGCCTTCCAGGCGCTTATTGGGGAGTGCTACTACTCGATAAGACGAAGTAGGGAGGATACGGCTCTGAAAGACCTTAAAGGGTTCACAGTATTGTTGCTGGATGGTACGAGAGAGAGGACTGGTTTAATTCCGTTATGGTGCGGTTCGGGGAAGGGTGGGGGTGGGAGTTGGGTTAGGGATTTTGGATACATTCTGACTATGAATATGGTTGTACCCTATTTGGGTTATTCTGTACCATTGCACATGAATCTGTGTTATTTTTGTTTTTGTATAAATGCCAAAGAAAATTAATAAAAAATTATTTTATTTAAAAAAAAGACTCACATACCAGTCACCAATCTAGCCTTTCTAGCTGGTCAGATATACTGGAACATAAAACTATATGGAGGCAGTTTTCCTACTTATGAGCTAAAGCCAACAAAGGAATTGCTGGGTGACCTATTATCTAGCTTCCATTTGGCCACCAGAGAGTCCACAATGAGAGTGACCATTCATCAGCAGCCAGGCATTCCATCATTGATGCCACTCATCAATCAGTCTCTCTCTCTGTCTCTCTCTTTATCTCTTAGTATTTCACTTTTGCATATTTAGGTTGCTATGCACTATGAACCGGCCGCCAGTTCCGGCAGAGAATGGTGGGAATCAGCCGGACTCACACCGCAGAGTTTGGACAGATAATAGTTAATGGGGCTGACAGGCATTCTGGTTGCATCCGACAGTGTCGGATCCAGGGAACTCCGTCACGCTGTTCTCTGCCGAAACAGCTTGTCAGGAATCCATGCTGCTGATGTGAACGTAGCCTAACAAGCTCATAGATTGTAAGCTCTTGTGAGCAGGGTCCTCATTCCTCTTGTTTTAGTAATTAACTTGTCTGTTGCTATGTTATTTATGATTGTCTGTACATGAACCCCTGAATTGTAAAGCGCTGCGGAATATGTTGGCGCTATAGAAATAAAGATTATTATTATTATTACAATACACATCCTTCTGGTTCCAGGCCCCTTATAACAAAAAAGGATGCAATAAAAGATCAGGACTAACGTAGTAAGATATACACAATATGTCTTGCAACAAACACCCAGTCTCTAGGGTCAGAAAAAAATACTAAAGTCAACAATATCACACATCGACCAGTTTAGGTCTATTTTTGTAACTTTCCAACTCTTTAGTAGATATAATTTGGTAAGTCTGAATGTAGACATTGGTTGGGCAATTTCTGTTGTGTAATCAGATATTGCAATAACCTCTCTATTTCCTAAAATAATGTGTGGCTTTTCTTTCTTTATCTCCCCCTGTATCTATATGCTCTAGATTGAGCATTTTCTTCATTTCTGCATGGTAGGCACTGAGGGTTGAAGCCAGTGTTGGAGAAGACATCTCTTGGAGCAGCCTTGCTAGTGTGTACTTGTAAGTGCTGCCAACTAAACTCACTGTAAGTCGACATAATGAAGGAAAATCTATAGCAGTGGAGAGAGAGGTGGCAAATTATTCCAAAAATATTTTATCAATGATTGAGCCTGTAGCCAGAAAGACTGAACAACTCCAGACTGTCACATGATAGTCAGTTTTATGGGTATTGCATTTAGGACATCTGGTTAACCTGCCTGGTTTTGTTGGGGTCGGTGGCATATAAAAAGCATAAATCTCTTTACGTGTTATCTAAAATGAATTCTACTCCACGCTGCATTCAGTATATAATGGCACAGTCCTCAAACTATGTTTCACCTGGTTGTCCAGTCCTAAAGGAACCATCGAGAGTAGCCCTCTCAGACTGTTATATATCTTGGATATTGAGGTGTGTTCTGTCTTAGACAGTAACGGTTTTCCAATTTTATTTTGGGGTACCTCCTTACCCACATTAACCAAGTAAGTCATAAAGAAAGTTTCTAATTTGGGCATACTGTATGCTCAGAGCTGGTTGTAGGCCATGTGTGGAGATAAGCCCATCCCTAGGGTAGGTATATATTATGAAGATGTCTCGCCGTCAGTATACCTTATGTTCAATTCCACAAAGGTAAGTATTAAGATTTGGAAGGATAGCTGAAGTTTTTTTGTACGCTCCCTATATATGCTGGGTTGTTTGTTCCACCTCTGGCCTGAACAATCCCTTAGGTCTTTCTAGCTTGCTAGACACTGCTAAAGAACTATAATCTACTTGTCTGCCTGTTTACAGACTTCTGCCTGGCTACTGGATTCTGATACTCTGCTGCCTGGCCTGACCCATGGCTGTTTACCGTACTGACCCTGAGCTGCCTGTCCTGATCTATGAACTGGTTTATGGATTTGCACAAACTCTGCCTGCACTGATCTCTGCCTTTTTCTGTTGACAAGTGTTGCCTGATCCTTTGGTGCTTCGCTTTGGTGTCTCTGACCCACCTGGGTCGGCAGCCAATCACACCTGTTTGTTGGCACGGTGGGCTCACAACCATTGTCCGTAACACTGGCCATAGACAGGAATGGAGCTTGGGTGCAATGGGAGTTATGATGATGCCCTTGTTGCAAACTCCTATGTTTCATAGTAGGAAAAAGTGTCATAACGGAGCCTTGGATTAATAAAATAAAAACTGCCATTTAATCAGGTGAACATCTGTTATGTGTGTTTCCTGAAGTCATGTAGGGTATTTCAACAACAAACTTTATTCAGACACAAACAATATAACAAAGGTTATAAGCTGTCATATCTATATAGCCAATAGGTGGCAGTAATCATGTTAATATATATAACTCCCAACAATGTGTCTATGCATATGGTTGGATAAGAAGGTCACAGGTGGCAGATTCCCCTTAATACATGTCCTCTCTCTGGGAATCACTACGTCCAGTGGATGGGTCTTTGACAATAAACCTGGTTTATAAACTCACATATGTAGCTTTGCATATAATTTCATAAGAATATGTGAAAGCTTCCTGTAAATTCCATAGCATCAAGATCCTTCTTTAGCCAATTCCAGTGAATATTATCAAAGGCCTTTTCCATGTTGATAGTGACTGGATCACTATCCAGTCACTATCAACATGGCATACCTTGTCCAAGGCCTCCCTTTTATAACACCCACTTGGGCCACCCGTAGTGTAATGGGTAATATATTTGCCAGCCTATTGGGCATCAATTTAACCGCTTTAAGACCCTGCAATTTTCCATTTTTGTTTTTTAGTTCCTGACTTCCCGGAGACATAACCATAAAACTGAATACAATGAAGTGGGAAGCTGGAAAAGTGGGAAATTCCAAATAGGGTGGAAATGAAAAAAAACCCTCAATTCCACCACAGTTTTATGGGTTTTGCTATTACGGCGTTCCCTATTCAGTAAAATTGACCTGTTAACTTTCTCCGGGTCAATAACATTACAGCGATACCACATTTATATATTTATATACCGTATTTTTCTTGTGAAAATGTTTTATTTTTTTGCATCTCCATATTCTGACTCCATAACTTTTTTATAGTTAAGTCTACAAAGCTGTGTCAAAGCTCACTTTTGTGGGCCGATCTGTAGTTTTCATTGATTTTTTTGTAGTTTTTTTTGTAGGTTCCATTACATTTTTTTGGGAGGTGAAGCATTAACTGCACGGAATAATTACTTTTATATTTTAATAGTATGGGCGTTTGGGACTCGGTGCTAATGATGCTTATCTTTTACTGTTTTTAATATTGGGAAAGGGGGTGATCTAGTTAGGACTGTGTATGGACACATCCCTAACTGGGGGTGACGACTGCTGGGAATTCATTCTTAACTTTCTAGAAGGCATAACAGAGGAATGACATGATTGGCATTACATGAGGGGATACAAGTAATTACTAAAACAGACATGTCATGAGATGTGACAGGACCTCTTTAACCCCTTACCAACCTCTGACGTATATATGTACAGCAGAAGTTGGGTCTTTAAACATGAGCGGGCAACATAGCCAGTAGTTGCTAATATAGCTTAAGGTTTTTCCCCTGGCGCTGTTTGAAAGGTTTTTGTTGGATGAACAGACTGCCAAATCAAGTGGGAGGAGGACATCCATTCTCAGGAACACTGACATCCCCTCCAATTCCTACATAGAACATATTTGGTTCCAGAAAGATTACACCATATCTGCCCCATGGTTTTGCCACTTTGTTTTTGGGGATGCAATGCTATGGGATCAATGTGTCATATTTGGTGGGCTTGTCCCATGGTTTGCACCTTTTGGTCACATATGTACAGTATTTGTACCATCGTTACTGATGCCTTAGGATTTACCTTTTTACACGATACCGTTGGTTTGTCTATTGGGGGATAGGCCACTGGGCATGAAATATGCCCCATTAAAAGGGGCTTTCTGGAAGTTATATACTGATGACCTATCCTTAAGGTAGGTTATCAGTGTCTGATCAGTGGGATCCCACACTCAGGACCCCTGCTGAGAAGGCACAGGCGGTCACAGCTTTCTCTAGGCCAGTGACGTCACGTTCATCAGTCACATGGCCAAGAAGCAGCTCAGCCCCTTAGAAGTGAATCGGGCTGAGCTGCGATACCAAGCACAGCCTCTGCACGGCGTATGGCTCTGTGCTTGATAAGCAAGGAGAAGGCTGTGGCGCCGGTGCCTTCTCAAACAGCTGATTGGAGGGGGCTCCTGGGTGTCAGATCTCCACCGATCAGATACTGATGACCTATCCTACGGATAGTTCATTAGTATTAAAATCTTAGAAAATCCTTTTTAGTTAGAACAGGCCACTCTCTTAACAGCACATATAACTATCAAATGGCGAACCTCAAATCTTATAATCTCTAAGGTTAAAACATAGAATAGATAAAATAGCTATATATTAAAAAATAGCAGCATTCCAGGGCAACATTATCTGAGGGTATAGCAACCATGGTGTTCCTCCTATGCATCATATTCGACTTATTATAATATCACCCTATAAGAATTTGGCAGGTTTCCATTCCATACGAGGGCCCTACCCAGCTCAGACTTACCTAAGCTCCTGGCTCTTCTGCATGACTTATACATCCTCCTATCACTATAAACTTTGGCCAAAGGCAATTACTCATATAACTTGTATTAATTTATATAAAAGTAGCTAGCTAAGGGTTAAAACCCGGCTACATTTCCCTATGCTATCACTTGAATGTGCAGTATACTCCGCTTGCCAGCAGTATATTTTGAATACAGATGTAAGACCAAAGCTAACAGCAGAAAACCTGCTGACCGTCATGAACGATTGCCGGGAGTAGCTATGGCTCGTTGTAAAAGGTGTGGTCATGTTGACTTTTTGTATTATATAATTCATAAGATTGCATGACTTGAAGCATTGACTATTGCATACGCTCAAGTCATTAACCTTTTTCTTTTGTATTGTTATATTCCATTATGTAATTGTTGTGTAGTTCAGAGGGCAATTACAGTAATAACTGGAATGGGTGGACTACAGTACCCAGAGAGATTATCAAAATCTAATAACTATGTATAAATATATCAGAGGTCAGTACAGAGATCTCTCCCATCATCTATTTATCCCCAGGACTGTAACTGTGACGAGGGGACATCCTCTGCGTCTGGAGTAAAGAAGGTTTGTACACAAACATAGAAGAGGATTCTTTACGGTAAGAGCAGTGAGACTATGGAACTCTCTGCCTGAGGAGGTGGTGATGGTAAGTTCACTAAAAGAGTTCAAGACAGGCCTGGATGTATTTCTGGAGGGTAACAATATTACAGGTTATAGTTATTAGATTTCTGGAGAGGTCATTGATCCAGTTGATCCAGGTACGTTGACCTGATTGGATTTTTCTCCCCTTAAATTAGAAAAATTGGCTTCTACCTCATGCAGATTTTTGCCTTCCTCTGGATCAACAGGCTGAACTGGATAGACAGCTGTCTTTTTTAGCTTTAAATGGGTATTCCCATCACTGACAATGGGGGCATATCGCTAGGACCCACACCTACGCCGAGAACGGAGTGGGGAGAGTGATGGCTGGAGGACCCGGGGTCTGGCCACCGCCAAGCACTCTTCCCATACAAGTCCACTTCATTTCATTTCCCACAGCTCCCATTCATTTCTATGGGGCCAACGGAAATAGCCAAGCCAGCACTCAGCTATTTTCAGAGGCCCCATAGAAACAAATGGAGGGCAGCTGCGCATGTTCAGTGCGCCCTCCGACACCTTCGTCGCTCTGTACTCGGTGTAAGTGTGGGTCCCAAATCCTAGTGAAATGCCTCCATTGTCTGAGATTGGAAAACCCCTTTAAATACTGTTATTGTTATTATGCTACTATATTACTATTTTACTCTACACATAAAATCATCAGATTTCTAAAGAATTATAACTGTGATTCAGATTTACCTATTATATATCAGTTTTTATATGTGAATCCTCACTATAATAATCAGGATTCATGGAATGCAGGTTCCACATGTGTGCTGATCTCACTCTCTATTTTACCTCTTCTGACAGTTCTGACACTCAAGACAACCATAGATTTCCATACTTAAAAGTCTATGATCAGAAGATGGCAGGATTGGGAGTCTGTTCTTCATGTACTGTTCATGTACAGCCCCTTCACACCAACAAAGAAAATCCCAAGACACCCTGCCATCTGACGGAAGGCCCCCCTACTTAGTTTGTCTTACATCTACTTCCCCTCTGCGTCACATTTGTATGTTATCCGTGTTTCTTTTTACTGTGCCTCCTTAGTTGGGCGTAATGATTATTTTTTCACGGCCACACATTAGGCACGGACGTTATGCACTGTTAGTTCCCGCCAATTGTCTCTCCTCATAGTTGTACTCTGATTCACACCTTACTGGTTTACTTTCCCATGCTCTCTGTCGGCTCTTACTTACACAAAATCTTATACAAAATGTTACTTACTCTTACTTATACAAAATGTTCAAAATCTTCAATAAAGACGTTTGAAAAGAAAATCACAAGTCACAGCATTGGACTTACCTCGTCTGCTTCACGGAGCTTGAGCAGAACAGATGGTGATACTTTCACTTTCGTACAAAATGAGTCATGATGTTAACTAGCTCACACCCAACATAGTCATGCCCTTTTATCTTGCGTACTTTGCACAAATCGAAACCTAAGAGACATTCCCAGCATAAATATGCCTTTTAACCCCTTAATAAATTGAATATGTTGTGCCTTAAAGGCAATACAGTTTTTTGTTGTCGGTTGTGCAAAAGTTCAGCTTGGGCTCTCCAGTACGACTACTCCTGCTCGCGTTCGCCAACCGGAGCCCGTCCACCTCCTTTTAGCAACATTGCTGAGTTTCTTAAAGGGGTTGTGCAGTCAAAGATATTGATGACCTACCCTCAGGATAGGTAGGTCATCAATATCAGATTGGGTCAGATCAAGTGGCAGAGTGTCAGAATCCGGGAATTAGGCAGAACTCTAAATCTATTGCTCAGGCAGAGAGTAATACAAACAGCACGACATGTATAGCAGAAGCTGATTAGCACATTAGAAGCAGCCCAGCAGCTGCACACAAAGTCAAAGGAGGGTTTAACCCATACAACACTGCAGAATGAGGTAAAAATAAATGAAGAATATCCCTAAAAGGCACACAGGACACTGGCACAGGAAGTCTTGACATTTTAGGTCTAATGGTCAGAGTGAAAATTGAACAATTTTAAGATAATTTTTTAAATGGTCTGGAGTGAAGTCGAAGCCCCTGAAAAAAAATGCAGTTGAGACATCTCTAGCTGCCAGGACTCCAGACCCTATGAGGATAAGCACTGCATATAACACTGTTGCCTCTAATTATATTCACAAGTTAGTTAATAAGTTATTCCGTTTCTGTTGTTGGTCAGTATTGGACTGGACTGTAGACTCTGAACTATTTGGCACTGACCCCTTTGTCCTGGGCATGTGGATGCTTACTAAGATCTGCTCACAAAGTTATTGATCTGGTGACTTTAGTCAGGGCTCATGCGTACGATTGTGTGTGCCCCGTGCTGCGCACTGCAAATAGCGGCCCGCAATGCATGGGTACCGTCCATGTGCATGCTGGAGACATTACGCACCGCAAAACAATTAACACCGCTCTGTATCTTGGGGATTGTGGACCCATTCAAGTCAATGGGTCCGCCTCCGTGATACGGAATGCACATGGCCGGTGCCCGTATAAAGCAATCCCACTGTTTGCGGTCCGCAATATGGGCAAGGGGCACACACGGCTAAACCTGAGTTGGACAAAGGGCAGTTGTGTTCCAGTTTTCCCGCCATGTAATTGGCCGCATTACCTCCTGCAAAAAAAGTTTTTAAAATCCAAGCTAATGGACGACTTAGGCAGCTGTATGGCATACATTTGGGATCATATGTTTGGTGCATACATCAGGAGCATTTTTCAACATACACACCTTACAGGTATCAGCATGAGATAATTGTCTGTGAACTCTTGGCCGGCTTTATTATCAGTGTGTCATTCTCCATTAAGCTGCAGTTCAGGCATCCGGATGCCTATAAAGGACAGACGGACAGACACTGATTTTTATAATACATATAGTACTAAACTATACTATTGCTACAGCTTCAAAACTCAGAATATAACATTCCTTCAACCAATGTACAGATGTGTCCTCTTTCTTACCTTTCCTCTTGGCTCCACATACCCTGAGATGTGTGCCAAGACACCACCAGCTTCTTAAAGAGATATGATTTTTGTGATAAGATTAGGAGCTTGCTATATGTGTCTATGTGCAGCCACCCAGTGGTCGTGATATGAATTGCAGCCGGTGAAGTCTTTTCGTCAGGATATTGTATTGAATTTCATGAGAAATCGGGGGTCCTTAAAAGCGGTATTCCAGTTTCGTGATCATCTGGATAGGTAATCAATGTCAGATTGGTGGAGGCCGACTCTTGGCACCCCACCGATCAGCTGTTTGAAAGGGCTGTGACACTTGGGCGAGACCTGCATCTTCTTCAGTGTTACCTGCATGTCGTCTATGTACATTGTAGCACCGATGCGCAATTATTATAGCTGTCTCTCCTATTCACTTGAATGGGCAGAACAGCTGAGCAACTAAAATATAGACAGCATGCAGGTAAACACTGAAGAGGATGCAGCACTCCCATGGTCTCTTCAAACAGCTGATTGTAGAGTCGGATCCCCACTGATCTGAAACGGATAACTTTTCCTGAGAATACATCATCAATTTCATGAAACTGGAATACCCCTTTAACTAAGTTAGAGCAAAGACAAGGGTGAACACAACTATACATATTTAAAATTAATGGAACACTCCGGTAAAAAACGAATACACTGTGTAAAGCTGTACCTAAATGAGGATTTGAAGAGGTGGAGCATGGCTAATCTCTTTGGTTGTCTTTAAAGCCACAAAAAATGTATTACATGGTAGGGCTGGATCCCCAGGAGCAAGAGCTGTACAGCTCTACACCCAGGCACATAAAACCCAATTCACAACCGGTGCACCAACCAGATTTCTAATTTTGACTACAGAGCCAGCATTTGTGCAATCCTGTGGCCTCATTTTTAATCTTTCTCTGCTCCCCCACCCTACCCCCCAGTGAGTGGACCACACTCTGTAGTAGCACCTCTAAGCTGCTATCTTCTAAAACTCTCATAGCAGTACCCCATTAGGTCTTCAAAACAGCAACAAGTGACTTCTTCCATTCATCTCCAAGTAACCACATCTATCCGCTTGTCATACGTCTTGACTCTGGATTCTGTTGGCTTTTGTTCCTCCCACTTTATATGTTGACAGAATAATGATAAAAAAAACACATACATAACAAATGAATTTTATTGTATATAATGCATGTATAGAGGTATAGTATCCACAGTCACTGGCAGACATTGCTTATAAGTGCTGTATTTTGGCAGTGAGGAATCAATCATCATCCATACATCTCTCAAGAAGATTTTTCAGATAGTTGTGCACAGAAAATGGTGGGGATCTAACAATTCCAACGACTTTGATCCTTTCAGGGTCCCAAATACAATCTTCTTCTAATCCACTGCTAACCATTCCACAATACTGAGGCACCCATGCAGTATCATACCCTTCTTTATGCCAT
Source organism: Rhinella marina (assembly GCA_900303285.1). NCBI lineage: Eukaryota > Metazoa > Chordata > Amphibia > Anura > Bufonidae > Rhinella > Rhinella marina. The sequence goes on from ONZH01004938.1 coordinate 240,450, forward strand.
CTTTTCTGCAACGGATGGCCCTGATTATCTATCATCTTTACTCTCCCTACGTTCACTCTCAGCTTTAGGACAACCTGATCCCAACGATCTTCTAAAGGATACCGTGCTGCTTTATCTATATCTCTGCTGACATAGACTCCTTTCCCTAACATGCCATCACGTGATCTCTTGAAACCATTCTGAATGATCTGAATGGCTGCTTCTAATGTGGTGCCATGGTACATCACATAAATCCTTCCATTTTTGGGTTTATCATTGCTGCGAAGTAAGATTTCATGAAAGTTAGGCAGGCTCTCTTCTTCCCAGATATCTTCATCATATGCCGAAGCCATTTTCTCTGTAAAGAAAAATGTGCGTTAGAATAGTACGGTACTGTTACTAATTACTTTATTCTACTAAAACGTCTTAAAGAAAGATCCAGGAACACTGTATTTGAAACCAGAGATGCCTGAAGCTAAAGCTTAATATTTTTGCTATGAGGGATCTTTTCTCTGCCATAAGTGTAGCAAAATATTTTTTTGCAATTGTCGGTTGGAAGAACCACAGATTACACATGTTGTCTACCCTCTTTTCATAAAAAGAGTATTGAGCTATACACTGTCTTTATGCAACCTAAATAATTGAATATGTGCTTGCAGTGTTAATTGCTGCCACTAGATGTCACTGTAGTACCACAGACTATGAAAAGAACTGCAGTGCAGGAAGTAAGGGAGTGTGTGGCTGAGACTACATGTAGTGCTTGTGAAGCCAGTATGACTAAGATAGCAGACCATAGGCCCCAGGGAGCTGGCTCAAGCAAGGCATGCCAGAGCCTGTTGATTGTTCAATGAGTGCATGGTATGAGGCTGGGAGGAGGTCTGAACCCAAGTACCCACCAAGAAACTGACTATAAAACAGAGGCGTAAGTGGTGAAGTAGGTCTCAGAGTGTGACCGAGATGGAAATATATTGGAGAATAGATAGGATCTACAAGAGTTAATATCAGAACTGACAACCTTGCATGTGACAGGTACCTGCCATTTTCACCAGAGAGGTGAGTGAGTGTTATCCATAGAAACCCAGCCCAGACGATAGGAAAAGATATACGTTTTTTTCACATTGCAGTGAATGATGGACGGTTGGAAAAATAAAACAATATGTCAATATATCTGTTAAACGTGTCTGTTTTTTTAGATGATACCTTAAAATCTTTATTTAAAATAAAGGTTTCACAAAAACATGTTTTTTTGTTAAAAAAGATGGACACAAACATAGTAAAGCATATTTACATCTATCAAATATCAAATATTTGAGATAAAAAAGGATCTATAGCCACAAACTTGTGTGTGTTTGTATACCGTATTTTTTGCCCTATAAGACGCACCGGCCCATAAGACACACCTAGGTTTTAGAGGAGGACAATCAGACCCCCAATGTTAATCAGACCTCATCTCACAGCCCCAATCAGACCCCCAATGTTAATTAGACCCCAATAAGACCTCAGCTCAGACCCCAATGTGAGTAACCTCCAAACAGACCTACATGAGCCCCAAAATAAATAAGACACCCCATTCAAACCTCAGATCAGCTCCCATGTCTTTCATCAGCCTCAAGCAGCCTCAAAGCACATAAAATAAAAAAAAACACTTCTCCTCACCTCCATCGTTCTTTCTTCTTCCTCACACTGTACTCAGCCACAGCGCAGCCGACAGCCGAGGACAAGGAAGCGGTGAGTACAGAGCCTTCACTGCTTTCCGGTCCTCAGGTACTAATGAGCGCTTCCATAATGGAAGCACTCATTAGTATTCACCCCATAAGACGCAGGGACATTTTGGAGGAGTGTATCCTCTTAACGTACAGCAAAATCGAGATGTGAAAAGCCCTTAAGCCAATAGCATAGAACTCTTCAGAGAGACCCTGGCAATTTCACTGAACAAATGGCTATCCCAATTTTTGCGTGGGGAAGCCTTCAGGCTCTGGGAGAGCAGAGCTACTGGGGAAAGCCACCTCAGATGCCATGGTCACAATTTGCCACGGCATTTGAGGGGTTAAATGTCTGCAATCGACGTTATTGCCAATTTCAGACACTTCCACATATCTGGCCCTGGGCAAAATTTGAAGTGGGGCCCCAAATGAAATATTGTAACACATTTAGTTCAAATGGTGGTATGCTAGAGTATTGCTAATATCTTAAAAAATCAGAAGCAAAGGCCTCAAAGCGTATGAACCCCCAAGTAATTTTAAATGCATATATAATCATAAAATATTACCACATTAATGGCTGTTTGTTGAGTTATTATGAGGGGATACCAAATTGACACTGTAATACAAGCCGTACAGTGACTACTTTACATTGTACTGAAGTGTCATATCTTCAGTGTTGTCCCATAAAAAGATATAATAAAATATTTGCAAAAATGTGAGGGGTGTAGTTACTTCTGTGAGACACTATATAATGCCTCCCCTACCAGGATAGTACCAGGATATAATACTCCCCCCTGTAGTACCAGTATATAATGCTACCAACTTGTTGTGTCAGTATATGATGCTTCCTCTCCCTCCATTGTGCCCATGCATGTATACAAATTTAAAAAAGCCATGGTAAGCTCCCTGCTGCTGTGTGCACAAAGTACAGGGCAGCAGGGAGAGTGTAAAGTACTATTCACCCTAATAGAGTTCTATTAGGGTGAATAGGACAAAGGATTAAAAGATCTCCGGCTCTAGCCCCTAAGGGGCTAATAGTCATTAAATAAAAAGTAAAAAACAAATAAAAAAACACCCAAATATTAAAAGTTTAAATCACCCCTTTCCCAATTTTACATATAAAATATATAAGCAATAAAAAAATCAAGATTTCTTACTGCCAAGTCTGAAAAAGTCCAAACAATAAAAATATTTAAAAATATCTCCTATGCAGTGAGTGCCGTAACAGAAAAAAAAAAAAACTAAACACGCAATTCCCCCCCCTTCCCTCCAAAATAGGATAGGACTGTTCTATTATGGGCCAGACGTTCCGTAAAAATGTAGAATGGCGTTTTATTTTTTTCACATGGTATCGAATGGTATCTCAATACTTTTTTATGGTTTTGAAAATTTTAGTATTGTGACAACCCTAGAGGCAACCACTCCTCTGAGCTCCTCATGCTACACCACTGAATACAGCAACTTGTAAATAAGGCCTCTTTCACACGAACGTTGTGTTTTGCGGTCTGCAAATTGCGGATCTGCAAAAACAACGGATGGCATCCGTGTGCATTCCGTATTTTGCGGAACGGAACAGCTGGCCCCTAATAGAACAGTACTATTCTTGTCCGTAACACGGACAAGAATAGGACATGCTCTATTTTTTTTTGCGGGCCACGGAACGGAGCAACGGATGCGGACAGCACACGGTGTGCTGTCCGCATTTTTTGCGGGCCCATAGAAATGAATGAAAAATGCGGATCGGAGCCCGCAAAAAATGCTGTCGTGTGAAAGAGGCCTAAGGGTGTGGGATAAATAGGGGTGGATTCAGCCATCGGAGGGTATGGAGAGGTGCAATGAGTACTAACCAACATTACTGTATGGACACTTGTGGTTTATTGTAAAAAAAGATCAATTTTTCATGTATGTCTGTACAGTTAAATTATTTCTAATTCACATACCAGTAGAAAAATAATCTAAACGTTTTTCATGAAATTCATGAAATAATATAAAAGGTGGAATCTAATATGCTGTAGGAAACAGATAGATGCTTTCTTTAGTAATATAGAAAGTGTATTAATGCAAGTCGTTTCATCAGGTTAAACATAAGGATATTTAGGGAACCGATAGGGACGCATAGATTTGTGTCAAAAAGTGGTACTGTCCCTCCAAAAGTAAAATACTTGGGAGGTCTGTCATTGCACTATGGAGCTCTTCTGCCTCCTTCTGCCTTTCACTCTGTCCACATGCGATGATGGAAGAAAGTTAGAATCTTCTGCTACTAAAAAGGTTCCCTACCCGCACAACACTGAGCTGTTCCAGAAAAATTCCTGAGCTTTTACTGATCTGAGGCAAAACTGTGAAGAGGTAATGTACTCACCAGACCAGACCTTCTGCAGGAGTGACTGGCCAGCGAGCAGCACACCTTCTAAATAAACCACCTAAGTTTCGTTTCTGAAAATTAGTTGCTGGAGGCGTTTCTATAAAAGGAGTTTCCATAAAGAAATTTTATTTTTTCAGTTAAAGAAAGAAGGGTAAAGTCCAAGGGTGTCAGTCAGCAGAGAAGATAATGCTAAAAACTAGAAGCAGAGAGCTACACGGAATAAGAAGCACGATCCACAGACAGTGGCTGACAACAGCAAGCAGTAGCTTACCTCACCTAAGGTCCTTTTATGCTTAGACACTTTTATGTACAGTGTGGTCTTCAGGCATTGTCTGTATATGAGAATTCTGATCAGAAGAAGTCATCACAGGGATACATTTAGGGCTCATGCATATGAACATATTTTTTTTTTCCATTTCCTTTCCGTTTTTTTACAGGTCAGTATGCAGAACCATTCATTTCAATGGGTCCATAAAAAAAAAAACCTGAAATGACTTTGTGTGCATTCTGTTTCCGTATGTCTGCATGTCCGTTCCATAAAAAAAATAGAACATGTCCTATTTTTCGGACAAGGACAGGCATTGTTACAATGGAGTTGCAAAAAAAAAAAACTGCAAAATACATAGGTTGTGTGCATAAGCCATTAAAGTGTGAAGATGAAGTTTCTGATCATTTGAATTCCATTTTGTATCTGTTCAGGTAAAGTGTTGATTTCAGACCTGTGAATGCAGGTGCAGGGAGTAAGGCTTTGTCTATATATTTTCTCAAGGTTAGGCCTCTTTCACACGACCGGCCTGTGCTCCCCCAGAGGACGGGAGCGCACGGCGTCAATGGTTGCTATGACGCCGTGCGCTTCCTACAGTGTTTCACTGTACGTCGGCTGCCTCAGGAAGCGCACGGTGTCATAGCAACCAATGACGCCGTGCGCTCCCGTCCTCTGGGGGAGCACAGGCCGGTCGTGTGAAAGAGGCCTTATTTTGGGATTCTGACTCACTGCGGGCCTGGGAACTGGCCGCTCCAAAGTCTGGGGTGAGAGCAGATGAACAACACGTACACAGTGACAATTATGGAGCGCATGTGCTGCCTACGTTCCACTAGGGAATGCAGCTTTTTAGGCTATGGCAAGTTTAAAGGGTGCCATTTGCCTACATGGAGCTTTTTGTTTAATCGGTATAAAGCTGTAACCCTTCAGGAAATAATTCAGTAGCTCACCTACGTGGGACGCCTTGTGCAGGGAACTAATTAGTGTTTTCCCGATGGAGACTCTGACTGCTTTCGCCGAAAGAGCTTCTCAGCTGATGTGTCGTTGTCCGATGATGTTCAACAGCAGACAACCAGCCAGAATGATGAGGAGTGGCAGTCCCACCAAACTCTGTAATTTAACCCCTCAGATGCCGCAATCAGCCTTGATTGCGGCATCTGTGAGGTAAGGCAGAGGGATGCGTCTCCCTCTGCCTTCTAATTGGAGCCCGCGCAGTGAAATCACGGGCCTGTGATCGGTTACCAGGGCAGCTTGGACACTTTTGTAGTTTCCCATGGCTGCCATGGTAACTCCCTGCTGCGCTGTGCACGAGGCAGAGCTCAGCAAGGAGTGCGTCAAAATGCCATTCACCCTCATAGACCTCTGTTAGGGTGAATTGGACGAGGGATCAAAAGGTCTCCCAGGTTCTAGCATCCTAAACCTATAGCTCAGTGGTTAGACACTTGCCACTTCTGGGGTTCAAAACCCATATCAGTGTCAGGGTCGCAATGACTTTGTTTCATTGTACTTTACTTTTCTTCATCTATGTGATTCAGCATATGCAAAGTACAATGAAGCTAAAAGTCATAGCGATCCTGACACCTAAAGCCTGACGAGTCAGTCATCAAGGGTCACACATCACTTGAATTTGCCTCTTTTCTAGGGCTCAATAAAATGTAATTTTTTTTAAAAGACCGATAGGGGTTTTGAACCCCAGAAGTCTACATAGAGAGGCAACTGTCTAACCACTGAGCTATAGGTTTAGACAGTAATCCAAGATATTTTCTTCATCTATGTGATTCAGCATATGTAAATTACAATTAAGCTAAAAGTAATTGCGACCCTGATGCCTGAAGTCCAGGGTCTGGTGTCAGGGTCAGTTGTCAGGGTCAGGTATCACGCTGACATTATTTTGATACTTGACTCTGATATCTAACCATGTCCTAAAATGAACACTGTAGGTAACTCTTCTTTTAAGGTCATGGAATCGTTAGAACACAAGAAAGCTCTTATTAAAGTGAAGTTTTAATATAAAAAAAGCACAGTGCGTACAAAAAATGGGGTTATCATAGAAAATACAACATAAAGTATACAGACATTAATATTTGAGATTTTGCAAGTTTTCCCACCTAAAAAGAATGGAGAGGTCTGTAATTTTTATCGTAGGTGCACTTCAACTGTAAGAGAAAGAATCTAAAAGAAAATCCAGAAAATCACATTGTATGGTTTTTAAATAATTAATTAGCATTTTATTGCATGAAATAAGTATTTGATCACCTACCAACCAGCAAGAATTCTGACTCTCACAGACCTGAGAGTTCTGACTCTGCACATGTTTGAACTTGTTACCTGTATAATCTCTAAGACGTGAAGTTCATGCTATTCCACAAATAGACTATGACAAGCAATTAACCTTTTTACATCTATCCTATTATAAATCCTACAACAAACCTAGTAGATTGATGGCCAGGAAAATTAAACCTTTACTTCAAAAATACCTTACATTTATGCCTCAGACGGTAGATCAAAAATAATGCATCCATCTAGTATAGCAGACGCGTTCAGTGAATTTTACGCTAAGCTGTACAATTTGCGACATGATACCTCGACACTTCAACCTACACCTCTTTTCTCTCCACAATAAACTTACCCCCTCTAACCACAGAACAGCTATTAAAGCTAAATTCTCCCATTTCGAACCAAGAGATATTAACAACCATTGAATCTCTAAACATCTGGGCCTGATGGTTACTCAAATGAATATTATCAGATATTGGCTTCTTATTTAACTACCCTTTTAAATGAAGCAATGCTTGGGAAACACTTTCCCCCTGAGATGTTACAAGTCACGATTGTAACAATCCCGAAACCGGGTAAGCCAGCTACTACCCCAGCCAATTCCTGTACTATTTCCCTGCTAAACTGCGACATAAAACTACTAGAGATGAGCGAGCACTAAAATGATCGGGTGCTCGTTATTCGAGTCAAATTTTTCCCGATGCTTGGGTGCTCAATTCGAATAACGAACCCCATTGAAGTCAATGGGAGACTCAAGCATTTTTTGCAGGGGACCAAGGCTCTGCCTAGGGAAGGCTGGGTGAAAACCTGGAAACCTCAGAAAATGATGGAAACACCACGGAAATGGACAGGAAACAGCAGGGGCAGCATGCATGGATGCCTCTGAGGCTGCCTAATCCCACCATTACCCCAAATTCTCGGGCAACAGCCTGGTGGTGACCCTCAAGGCAATTGTGCTCACCCAGAACATAAAAATTTATCGTGGCCCTGTATGGCTGTGACTACAGAGTGACCGAGATACACTGCGGGAGCAGGCGAAGCACATAAAAATTTATCGTGGCCCTGTATGGCTGTGACTACAGAGTGACCGAGTTACACTGCGGGAGCAGGCGAAGCACATTAAAATTTATCGTGGCCCTGTATGGCTGTGACTACAGAGTGACCGAGTTACACTGCGGGAGCAGGCAAAGCACATAAAAATTTAGCGTGACGCTGTATGGCTGTGACTACAGAGTGACCGAATTACACTGCGGGAGAAGGCAAAGCACATAAAAATTTAGCGTGACCCTGTATGGGTGTGACTACAGAGTGACCGAGTTACACTGTGGGAGCAGGCGAAGCACATAAAAATTTATCGTGTCCCTGTATGGCTGTGACTACAGAGTGACCGAGTTACAGTGCGGGAGCAGGCGAAGCACATAAAAATTTATCGTGGTCCTGTATGGCTGTGACTACAGAGTGACCGAGTTACACTGCGGGAGCAGGCGAAGCACATTAAAATTTATTGTGGCCCTGTATGGCTGTGACTACAGAGTGACCGAGTTACACTGCGGGAGCAGGCGAAGCACATCAAAATTTAGCGTGACCCTGTATGGCGGCGGTGACAACGGAGTGATCGAGTTAGACTGAGGTAGCAGGTGAACCACCCAAAAATTTAGCCTGACACAGCATGGCGGTGACACCACCAATGCCTTTGTCCAACTGAGATTGCAGTCAAATGGCTGTAGGTGAGCCTCCCAAAAAATTCTTTTTGAGTGTCTGAAGTCGACCCTCCGAAAAAAAATTTTTTTAGTGTCTGTGGTTGACAATCCTGAAACATTGTTTTAGAGTGTCTGTAGTTGACGCTCCTGAAAAAATTTTTTTAGAGCAGAGGTGCACAACGTTTTCTGATTAGGGGCCACATTGCCAGACTAGATCAATGACGAGGGCCGAAAATTAAATTTAAAGGGGTGTTAAGAACTAAAATACTGTATTTATGGTATATTTTACACACAGTATATACCATTAATGTCTAGATACAGTTCCAGGACTCCCATCTAATGGGAGAATACATGAAAAATACATGCGAGCAGCCACAATACATAGACATACATGTCTGCCTGCAGATGGTTGGGGGCCGCATAGACATACGCTCCTGAAAAATTGTTTTAGAGTGTCTGTAGTTGACGCTCCGGAAAAATTGTTTGGAGAGAGGGCCTGTAGGTGGCCCTGCGGAAACATTGTCTTAAAAGAGTGCCAGTTGGCCCTCTAAAAAATTTCCTTTTGTGTCAGCGTTTGGCAATGAAGAGAAGGAGGAGGAGGAATAGAGGAGAGGAATCGGATACATAAGGAATCTTATTCTTTAGCTGCTTTCCCCCGGAGGAGATTTGAATTCCAGTGAAATCCAGGCTTTGTTCATTTTAATAAGTGTCAGCCTGTCAGCGCTGTCAGTTGACAGGCGTGTACGCTTATCGGTGATGACGCCACCAGCTACACTGAATACCCGCTCTGACAACACGCTAGCGGCAGGGCAGGCCAGCACCTCCAAGGCATACAGCACCAGTTGAGGCCACGTGTCCAGCTTTGAAACCCAGTAGTTGTATGGAGCAGAGTGATCACGCAGGACGTTGGTATGGTCAGCTAGGTACTCCCTCACCATCTTTCTGTACAGCTCCCCCCTACTCTGCCTAGACTGGGGACAGGTGACAGTGTCTTGCTGGGGTGACATAAAACTGGTAAAGGCCTTGGAGAGCGTTCCCCTGCCAGTGCTGAACAAGCTGCCTGCTCGCTTCCTCACCCCCGCTACATGGCCCACAGAAGCACGCCCTCTGCCGCTAGCAGCGTCAGATGGGAAGGATTGCTTCAGCTTGTGCACCAGGGCCTGTTGATATTGATTCACTCTCATACTCCTTTCCTCTACAGGGATGAGAGTGTAAAGGTTCTGCTTGTACCGTGGGTCCAGGAGAGTGAACACCCAGTAATCGGTGTTTGAAAAAATGCTTCTAACGTGAGGGTCACGGGATAGGCAGCCTAACATGAAGTCTGCCATGTGCGCCAGAGTCCCAACACGCAAGAATTCCCTCTCCTCACTGGCCCGACTCTCCATTTCCTCCTCCTCCTCCTCTTCAGCCCATACACCCTCAAGAGTTAAGAAGGACTGAGCATTGGTACCCTCTTCTGTCTCGCCAACATTCTCCTCCTCTTCCTCCTCATCCTCATCCCCCTCCTCCAATACGCCCTGAGAAACAGACCGGAGGGTGCTCTGGCTATCAAGCGACGTATCTTCTTCCCCCATCTCCTGTGACAAGCGCAAAGCTTCTGACTTCATGCTGAGCAGTGAGTTTTTCAACAGGCAAAGCAGCGGGATGGTAAGGCTGATAATGGCGGCATCGCCACTGACCATCTGTGTTGACTCCTCAAAGTTGCTCAACACCTGACAGATATCAGACATCCACGTCCACTCCTCATTGTAGACTTGAGGAATCTGACTGACCTGACTACCAGTTCTGGTGGAAGTTGACATCTGGCAGTCTACAATCGCTCTGCGCTGCTGGTAAACTCTGGATAACATGTTTAATGTCGAATTCCATCTCGTGGGCACGTCGCACAACAGTCGGTGAGCGGGCAGTTGTAGGCGGCGCTGCGCTGCCCTGAGAGTGGCAGCATCTGTGGTGGACTTGCAGAAATGCGCACAGATGCGGCGCACCTTGGTGAGCAAATCTGACAAATTGGGGTATGTCTTGAGGAACCGCTGAACTATGAGATTGAAAACGTGGGCCAGGCATGGCACATGTGTCAGTCTGCCGAGTTGCAGAGCCGCCACCAGGTTACGCCCGTTGTCACACACAACCATGCCTGGCTTGAGGTTCAGCGGTGCCAGCCACAGATCGGTCTGCGCCGTGATGCCCTGTAACAGCTCTTGGGTGGTGTGCCTTTTGTCAACTAAGCTCAGCAGTTTGAGCACCGCCTGCTGGCGCTTACCCACGGCACTGCTGCTGCGCCTAGAGCTACCGACTGAAGGCACCATGCCCACGGATGGTAATTCGGAGGAGGAGGAGGTTTTGAAGGAAGAGGCATAGTACATCTGAGAAACCGTGACCGAGGTAGGCCCCGCAATCCTCGGTGTGGGAAGTACATGAGCGGCCCCAGGGTCAGACTCGGTCCCAGCCTCCACCAAGTTAACCTAATGTGCCATCAGTGAGATATAGTGTCCCTGCCCGGCAGCACTTGTCCACGTGTCCATGGTTAGGTGGACCTTATCACTAACCGCGTTGGTCAGGGCACGGATGATATTCTCTGACACGTGCTGGTGTAGGGCTGGGACGGCACATCGGGAAAAATTGTGGCGGCTGGGGACCAAGTACCGAGGGACAGCCACCGCCATCAGGTTGCGGAAAGCCTCAGTCTCTACCAGTCTATAGGGCAGCATCTCCAGGCTCAACAATTTGGTCTACATGGTGGGGCTGATACCTAGCAGTTCTACATTTTGGTTCATAGAAGTGGGCCCTGACTAGGGAACAGGAATTTTAAGAGCACATCACTTCACAAGTGGTGCACCTCCTTAAAGGGTTATTCTCATTTTAGACAATGGGGGCATATCGCTAGGCAGCCGCCCTTCATTCATTTCTATGGGGCCGACGAAAATAGCCGAGCGCTGGCTCGGCTACTTCCGTCGGCTCCATAGAAATGAATGGGAGCGCACCGCGCATGCACGGCCCGGCTCCCATTCATTTCTATGAGCGGAGCGGGGAGGTGGTCTTATCAGTGATTGACAGACTTTTCTCTATGAATGTGAATACAGAGAGCGCTGTCAATCACTGATAGGACCACCTGACGCACAACATGAAAGAATTGCTCCATCATAATGATGACACTGAACTGGCTGCTGCTATTGAGGCTTCTGCTGCTTATGGCAGTGGAAACAGCGGAAGGTAGGTGACTCTGCAGGGGAACGGACAGGGGTGCCAACCGTCCAGAAATTCCTGGACTGTCCGTAAAAATAGGGGACTTTTTTCCAGTGTCTGTGAAAAAATTAATTTTGTCTGTAATTTCTTTGGAGGTTGGACCCTGGTGAAGGGTGTGGTAAAAGAGGCAGAACTGGATTCATCAGATTGGGCATGGAGAACACATACTGTATGTCCCCAAACTTTTTGGATTGTTAAAGATGGACATGAAATATTATAGAAGGGCAATATTCTGACAAAGAAAAAAGTATGGATCTCACATCCACATGCTACGCATTTATCTATTGCTTCTCAGCATAATGTATAAACTGTACATGAGATACTTTGTAAAATTTTTGATCAAAATGCACAATCCCACTCACAATGTCAAGGTTGGACTGCTGGTTACTGTTGGACTGCTGGGACACGCTGTGATCATTGCCTGATGTCATGATGTGCCAGTCAAAAATAAAAGCAAGGACAGACTGGAAAGATTAGTGTCCCAAATGAGGGCATACAGCCCGACCACAAAGAAAAAACTATGAGCTAAAAATGTTCAATCTGTCTTCACATCTTTTACATGCCAATGAATTTTCTCTGTTACAAAAAAGGACTTTCTTTTTGTCCGTGTTCCCCTCCTGATACATACATTCCAATTGTTTTTTTTTATATTGACAACTCTGTACATAAATTAACTCTTGCTGGGCATTTGACCATTTTAGTGATAAATTGCTAGAAAAGAAATCTATTAAAGAGATTCTGTCTGTTTCTTCCTCCTGTGTTCCACCTGACCATTTAAAACATGCGTCAGGCAAGGGGAGATCTAATTTTTTACCTCAAAATATTCCAGCAGTTAGTGTGTCAAGAGAAATCTTTTTTATGACTAGAGAACTGGATAATTTGAGCTCTGCTGAGACAGCAGCTATCAAGTCATTAAATGGGTTTTCTGGGATTTAACTACCCCTGCCGATCAGCTGTTTGAGAAGGCACTGGCGCTTCCGTGAGCACCGCAGCCTTCTCTTAGGTTTTCCTAGTCCAGTGACATTGCATTCATCGGTCACGTGGCCTAGGAGCACCTCAGCCCCATGCAAGTGAATGGGGCTGAGCGCGATACCAAGCACAGCCGCTGTACAATGTACGGCGCTGTGATTGGTGAGCAGTGAGAAGGTACCAGCGTTCACAGGAGCGCCCGTGCTTTCTCAAACAGCTGATCTGCATGAGTCCCAAGTGTTGGAGCCCAACCGATCAGAAAATCCCTGAAAACCACTTTAAGGACTCGTTCACACGAACGGATGCCACAAAACGGACAAGAATAGGACATGCTTTATAATTCTTGCAGGGCCACGGAGCGGAGCAACGGAAATTAATTGAATTGAAATGAATGGTTCCGCATACGGTCCACAAAAAAATGGAATGGACATGGAAAGAAAAATACTGTCGTGTGAACGAGCCCTAAAGGCTATGTACACCTTTGGAGGCATTTTTTTTATGATTGCATTTTACTCATTATTGGCTAAAAATCATTTTTCAATTGGCAATTATTAAAAATATTGAGCCGTTCTGTCACAAAGGGTTAGCTGTGTTTCTAGCTGTGTGACTGGTACTTTCACTTTCACTTTGTGTCAGTCAGCTAATTACCCTTATCTCTAAACTACTGAAAGGTCATAAACACTTATTTAGGCTACATTCTTATCAGTGAGATAAGAATTGAGTGTTTAGGAGATCAGAGAGCAGAGATAAGGAGTCTGTCAGCTCCTGATCTGATGGAAAAGACAGAAAATCCAAAGGGTGCTTCTACAGCAAATCATTTCTGCAAAGGAAAAAGGAAACCGTATTTTTAATAAAGACCAATTAAAAAAATGTTTTAGCTCAAAATGAGTACAATGCAATAATAAAAAAAATGCCCCCAAAGGTGTCCATAACCTATAAGGAGTAATCGGCAGATTGTGATACCACCCGCTGATAAAGGTGGTGGGACTGTTTAAATAAAAGACAAGCATATATGAATGAGGCTCTAAATGTTCTGTCTGATGAGGAATACTTACCACTATCTGTGGATCCTTCTATAGAGAGCAGAGAAAAGTGCAATCAGCTTATTGCAAATTATGTTTCTACTGGTAGAGGCTCATTTTGCACTGAGTGCGCTAATCTTTATATGGAGCAATTCAAGTCCCTTTGTTTCGTGCTGTCCCTCCTCTTCCAGAAACATGTTATTTTTTTTTACTGTCGTTTTATTATTTCTCATTTGGATTGGGTCAGTCGAAGAGGAGAATGATTTTCTTTTTTCCCTCAATTCTAATAATTGGGGGATATCTTTCACTTTGAATTTTTCTGCCTCCCAGATACAATGCTTAGATTTAATTATTAGTAAAACTGGTGATAATACCATCATGGCAAAAACTTTTTTTTTAAAGCAGTTGATCTTAACTCTTTCCGGTAACAGCTCACCGAAGTTCCTTGGATTCCCCTTTGCCGGATCCTACCATCCTCCAGCTGGAACATATTGACTATAATGGGGTTTGGCAGAGATCCACTACCCAGCAAATATGCCGAGAATATGCACTCAACAGTATTTGGCCCTTTCCTAAGCATTGTCTGCCGGACCTGCTGGCTGGAACACCCAGCTGCAGGTGTGAAGGTAGGTTTATATTGATTACCATAGCAACCATTACTGTAAATGGTTAGACAATGTCCCTGTTGGGTAGTTCTGCCGTACAAGCCACCATTTTGTGGGATTGTTTTATGCGCCCTATGAAACAGAGGCTGAATAAGCATCGCCGCAACATTAATTCAATTAAACATAATCACAGTGTTTCTAGATGGTTCACTAATGTCCGCAACAAGAACTCCACTGTATTAAAACTCATAATCCTTGAACAAGTTTCTGAAGTGACTAGAAAGTGGACCTTTAGGTTGCACACTTTAATGCCTGAAGGTTTACATGAGGCTATTGTACTTGTTAAATAAATATAATTTAATGTGATTTTTATGTTATATATGTTCTTTATATTTACTTTGTACATTTTACTTGTATAGTATACACACATACATTTTTTTATAGTTTTTTAGTGGCTCTTTTTTATTATGTTCATTCTGGGTTTTGTACATCACAGTATTGGATATAAATTGAACTTTAAGATCCGTTGTATCTGTTGTATCTGAGAAAGGAGGTGCCACGTTTATGGTGTCTTGTGCTCCTCAGGCTCCCTTTTTCTCGGACTCACTTGTTGCAACTTTGGGGACCACTGGTGGGCAGTGCTGCAGTTACCTATGCTTGATCTGAGCAGTTCTTGATCTGTGCTTTTCAGAGTTGTTCCTGTGTTTGCGCAACTCTGGTGAGTTTAATTGTTTACCTGTCTCCTCTGTGTCTTCCCTGTTGCGGTACTTCACCATGGAGAGCTTTGTTGTGTGATCTACTCCCTAGCCTTGTTTCTTCCATGGTATCAGAACTCCTCCTATTTGGCCCAGATTTTTTTAATTCGCAGGAGACTGCATAACGGTTAATAAACTCATACTTGGTCTTACTGTAGTTCCTGAGACCACATGGAAAGGTACGGTTTTAACATCTGACCACTGCGTGGTCACCACTGTTGCTGTGGTGCTGTGCCTGTGGCTTAGTGGAGACCAGTGCCAAGGGGGCTTGGTCTGATAGCAGGGATGTTATTGGACTGCTGGGTCCCACCACCTGCTGGCATGGTGCCATTGTGGCAGTGGTCTCTGCGTGGTGATGAGCCAAATTAGAGTAGGTACTCCGTTGTAGAGGCAACCATGACACATTGAGTGGGCTTATGAAATTTATAGAGATGTCTTGTGTACAGTTGGAGACTATAAAGCTGTATGTTATTAATTACACAGAGAAGCAATATGAGTTGTGCTGAGAAGCAATAATAAATCAATCTATAGTATGTAGATAGAAATTTCATTTAGATAACGAGTAGGGACACAGTGATTTGAGTCAAAAGGGGTAATATCACTCCAAAAGCAAAATAGTTGGGTGGTATTGCATTGGACTATGCGGCTCTACAGCCCAAATATACCTATTGAATAAAGATCTTAAATATTTGGGCAAAGGCTTCCACAAGAGTTTTATTTCTCTATAACTTAGCTTCTGTCAGCATATGATGATGGAAGAAAGTGTGAGAAGTATCCACTGCTACGAAAAAGGTGCTCTACCCACACTCACGATGCTGCCCAAGCTGCTCCAGAAAAATTCCTGTGCTTTTCTTGATCTTGGGCAATTCTGTGAAGAGGTGATGTGCTTACCAGACCAGATCTGCTGCAGGAGTGACTGGTCAGCAAGCAGCACACCTTCTTAATAAATCCCTTAAATGGTTTCTGTCACCAGATCTGGGCATATTAAACAGGATGACATGTGCAATGTGCAAATGTCACCTGATGCCCAATCTGGTATTCATTTTTCTATTGGTGCCCCCGTTTTTGATAAAAATGCTGTTTTATTTTATGCTAATTAGGCTTACTAGGTGCAAGGGGCGGTTACCCTGCACCTAGTAAGCTCCGTTTGCCCACCTGCTGTCACGCCTACCTTGTCTTGATTGACAGGGCCGGCAGAGGATCGAACAAGCTGCCTGGCCCTGTCAATCAAGACAAGGTAGGAGTGACAGCAGGTGGGCAAACGGAGCTTACTAGGTGCAGGGTAACCGCCCCTTGCACCTAGTAAGCCTAATTAGCATAAAATAAAACAGCATTTTTATCAAAAACGGGGGCACCAATATAAAAATTAATACCAGATTGGGCATCAGGTGACATTTGCACATTGCAAATGTCATCCTGTTTAATATGCCCAGATCTGGTGACAGAAACCCTTTAAGTTTCGTTTCTTAAAATAATTTGCTGGAGGCGTTCCAGGAGGCGTTCTGGTAGAGGGAAAATGTACAAGGAAGTTTTATTAGTTCGGTTGTAACAACAAGTTTTTAGTCCAAGGGAGTCAGTAGGTAGAGAAGAATAAAATTCTAAAAAAAAGGAATTAGGCTACATAAAATAGCAGGTATGATCCACAGCCAGTGGCCAATGACAGCAAGTTTATGTGAAGGTCCTTTTATGTGTAGACACTTTAAAGGGGTTGTCCCATGAAAAATATTCCACAGTTTTCAAATCAGCACCTGGATCTGAATACTTTTGTAATTGCATGTAATTAAATGTTTTGTATAGCTATTGAGTTATTCAGTAAAATGTATCTGTGTAGTGCCACTTAACTTCTTATTTCTTTGACCTGCTCATTAAGAAGGCCGCGCATGCTGAGTTTCATCTTTCAACTGCCTCCTGAGCTGTGATTGGGAGAGCTGAGACACGCCCCCTGAGCTGCAGCAGAAAAGACACTCCCCTTGAGCTGTCAGCTTGATATAAATCTAGCAGAGCAATGAATGTGGAGATCTCTGGATCTGTGTGAGGTACAGGGCTGGTTCTAGCTTTGTTATAAAGAGATTGTCATGTGCTATATGATGTCCGATTTTCATTTTTTACATTATTCATGGAATAACCCCTTTAATGTGCAGTGTGGCCTTCTACTTTGTCTGTATGCGAGGATTATAGTTAAAAATGTTCTCACATGGCCACATTCCAAGTTCATAAAATCCAAGAACACCTTTTTTAAATGTTTTGTCATGGTACACATTGCCACCAATAACAAAGTCAAAAGTAAGATTCTTAAAAATGATCTCAGGCAACCAGAAGTCCAGGACCTCCAAGGCAGTGTTCTCAGAAATACTACCAGTGCCACTAGAAAGACAGCGGAAGCTTAGAAGTGGCTAAATAATACCGCCATACAGGATAATAGTTTGATACAGTGACTGAAACACAAGCACTGTAACGTGATTCAGAAGGCTCCAGCATCCAAATTTTCGAGTCTTTATTGGCAAATCACTTAAAAACCAGTACAGTTGACGCGTTTCGGCTAACACAAGTAACCTTATTCATAATATGGTGAACAAGTAATTATTAAAGAGAGCCAGGAATCAATAAAGGCCCTCCAAAATAACACATGACTGAATAAAAACAGATGCAAAGCACCTGAAATTGTCAGGGAACAGCCTAGTAGTGCAGAATCACATCCGATTTCCTATTCAGACCAAGGAGGGCACATGTCCGTCACAGAAACAACCAGAACGTTTCTCTGATAATCACCTCCCCTAGGTGGTCGAGAAACATGTTTAATCACCTACACTTTTATATTAGAGATATTTTTATTATGAATCTGCAAAAAAAATTAAAGAAACAGCAGATAAAGTTCTTAAAATATGCTGGAATTGTCAGAGATATGCCGTCTGGTCATAGTAACATAGTAACATAGTTTATAAGGCCGAAAAAAGACATCTGTCCATCCAGTTTGGCCTGTTTTCCTACAAGTTGATCCAGAGGAAGGCAAAAAACCCTGTGAGGTAGAATCCAATTTTCCCCACTTTAGGGAAAAAAATTCCTTCCCGACTCCAATCAGGCAATCAGAATAACTCCCTGGATCAACGACCCCTCTCTAGTAACTATAACCTGTAATATTATTACCCTCCAGAAATACATCCAGGCCCCTCTTGAACTCTTTTAGTGAACTTACCATCACCACCTCCTCAGGCAGAGAGTTCCATAGTCTCACTGCTCTTACCGAATCCTCTTCTATGTTTGTGTACAAACCTTCTTTCCTCCAGACGCAGAGGATGTCCCCTCGTCACAGTCACAGTCCTGGGGATAAATAAATCATGGGAGAGATCTCTGTACTGACCTCTGATATATTTATACATAGTTATTAGATCTCCCCTCAGTCGTCTTTTTTCTAAAGTGAATAAGCCTAATTTTGATAATCTTTCTGGGTACTGTAGTCCACCCATTCCAGTTATTACTTTAGTTGCCCTCCTCTGAACCCTCTCCAGCTCTGCTATGTCTGCCTTGTTCACAGGAGCCCAGAACTGTACACAGTACTCCATGTGTGGTCTGACTAGTGATTTGTAAAGTGGCAGGACTATGTTCTCATCACGGGCATCTATGCCTCTTTTGATGCAACCTGTTATCTTATTGGCCTTGGCAGCAGCTGTCTGACACTGGTTTCTGCAGCTTAGTTTGCTGTTCACTAAAATTCCTAGGTCCTTTTCCATGTCAGAGTTACCCAATATTTTACCATTTAGTATGTACTGGTGACTTGCATTATTCCTTCCCATATGCATAACCTTACATTTGTCAGTGTTAAACCTCATCTGCCACTTCTCTGCCCAAGCCTCCAGTCTATCCATATCCATCTGTATTAGTGTACTGTCCTCATCTGTGTTAATTACTTTACACAGTTTAGTGTCATCTGCAAAAATTGATATTTTACTGTGCAAGCCTTCTACAAGATCATTAATAAATATATTGAAGAGAATAGGGCCCAATACTGACCCCTGTGATACCCCACTAGTGACAGTGACCCAATTTGAATATGTGCCATTAATAACCATCCTCTGTTTTCTATCACTGAGCCAGTTACTTACCCACATACAGACATTTTCTCCCAGGCCAAGCATTCTCATTTTATATACTAAACTTTTACGTGGTACCGTGTCAAATGCTTTGGAGAAGTCCAGATATACGACATCCATTGATTTGCCACGGTCCAGTCTAGAACTTACCTCCTCATAGAAACTGATTAAATTGGTTTGACATGACCGATCCCTCATGAAGCCATGCTGATATGGAGTTATTTGCTTATTTTCATTGAGGTACTCCAAGATAATATCTCTTAGAAAGCCCTCATACAGTTTGCCCACGACAGATGTTAAACTTACCGGCCTATAGTTCCCGGGCTCTGTTTTTGGACCCTTTTTGAATATTGGCACCACATTTGCTATGCGCCAACCCTGTGGAACACTCCCAGTCAGTATAGAGTCCTTAAATATCAGAAATAAGGGTCTGGCGATGACATTACTTAATTCTCTTAGGATACGGGGGTGTATGCCATCCGGTACTGGCGATTTGTCTATTTTAATCTTTTTAAGACACAGCTCTACCTCTTCCTGGGTCAGACAGGGCACTTTTAATGGGGAATTTACTTTTATATTCTGCATTTCATCTGATAGTTTATTTTCCTGAATACCGTGGAGAAAAAGATATTTAGTAGCTTTGCTTTCTCCAAATCGCTCTCTGCAACTCCCCCCTCATTACTCTGTAAGGGGCCAACGCCTTCAGGTTTATACTTTTTACCATTTATATAATTAACCACTTCAGCTCTGGGCCATTTCCCCCCTTCCTGACCAGGCCTAATTTTGCAAATCTGACATGTGTCACTTCATGTGGTAATAACTTTGGAACGCTTTTACTTATCCAAGCGATTCTGAGAATGTTTTCTCGTGACACATTGTACTTCAAGTTAATGGTAAATTTGAGTTGATAAGTTTTAATTTTATTTATAAAAAATCCAAAAGTTAGTGAAAATTTGAAAAAATTCACTGTTTTCTAAATTTCAATCTCTCTGCTTTTAAGACAGATAGTGATACCCCATAAAATCCTTTTTAATTTACATTCCCCATATGTCTACTTTATGTTGGCATCATTTTGGTAGTGTCATTTTATTTTTTTAGGACAGTAGAAGGTTTAGAATTTTAGACGCAATTTTTGCAAATTTGCAAAATCTACTTTTTTAAGGACCAGTTCCGTTCTGAAGTCAGTTTGTGGGCTTACATAATAGAAACCACCCAGAAATGACCCCATTTTAGAAAATACACCCCTCAAACTATTCAAAACTGGTTTTAGAAATGTTGTTTCCACAGGAATTAAAGCAAAATAGATGTGAAATTTCAAAATTTCACTTTTTTTGCAGATTTTCCATTTTAATAATTTTTTCCTGTAACACATCAAGGGTTAGCAACAAAACAAAACTCAATATTTATTACCCCGATTCTTCAGTTTGCAGAAACACCCCACATGTGGTCGTAAACTGTTATTTGGGGATACGCCAGGGCTCAGAAGGGGAGGAGCAGCATCTGCATTTTCTAACATGGAATTTTTTGTCATGGTTTGTAAGAGTGATAACTTTTTAATTTTTTTGTGGACTGAGCTGCGTGAGGTCTTATTTTTTGCGGGACAAGCTGTGCTTTTTATTGGCACCATTTTGGGGTACATCCGTCTTTCTGATCACTTTTTAATCTAATTTTTGGGAGGTTGACTAAAAAAAAAAGCAGTTTAGGGGCATTTTTCTATATATTTTTTTTACACCGTTCACTTGATGGGGTAGATCATGTGATATTTTTGTAGAGCCAGTTGTTACGGACGCAACGATACCAAATATGTCAATTTTTTTTTTTTTTTACGTTTTACACAATAAGAGCATTTTTAGAAGAAAAATCATGTTTTTGTGTTGCAATTTTTTAAGAGCCATATTTTTTTTATTTTTCGGGCTATAACCTTGTGTGGGGGCTCATTTTTTGCGGGATGAGGTGACGTTTTTATTGCTACCATTTTGGGATGCATACGACTTTTTGATTGTTTGATATTATGTTTTTTGGTAGGTGATGCGACAAAAAAAGCTGTTTTGGCATAATTTTTATTAGATTTTTTTTACGCAGTTCACTTGATCGGGTAGATCATGTGATATTTTTATAGAGCCGGTCGTTTCGGACACGTTGATACCAAATATGTGTATCTTATTTATTTATTTTTATTTGTAACTTTTTTTAATGAAATATTTTGGGGGAAATTATTTATATATATATATATATATATATATATATATATATATATATATATATACACTCACCGGCCACTTTATTAGGTACACCTGTCCAACTGCTCGTTAACACTTAATTTCTAATCAGCCAATCACATGGCGGCAACTCAGTGCATTTAGGCATGTAGACATGGTCAAGACAATCTCCTGCAGTTCAAACCGAGCATCAGTATGGGGAAGAAAGGTGATTTGAGTGCCTTTGAACGTGGCATGGTTGTTGGTGCCAGAAGGGCTGGTCTGAGTATTTCAGAAACTGCTGATCTACTGGGATTTTCACGCACAACCATCTCTAGGGTTTACAGAGAATGGTCCGAAAAAGAAAAAACATCCAGTGAGCGGCAGTTCTGTGGGCGGAAATGCCTTGTTGATGCCAGAGGTCAGAGGAGAATGGGCAGACTGGTTCGAGCTGATAGAAAGGCAACAGTGACTCAAATTGCCACCCGTTACAACCAAGGTAGGCAAAAGAGCATCTCTGAACGCACAGTACGTCGAACTTTGAGGCAGATGGGCTACAGCAGCAGAAGACCACACCGGGTGCCACTCCTTTCAGCTAAGAACAGCAAACTGAGGCTACAATTTGCACAAGCTCATCGAAATTGGACAGTAGAAGATTGGAAAAACGTTGCCTGGTCTGATGAGTCTCGATTTCTGCTGCGACATTCGGATGGTAGGGTCAGAATTTGGCGTCAACAACATGAAAGCATGGATCCATCCTGCCTTGTATCAACGGTTCAAGCTGGTGGTGGTGGTGTCATGGTGTGGGGAATATTTTCTTGGCACTCTTTGGGCCCCTTGGTACCAATTGAGCATTGTTGCAACGCCACAGCCTACCTGAGTATTGTTGCTGACCATGTCCATCCCTTTATGACCACAATGTACCCAACATCTGATGGCTACTTTCAGCAGGATAATGCGCCATGTCATAAAGCTGGAATCATCTCAGACTGCCACCGGCCACTTTATTAGGTACACCATGCTAGTAACGGGTTGGACCCCCTTTTGCCTTCAGAACTGCCTCAATTCTTCGTGGCATAGATTCAACAAGGTGCTGGAAGCATTCCTCAGAGATTTTGGTCCATATTGACATGATGGCATCACACAGTTGCCGCAGATTTGTCGGCTGCACATCCATGATGCGAATCTCCTGTTCCACCACATCCCAAAGATGCTCTATTGGATTGAGATCTGGTGACTGTGGAGGCCATTTGAGTACAGTGAACTCATTGTCATGTTCAAGAAACCAGTCTGAGATGATTCCAGCTTTATGACATGGCGCATTATCCTGCTGAATGTAGCCATCAGATGTTGGGTACATTGTGGTCATAAAGGGATGGACATGGTCAGCAACAATACTCAGGTAGGCTGTGGCGTTGCAACAATGCTCAATTGGTACCAAGGGGCCCAAAGAGTGCCAAGAAAATATTCCCCACACCATGACACCACCACCACCAGCTTGAACCGTTGATACAAGGCAGGATGGATCCATGCTTTCATGTTGTTGACGCCAAATTCTGACCCTACCATCCGAATGTCGCAGCAGAAATCGAGACTCATCAGACCAGGCAACGTTTTTCCAATCTTCTACTGTCCAATTTCGATGAGCTTGTGCAAATTGTAGCCTCAGTTTCCTGTTCTTAGCTGAAAGGAGTGGCACCCGGTGTGGTCTTCTGCTGCTGTAGCCCATCTGCCTCAAAGTTCGACGTACTGTGCGTTCAGAGATGCTCTTCTGCCTACCTTGGCTGTAACGGGTGGCAATTTGAGTCACTGTTGCCTTTCTATCAGCTCGAACCAGTCTGCCCATTCTCCTCTGACCTCTGGCATCAACAAGGCATTTCCGCCCACGGAACTGCCGCTCACTGGATGTTTTTTCTTTTTCGGACCATTCTCTGTAAACCCTAGAGATGGTTGTGCGTGAAAATCCCAGTAGATCAGCAGTTTCTGAAATACTCAGACCAGCCCTTCTGGCACCAACAACCATGCCACGTTCAAAGGCACTCAAATCACCTTTCTTCCCCATACTGATGCTCGGTTTGAACTGCAGGAGATTGTCTTGACCATGTCTACATGCCTAAATGCACTGAGTTGCCGCCATGTGATTGGCTGATTAGAAATTAAGTGTTAACGAGCAGTTGGACAGGTGTACCTAATAAAGTGGCCGGTGAGTGTATATATATATATATATATATATATATATATATATATATATATGTGATTTTTTTTTTATTTTATATAATACTCTATTTTTTTTTTTACACTTTGTGTCCCCCATAAGGTCATACAAGACCTCAGGGGGACATTTAACTTCACTTTTTTTTTTTTTACACTTGATTTCTCCTGTAACTGGGGCTGACATAGTAGCCCCAGTTACAGGGGAAATACATCTCCAGAGAGGCTGTACAGCATAATACTATGCTGTACAGCCTCAGTGCAGGGCTGATCGGGTCTATGAGAGACCCGGCAGCTCCTGCACTCTCCCGGCCCCGGCGATCACGTGACCGCTGGGCCGGAACAGGAAGCGCAATAGCGCTTCCTGATCTGTATACACAGCGCTCGTTGAGCGCTGTGTATACAGCGATCTAGAAGGCAAGGACCCCTGGGAACGGTCCCTGCCTTCTCTTTGGGGTACCCTGCTGTCACTGACAGCAGGTACCCCACTGTGCAGCTGCATGATTAGCGTGCAGCTGCTATCTCTGAATGGACGTTTAGAAACGGCCATTCAGAGATAGATAACCACTTCCCGGACGTTTATAGTCAACGGGCAGACGGGAAGTGGTTAAAGAACATTTTAGGGTTAGTTTTACTCTCTTTGGCGATTAATCTCTCGGTCTCTAGTTTGGCTGTTTTTATTTGACTTTTACATATTCTATTTTTTTCCTTATAGTTTTTCAATGCTTCCTCGCTCCCCTCCTGTTTTAGTGATTTAACTGCTTTCTGTTTGTCATTTATGGCTTTCTTTACAGCTCTATTTATCCACATCGTTTTTTTCTTGTTCCTTAACCTTTTATTTCCATAAGGTATGTACCTCTCACAATTAGATATTAGGATGCTTTTAAAAATATCCCATTTTGTGGCTGTATTTTTATTTTTTAGGACTTTGTCCCAGTTAGTTTAGGCCTATGGCCTCTCTTAGTTGACTAAATTTAGCTTTTTTGAAGTTTGGTATTTTTGTTCCTCCCTGAAGAAACGCTCTTGGTCAGTGTCTTTAATGAATATGTGGTGCAACTGATGTATTGCAAGTTGTAAGAGGTACAAGTGGTGAGATAAACCACATTGGCGGAGTTATAATTTGCATACTGCTACATGTTGTAAGTGCACCAAGCCTTCCTGCTGCCTGAAGCAAAAATTTAAACAGCGACCCTCCCCCTCGCCCATACCAAGTTTTCAACCTAACCCCTTCTCTCCTAACATTACGTATATCACTACATAACATACAGGCTAATACAGCGCCACATACCTCTTACATCCAGTGATGTCTCCTCTGATGTACATGTTCTCTTTTCTCATCTTCTCCTTTCAGACTAAATCGCCATATTTCAGCCATCTCTCGTCTCTACATTTTGACAGAAAAAAATCTTAGTTTACTACTTTTCCATCATCCTCCCACCTTCTGGACAAATCATCCTACCACCCCCAATAGTGTGCTCACTGTGCTCCCCAACATTATACTGCAGAAACAGATAAACCCCCTGATAATACTAGTACCATGCAGATAATGCCCTTCAATAATTATTGGCACGCAGTGTCCTAAAATAACTGTACCCAGAAAATATTGCCCCTGTCACTAATAGTGTAAACATAGTCCCCCAAAAATAATTGTGCTAAGCTGATACTGTGCCAGGGTACCCCACAAAGTAATAGTGCTCCCAAAAGTCCCACCAATAGAGCACACTTGGCAGTAATAGGGCTCCTACAGGGCTCTCAACATGTACCCACTGTGAAGTAATAATGCTCCCATAATGCCCATAACTAGTAATCATGTTAACCCATAGACCCCCAGTAGTAATAAAGCCCACCATAATAATTCTCCTTATATTGTGACAGTACAAAAAATGTCCCCTTATAATGTGTGCCAGTGCAAAAATAACCCCTTTTAATGCCCTCAGTTGCGCTAATGTCCCCATAGTGCCCCATAATGTGCCAGTATAAAATACCCCTATATAGTACCCCAGTAAAAGCCCCCATAGTGCTCCTCTCCCCCTTCCTCATAGTGCCTCCCATAATCTACCAGTATATAATGCCCCTATTTAGTGCCCCAGTAGATGCCCTCAGTGTCCTCCATAATTTGCAAGTATAAAATACCCCTTCTTAGTCCCCCCGTAGATGCCCTCATAGTACTCTCCCCCTTCCCCATAGTACCCGCCATAATGTGTCCCAGTATAAAATGCCCCTACACAGAGCCGCCCATATAAAATACCCCTTCTTGATGGCCTCAGTAGATGCCCCCATAGTGTTCCTCCCTCCCCTTTTCCTATAGTGCCTTCTATATAAAATACCTCTTCTTTGTGGCCTCAGTAGATGCCCCCATAGTGCCCCCAATAATGTGCCAGTAAAAAGTGCCCCCAAAGTGCTCCCTAATAATGTGCCAGAAAGAACTGCCCCCATAGATGCCTCCATAGTGCCCCAAAAAATGTGCCAGTAAGAAGTGCCCCCATAGTGCCACCCAGTAATGTGCCAGTAAAAAGTGCCCCCAAAGTGCTCCCCAATAATGTGCCAAAAAGAACTGCCCCATAAATGCCCCCATAGTGCCCCCCAACAATGTGCCTGTAAGAAGTGCCCCCATAGTGCCACCCAATAATGTGCCAGTAAAAAGTGCCCCCAAAGTGCTCCCCAATAATGTGCCAGTAAGAAGTGCCCCATAGTGCCCCAATGATGTGCCAGTAAGAAGTGCCCCTCCATAGATGCCCTTCCACTCATGTGCCCCTATAGTGCTCCTCTCCTGTATTGTGCTTTATAAAAAAAAAAAAAGGACTAGTGCCTGCAGCCTATGAGAGGAACGGGGAAGGGAGACACCTCTCCTCTGCCCTGCAGAACAGCCATTTGTATCGCTGTCCTGAGGACGGCGAAACAGATGACTATGGAGATGAATGCTTCCACAATGGAAGCGCTCATCTCCCGCTGCCCTGCCACCACCCCCCACTTGTCACCAGGGCCGCAGCCTGTGCCAATAGTGCAGGAAACAACTGTTACATTTGGCGCAAACTAATTGGGGATACTTTTGACAGTGTTTAGTGTGGCGGGGGCAATAGTTACCCAAAGGATAACTCGCCTGTCCACCCAAAATGTTGAGAGACTGACCTTTGTCAAGATGAATCAGTCAGGATTTCCACCCACCAATGTCTGATGCATCAGATTAGATCATCCATGCTGCCTTGACTAGAGACCTGTTTCTTCTGGCTACCTCCCTCAGCCACTATTCTGATGCTGCCACCCGCTTAATGCCATACATCTGATACCAAGTGCTCCTTTTTACAGCCAGCATCCTCAGCGGGTACTGTTATTGCCACCCATCTCCCCACACTGTCAACTGATGCTGCTGCTGCCACTTCCACACTCTGTCATTGTGCCTCTCTGTGGCCACCTGATGATACTGCTACTGCCACATCCACACTATGTCAGTTTTCTACTAGTTCTCCTGCCTTGATTTCTTGGCTTGTATGTGGATTAACCCCTTGTATACTGATTAGGCTTCTACTATTTATCTTGGTTTTGACTCCTCAGCTTGTTTCCAGTTTAACCCCTTGTCTACTGTTTTGACTTCTACTAACTCCTGGCTTAGACTCTACTAACTCCTGACTTAGACTTCTGCCTTGCACTTGTTTTCTGCTGGCTTAGTCCCCAGACAAAACATGGGTTCCTAGCAACCAAGTCCAACTATCCTTGTAGTGGGCCCTAGTTAACACCTAGGGGTAGCCTTAGATCTTAGTGGCAAAGCAAGATAGATAGAAGATTTAGAGTTTATTGCTGTTGGTCCTGAACAGTGTCCCTGTATTCTTCTCCATCTCTGTTTTTTACAGAATTCAGAATTTACAGAGATCAGCAACTAAGGAATATAATAAAAACAAAAAGTACTTGAATAGGTAAGACCAAAAAGCACATGTAAATCTCCAAAAAAATAGGAATTTGGGCTGTGATTTATCAACAGAGTACAAATTAATGTTTGTCTTCACATTTGTCTGTTTGTGTAAAGTAGCGGTCTGTGAGCCAAATTTATTAAAGTGGCAGACAGCTCTTGTTAAACTTATCACGGCAAACTATCACATTCTGACCTATTTGCACCTGCCACAGCTAAAGCGGGTCAGGGGTGGAGTTCAGTTGAGACAATTTTTTGGGACAGGTACGGTTCATTCAATCTGCTAAACAGGCAACTAAGTGGAGCCATGTTGGAGATGTCTAAATGTGGACCAATACATGAAAGGTTGTTCAGCTACGAAGAGTGCCAGTGTTTTTCCCTGGATGTACAAAGCAGAAAATAGTGTTAAGTCAGTCAAACAAGGACTTAACGCTTTAGAGAATGTTCCTGTTTAATAAATGAAAATATGGAAACAATAATGCACACCTGACAACTAGAGATGAGCGAATCTTCAAAGATTCGCTTTGGCGAATGTTCACAGATTTGTTAAAAAGATTCGCCTCGGATAAGATTCGATTCGGTCCAAGTTGCGTTAAAAAATATTCGTGTTCTGTGAACATTCCCGTGAATGCATACGCCTGAGTGTACAAAGTGCGTACGAAGCTTTAGCGTATTATTGTGTAGGCCTGCACAAATAACGAACATGCAGTAAAAGTGTGCTACTTTACTGAATACGTACGCATTAGCATACAAATTATCAGATGAGTAGCCTTAGTGTACAAATTATATGATGCGTACGTTTCAGGTTCGCTTTGGTGTAGGAAATAATGCAGATTCGTAACGAATCTACGAAGCTGTGACCACTCATCGCTCATCTCTACTGACAACCAGTGTTATATGTGATGGGTATAAGTCTGCTCTAAGTCAAATAAATGGCGAATATGGCTGTTGGGGTAGAAGTTGTAACTGCAAGAGTGCTATAGAGGAGTCCCCAATTTTATGTATGTTGTGAGCCACACTCAATTTTCAGTGATGGTCGGGAACAATAGCCAATTCAAAAATAAAAGAGAGAAATTTTAAATGTGGAGAATCAAAAAACATGAAATTGCAAACATTTGCTGATTTATATTTCAGTGTGAAATTCAACACCAGTATGATACCATCCAAATTTGCACTGTTTATTGGTAAATATAGGTAGGTTCTGCAAAATTGTCAAATGCCAGTACATATGGTCATAACTCAGGACTACCATGGCAAGCCACACAGCAGGGAGCATGTGAAGACCATTTATCCTGCAGCTCCAATAGGATATGGACAGTGTATGAATATGAGTTTGATTGCTGTATGCTGAGGGCTGATGGTGTGTGGGTTTTGTAGTTGACTGTGAATTTGACTAAACCGAGTGAATCAAACAGCAGAGATTTGCTATTGTATGTGGGGAATCACATCTGTGTGAATTAAACCCTCGATGACACACGAGTTCTTGAATGATGTGAGAATCTGTAGAGTTGAGCAAGAAGTGCCTCCTGAAGAATTTGAGTATTCTCACATAGTGACTTTATAGGTGGCACCAAGACACCATGATGTAATAGATACAGAATTTAAGATGCCACTCACTGGTGGGACAGTACCTTCAGTGTAATGAGAGCAAAAGTTGTAAAATGCCTTTATTTTCAGTTAGCCTCATTACCCTTGTACCTTACTGTGTCCAGTTGCCTAAATCACATGAATTGTCTCCTGTTTTGGTAGTCAAAAGTTGTGAACTGGTGATGGAGCAAAGGACCACAAAATTAATATTGTCAGATGAAACTGTACTCCCTAAAGGTCATTCTGATTAGGTAGCAGTTTAGAGCCATGTAGAACTTACTCATCCCAAAGAGGGTAAAGCCCTTGTATTGGACTTCAAGACTTAATGGTCAACACAGTGAATATGATATTATTTGTGATCTGGTATGTGATGGTAACAGGCTATATCATACCATACAGAAGGCCCTAATACAGCAGTACCTAAGTGCCTACAGCAGTGCCTAAACAGGTTAATAAGATGTTGCAGAAGAGGGCTAGTCTAAGCACTTAAATGCTCACACCTGCAGCTTTAAACTGGGATTGCAGCTTCTAAAAATGACTATGGAGATATAAATGGAGGGTATACCACAATCAATAAGGTTGTGTATTATGCTATTCAAGTTTGCAGTGCATTGCATAAAACAAATGTGAAGATTATGGGGAGCCATGTGATAATGTGTGCATAGTGTTGTCAGCACATATTTGGAGGTGCAAAACCCCGGAGTAAGGGTATGTTCTCATCCATGGCAGCAGATCCAGTAGAGAACAGCCTGCCAGGGCTCTCTAGTTCCAGCATAGCCGGTTATTACTACAATGCCCTCTGGCCCCTTTGGTTATAATGGGATTTGGAGGACATCCAGCTGCAACCCAGCTAATATGTCGGGACTGGGCCGGACAGAAACCATTGCAGCTTTCATCTGAAGTAACTTTTTCACATGAAAGTAAAATATTGAAGTAAGAAAGGGACATGGCATATAGGGGCCATGATCTCCCTACTGATGTATGTGGTGTGAGTGGTGCTGATCGCAAGCCATCTCCTCCAAACGAACTCCACTGTGCGCTTTGGCCTGCACTCAGCAGCGTAGCAGAGAGTGGCTCCTGCGTTCGGCTCAGCTGCTCCTTCTTCACCAACCTGTGGCCGGCCGCTCCTGCTGCATTCAGCATCCACATGGAAGAGTTGTACAGGTCAGTACAGGGTGATGCTGAGCTGGGGTTGGTGGTCACCGGATTCCGTGCACAGCATTTTCTGCTGCATTCAATGCCCATGTCAAAGCAGTGTGAGCACAAGGAAGTCTATGCTTAGCAGGTCCTATACCAAGTGGGGGGGGGGCAGATTTCACCAGTGTCTGCAAAAGTAGATAAGTGGGGCAACACACAAAGGGAGCTCCTCGTTGGTTTGTCCTGGGTATATAGCTGATGCCTTTCCATTACAACCATTATTCCTAATTCATGGATATTTCTATATAGAGGTTGCCTGGAACAATCCATTATGTGGATTCATTTTCTATTGCAGTCACTGTCCAGGGACAGGCTATCTACT
Organism: Rhinella marina; assembly: GCA_900303285.1. Classification (NCBI taxonomy): domain Eukaryota; kingdom Metazoa; phylum Chordata; class Amphibia; order Anura; family Bufonidae; genus Rhinella; species Rhinella marina. The sequence goes on from ONZH01004938.1 coordinate 270,834, forward strand.
GGTATTATATGTGAGTGTGTATATACATGAGGGGCATGAAGAGTGAGAGCCCAAATACAAATCTTGCACAGAGAGCCCCTTGCTGTCAGACTCTGTCCCTAGGTCACAGTTACTCCAAAGCAGATGTAAGGGCTGTACCACTTGGAGCCGAATCCAAGTTCGGGAAATGTTTTTTTTTACAGTAGAAATCAATTTATGACATTACTTCAGCTCATCAGAGCCAATACATTCTAATACTGTACAGAGCTCGCTCCGTACAGTATCGAAACTAAGTTTTATGCAAATCAACTTCGGATGTTTCATCCGAAGTCGATTCGCTCATCCCTAGTCATAATCATGGAAACTAACAGCGAAATGTGATGGAAAAATGAATAAAACCAACAAAGGGGAGAATATTTCACAAAGGAATTCAATTTGTAACAAATTACTTCATCACAAATCACATTCCAATGTATATAGAGGCTATTGCAGCATCCCCTGTTATTGAAGCCTTCAGATGCTGCGTTCAACACTGATGGTGGCATCTGACAGTCAAATTGAGGCCATTCAGGGGTTAATCAAGGGTTAAAAACAAAAATGCATACTCAACCTCATCCATTTGTTAGAGGAGATGCACCATTGATCACCAATTAAATCACCTCTCCTGGCAGGCGCGATGAAGTGGTGACGCTTAGTCATCTGACCATTAACCCCTTAGTGACCAGCCTGTTTTTGGCCTTAGTGACCAAGCGTTTTTTTTTCTTTTTTCATCGTTGCGTTCCAAGAGCTATAACTTTTTCATTTTTCCGTCTATATAGATGTATGAGGGCTTATTTTTTACGGGAGAAGTTGTAGTTTTTAATGGTGCCATTTTGGGGTACAGATAACTTTCTGATTAACTTTGATTAACTCTTTCTGGGAGGGAAATGGGAAAAATTGCAATACCACCACTGCGTTTTTACGTTATAAATTTTACGGCGATCATTTTTCGGTATAAATTACAACATATATTTATTCTCTGGATCAATACGATTACAATGATACCAAATACATATATTTTTTTTTGCGTTTTACTACTTTTTTGCAATAAAATCCTTTTTTTAAAAGAAAAAAAAAGTTTTTGCATTGCTGATTCCCAAGAACAAATTTTTTTTTTATTTTTCTTTCTATGGAGTTGTGTCAGGGCTTCATTTTTGCGGGACAACTTGTACTTTTCATTGGTATCCTTTTTTAGTAAATGACGCTTTTTGATCGCTTGTTATAACGTTTTTTTGGTGGCAACTAAGAATAAATTAGCAATTGTCTTTTATTTTTTTAATTTTTTTTAAATTGTGTTTACCGTAGGGGCTAATTTTTGTGATATTTATGTAGTACGGGTCGTTACGGACGTGGCAATACCAAACATATGGGGGAGATTTTTTTTTGCAATTTTTTTCATTGAAAAGCTTATTTTCAATGGAAAAAAAAGAGTAATTTTTTTTTTATGGGATTTTTTTAATAGAAAAAATGTGTTTTTTTTTTAACTTTTTTTTACCACTTAATAGTCCCACAGAGGGACTATAACAAACAATACTTTGATTGCCTTTAAAATGCAATGCATTATCCCTATAGTGCATTGCATTTTAATGGCAATGTTATTCATACTTTGACCAGCAGGCTGCGCCAGAGAGGCGCAGCCTGCTGGTAATGTACTCAAGGCTGGTCTGGGGCCTAGATCAGACCCCTGCCAGCCTTCCCACACATCGGCACCCTGCGATCGCTTTTGCAGGGTGCCGATGGGAGACAGAGGGAGACCGCTCCCTCTGTCAGCACTTTACATGCGGCGGGCGCCATTGCCCACGGCATGTAAAGTGTTAAACAGCCCGGAACGGCACTCCTGCCGGTCCGGGCTGTTAGAGCAGGGCCGCGGCTTTCATGTGAGAGCCGGGCCCGTGCTCCCCGCTGCACGGGAGACCCATGCAGCGCTTAGACTGGGCCGCCGTGAAAAAGCGGCGGCCCAGCCTAAGGCCCCTTAGTGACCGCCGTAAAAAGGCGTATGGGTGGTCACTAAGGGGTTAATCACCTCAATTTTACATGTGCTAATCTTAAATTGAAACTTAACTTTTACTTACAACAGTAGTTGTCACAGTCTAGGTTTACACGTATACAATATACTGCTGTATCCCTGCCTGATCCCCTGAAGACACCGGTTTGCCAGCGAAACATGTTGGGAATAGGGATGAGCGAACCTGTGGAAGTTCGGGTTCGTCAGGTTCGGCTGAACTTCAGTTCAAAGTTCGGGACCCGAACTTAACCCCGATCCCGGACCCAATTGTAGTCATAATGGAAATTAATAAATGACCTGAACACAGACTTCAGTGAAAAGGTACGGGTCCAAGTATCCAAACTCGCAAAGTTCAGTACGAACCCCAACTTTGCAGTTCGGGTTCGCTCATCCCTAGTTGGGAGGCAGAATGTGTGTGTCTTTTAGGTTCAGCATAGGGGCGCAGTAATTAATTCGCTAAGTACACAAGGAAACTTTTAAACTGTCTCAAAAATTCTTTTTTAAATGTTGTAAATAAAAATGAAATTTCAGTTTAAGATTAGCACATGTAAATTTAGTGGTCAGATGACTAATTGTAAATATACTCCTAAGGATTCCGCCATTACATGAGCTAAGGGGTCTGGTATATATTGATGCAGTGACGCCACCCATTAGTGCGCACGAAATTTGGAGCATTTTCTTCAATCAAGATGGTCGCAACAACAACGCAAGCAAGTGGATGAGGTATGGGTTTTTTTTTTTTCAGTACCATGAAGCTCCACGAAAATTCAACTTTGTGGCAAATGAAATTTTTCCTGAAATTCAGACCGAAGTCAATTCGTTTAGCTTCAATTCGCTCAATGCTAGAGATGAGCCGAATTTTAAAAAAGATTTGCTTCGGATCAGATTCGCTTCGGTCCAAGTCGCGTTTAAAAATATTCTTGTTCTGCAAACATTCCCGCTAATACGTACGCATCAGAGTACAAAGTGCATACGAAGCTTTAGCATATTATTGTCTCGCTATTACATCATACGCACGCACGATGCTAGGCCCCCACAAATAACGAACATACAGTAAAAGTATGCTGCTTAACCGAATACGTACGCATTGGCGTACAAATTATCAGATGCGTTTCATTAGCATACAAATTATCTGATGCGTGCGTAGCGTTAGCGTACAAAGATTTAAGAAGATTCGTACAAAGCAAATCTGAAAAGATTTGGATTCACTTCGGTGTAGGAATTAACGAAGATTCGTAATGAATATACAAAGTTCAAATAGATTCGCTCATCTCTACTCAACACTATGGACAATCACAATATAGTAGTAAGTGCCTTGTATTAACTTTTTCTGCATGATAAATGCCGTTTGCTGAAGTGAGACAACCCCTTTATGGGCCCATGCACGTGATCATTTCATGACTCCATTGTATCTGGCACAATAATATGACTGGCATAGAGGTGAATGGAGCTTCCACTGTACCCTTTATATGCCTTTGGCTTTATACTGAGGTTTATTCGCTCTGATACCACATGATACGAAATACGTCTCCACAAAAAGCATTGCTGCTCCGCTAGAAGAAAATAGAGAATATCTCTGTATGTAGCTTCGTACCGAGGTTCAGATTCTAGGCATTTAACAAACTAATTTCTATTCCTTCTTGATAACAGTTTAGGGTAATTTAGAAAAACAACATATAGATGCCTGTTCTATATTGATGACCTATCCTCAACCTATCAGATCAGCGGGGATCTGACACCCGGCACCCCCGCTGATCAGCTGTTTGTAAAGAAGCAGTGTTTACCTGCTCACTGTCAACATTGCAGCAGTGAGCAGGTGTAATTACAGCTCCTCCATTCCATCCACTTCAATGGGACGTCCCTTTGTAGCGCCTTCCCCCCAGGGATTTTAATCACCTCCTTTCCCCAGGATTAAAATAAAAACAGATAAATGATAAAAAAAAAGATAAATTAGATAAAAAATAAAAAAAAAATAATAGTCATGGGCATCGCCACATCCTAAAATGCCTGAACTATTTCAATATAAAATAATGTATCCCATTATTGAATAAAATGTGATCAAAAAGTCACACACACTCCAAAATGGTATCAATAAAATCTACAGATTGACCCGCACATAATGAGTTCCCACACAGCTTTATAGACATAAATATAAAAAAATTATTGGGGTCAGAATATGGCGATGAAAAGAAAAAAACTTTTTTTTCAAAGGTTTTGTATTTTTTTTCAGCATTAAAACATTAAAAAAATGATATAAATGGTATTATTGTAAACATACTGACCCAGACAATGAAGGGCACAGGTCAGTTATACTACATTGGGAACGCCGTAGAGACAAAAACCGTAAAACTGTGGCGGAATTGTGTTTTTTTCTTTTTTTCCAATCCACCTCACTTGGAATTTTCTTTCCCACTTCCCACAACATTGTATGCCATATTAAATGGGGGCATTTGAAAGTACAACTTGTCTCCCCCCCCCCCCAAAAAAAAAAAAAGCCCTCATATGACTTATATGTGAATGGAAAAATAAAAAAGTTATGGTCCTTAAAGACAGGGAAGCAAATGAAAACACACACAAAAAAAAAACCTCTGGGACTCAAGGGGTTAATGCTAAGACAGCATTAGTTAAAGCTACCATATTTTTCCCTTTATTCCCTTTATAAGATGCACCCGATGATAAGACGCACCCCAGGTTTAAGAGGAGGAAAATAAGAAAAAAATATTTTTCATCAGATCTCATAAATATCAGAACATCAGATCAGACCCCATATAAGGACATCACATCTGACCCCCTTATCAGGACATCACATCAGCCCTCCATGTCAGACTCCCATGAGATCTCAGATCAGCCCACATTGTCAGACCCCCCATCAGACCTCAGATCAGCCCTCATTGTTAGACCCCATCAGACCTCAGATCAGATAAAAATGAAAAACCTCCTCTTACCTGTTCTGCGCCGTGGCTCCTCTCCACCTCCGGCAGAAGTAACGCTCCCTGTCTTCCCGGCCTGCGCTGCTCAGTCATATTGCACGCATGACATCCTGACACTGTACGTGGTCAGGACAGTGAAGCACCTGCTGGGAAGACGGGGAGGGTGAGTATCACAAGCGCTTGCAGTGCTTTGCTCCGGGCATCTAATACATACTAGTGAGCGCTTCCATAATGGAAGCGCTCACTAGTATTCGCTTTATAAGATGCACAGCCATTTTTCCCCCTTTTTTCCTTTTGGGCAAAAAAAGTGCATCTTATAAAGTGAAACATACGGTATATACAGTGTATGGCTATATATAAACAGGCGACTGATGTTGGTAACAAACAGCAGAAGGTGCCTTCTTCTCTGTCTTCTGAACTATAAAATAGCGGCTGCCATTCACGCGGGGTAAATACCAAAAAATCTGGATCAATTGAAAACCAATATTTTCCAGACGCCTTCCCAACGGCACTAAGCAGGAGGGAACCCCGCCTCTCAGGGACAGGAAACAACATGGAGAATTTGAATAAAGGGGCCTCCTCCTCTTACCTTCTCCAGTTGTTTCCTGTCCCCTGGGATGCTGGAATGCGGCAGGAGTTTCCTCCTGCTTATGGAAAGAATTTGGCTCGCCCAGTCTAACCTCCTAGGATCCCTGACCTGCTGTTTGCAGAGTTAGGAGGGCTGGTGCAGGACGCCGGGTCGCGGGGCCGCCTCTAGGTCCTTCCGGCGTCTAGGAATAAGTCCTGTCGGCTACAGGCATCCTCCGGGTTTTCTCTTCCCTGACGCCGGGTCGGCGTCAGGCTGTGCTCTGCCGCGCGCGCGTTCCCGGGCCTGGGATCGCGAGACCCGGGTCACGTGAGGTATGACGTCATCACGTCGGGAGCATCGACCCACGTGACCCGGAAGTACGCTTTAAAACGCCGGCAGCACCGCAGGTATGGCGTCCTGCTTTGGATTCCTGCGGTGGATTTCCTCTGTTGGCGCCATGTCTCTCCAGGACAAGCCTGCGGAAAGCACAAAGGCCCCCAGCCCGGTAAGCCTCCTCCTGGAGGGCCCACTTTTATTTTTACTGGCAGTGGTGGTGCTCTGTCTGCTGGGATTAATAGACTATGCACACGTGGGTCCCTTTTTTTGGGTGATGGCTTTCCCTCTCTAAGCAGTTTTTTTTTGCTGCGGGGTCACTTAACTATTTATGTGTCCCTTTTATCTTTTAGGCTCGTGATATGAGCAAAGTGGGAGAGCCTTCTCAAAAACGGAAATGCGCCATTTGTAAAAAAACTTTGGCGTCTCATTCCAAAAGACCTCTATGTCAAAAATGTATGGATAAGCTCATGGCAGAGGAAACTCCTTCTTTAGTGGACAGCCTAAGGGCTATCATAAAGGACGAAGTCAGTTCTGCCATTGACACCAAACTGGCATCGCTTCCTTCCTTACCTTCCTGTTCCAAGTCTACCTCAGATCCTCAGGTGGATTTCGATCTGGACTTTGATGAGGGTGAAGTCTCTTCAGATTCTGACTCCAAGTCCTCTGATGATGAAGCGGGTCGCCCTCTGTGTTCTTTGGAAGACACTGACACCTTATTAAAAACCATAAGGGCAACTATGAACCTGGAAGAGTCTAAGGAGCCACACTCTGTACAGGATCAAATGTTCAGAGGTCTGGGTGACCGTAAGAAGAGAGTATTTCCGGTCCACGAGAATATAAAAAAATTAATAGCTGAGGAATGGAAAGACCCTGAGAGACGTGCCGGGGTCTCAAAAGCTTTCAGAAGGAAGTATCCCTTTAGCGATTCTGATTCGGCCCTTTGGGACAAGTCCCCCAGGGTGGATGCGCCTGTAGCCAAGATCTCTAAAAAATCGTCCCTGCCATTTGAGGACGTGGGTTCACTCAGAGACGGTATGGATAAGAAGTGTGAGTCAATCCTAAAACGCTCCTGGAATCATGCACTTCTATGTTGCGCCCCAGCATCGCGGCTACATGTACTGCTAGGTCTCTTTCTGTTTGGTTGTCGCAATTGGAAGAACATCTTCTGGCTGGTACTCCAAGGGAGGACATCCTTTCCTCTCTGCCTGTTCTCAAACAGGCTTCAAATTTTTTGTCTGACGCCTCTGCAGACTTGGTCAAGCTGTCTGCTAGGTCCGCTGCCTTATCTAACTCGGCACGCCGCACAGTATGGCTGAGATCCTGGTCGGGCGATAACACCTCAAAAAACCGTCTGTGTGGTATCCCGTGTGAGGGGGATCGTCTTTTCGGGTTCCGTTTTAGACGATATTTTAGAGAAGGCGTCAGACAGAAAAAAGGGGTTTCCCTTGGAGTCCAGACAGTACTTCCAGCGCCGTTCCTTTCGTGGCCAGAAAAGGGGCAGGTTCGACCAGAAAAAAAGAGACAGTGCAGATTCCTGGCGTTCTAATAGGGGCAAAGGCAGAGGATTCCTATTTAATCCAGACAAAACCCCAAGACAATCCACACAATGACGCCAGAGATGCGGTAGGAGGCAGGTTGATGCAACATCTAGAGGGTTGGCAGAAGATAACATCCTCCCCCTGGGTACTAGATCTTATCAAAACAGGATACAAAATAGAATTTTCTTCTCCTCCTCCGGACCGCTACATGATAAACAGACCACTACCTGCACTGAAACAGTCTCTACTAGAGACCCAGATACTGCTGCTGCTCCAAAAGGAAGCAATTATTCAAGTACCATCAGAACAGCGGGGAAGAGGGTTTTATTCCTCACTGTTTCTGGTAGGAAAGCCAAACGGCTCCCACAGAGTGATAATCAATCTGAAAAACCTGAACAATTTTGTCTGCTACAAAAAGTTCAAGATGGAGACGGTAAAATCCACCATAAATCTGCTCTTCCAGAACTGCCTAATGATGACAGTGGACCTGAGGGACGCTTATTATCATGTCCCAATCTACGAGCCCCATCAAAGATTCCTCAGGTTTGCAGCATGGTTTCGGAATCGTCTAGCCCACTTCCAATTCAGAGTACTACCCTTCGGCCTCTCTTCTGCCCCAAGGGTGTTTACCAAGATCATGAGGGAAGTCTCAGGCTATCTCCATCAACAAGGAATTATGTTCATCCCTTACTTAGACGATCTCCTGATTGCAGCAGACTCACAATCCCGTCTCCTGCAGGACTTTCAGATGGTGAAGGAAACCCTTCTATCCCTAGGCTGGAAGCTAAACCTTCAGAAGTCCGATCTATCCCCCAGCAACAGGAAAATTTTCCTGGGGATTCTCTTAGATTCCTGCCAGATGAAGTCTTTTCTGACGGAAGAAAAGATTCTCAATCTAAGGTCAAGAGTCAGAATATTTCAGTCCCAGTCCTTAGTATCTATAAGAGAAATAATGGTGATACTAGGATTGATGACGTCCACAATTCCGGCGGTCAAATGGGCCCAGCATCACGGAAGAATACTTCAACACTTCCTCCTGACTGTCTGGAACAGGAGCAAATTCTCCCTGGACTCCAAGGTAGCCCTTCCACCCAGGGGTAAGGATCTCCCTTCAATGGTGGCTTCGCAGAGAGAATTTGTCTCAGGGTGTTCAGTGGAGACCCACATCCCAAACTGTCATCACCACAGACGCAAGCGGTCAAGGCTGGGGAGCCCACTGCGGGGACCATCTGGTCCAGAACAGGTGGAGTCCCGGACCAGATGTCCTCTTTCGTCAAATACAAAGGAGTTACTAGCAATCCTTCTTGCCCTAAAAGCCTTTCTTCCCCTTGTCCGAAAAAAGATGTAAAAATACTGTCGGACAACAGGGCAGCAGTAGCCTATGTAAACAAACAAGGCGGAACAAGAAGCCTTTGCCTTCGCAAGTTAACCTTTCAGCTGTTTTCCTGGGCCCAAGACAACATCAATTCCATCTCAGCGGTTCACCTAAGTGGCAGCGAAAATATCCTAGCGGACTTCCTGAGCCGGTCTCCCCTGAAGCCCGGGGAATGGTCCCTGAACAGAAAGGTATTTCTCCAGATCTGCAGCAGATGGCAGACTCCAAAAATAGACTTATTTGCGACAAAATCCAATGCCCAGGTGCCCTCACTTCTACTCCCTGTCATACAGAGATCATCCGACAAGAGTAGATGCCTTTTCGGGGCCATGGCCCAGGAACTGCTCTATGGCTTCCTCCAATTTCACTCATTCCAAGGGTCCTAACAAAAATAGTGGAGGAGAATTGCCACATAATACTAATAGCCCCGTTCTGGCCCAGAAGAACCTGGTTTTCTCTTCTGCTGAATCTCTCCAAGGGGGATTACTGGAAGCTTCCAGTAATTCCGGATCTCCTATACCAGGGACCAGCAAGACATCCAGGAATTCAACAGTTGGAGCCTGACAGCATGGAGACTGAGCGCACCCTTTTAAGATCCAGAGGCCTGTCTGATCCTGTTATTGATACCATGCTCAAAAGCAGAAAACCCGTTACTTCAAAAATCTACCTTAGAGCATGGAACGCTTTCCTGACATTTGCGGGTGAGACTTGGATCCTTCGTCTCCCCCTAACATTCCCATTATCCTGGACTTTCTTCAAAGGGGCTTACAGAGAGGCTTAAGAGTCAGCACCCTTAAAGTCCAGGTAGCAGCCCTAAGTGCTTTCTTGGATCTAAGGTTGGCTGAGTTACCGTTAGTTCAACGTTTCTTCAAGGGAGCACTTAGGCTAAATCCATGTGTTAGAACTAGGGTCCCTCCCTGGGACCTAAATTTGGTTCTTTCTAGCCTAACGGCTCCTCCCTTTGAACCTTTAGAAGATATTCCCCTTAGGTTACTCTCCTTTAAGACAGCTTTTCTCATAGCCATAACTACAGCCCGTCGGGTAGGTGAGATTCAGGCTTTCTCCTGCAGGTCCCCATACTTGTCCATTCTAGACGACAGGATCATTTTGAGACACGAACCATCCTTTTACCAAAAGTAGTAAGTCGTTTTCATTGCCAGCAGAAGTTTCCCTACCAACTTTTTGTCCTAGTCCCACCACTCAAAAAGAAAGGGAGTTTCATCATCTTGATGTCAGGAGATGTGTGTTGTCATACCTGTCGGCTACTGAGTCTCTTAGAAAATCTGACCGTTTATTGATTCAGTTCGCAGGTAAGAATAGAGGTCTGGGGGCTTCGAAGACCTCGGTCGCCCGCTGGATCAAGAGCACCATTTCTATGGCCTATGAACTAAACCATCTGGCTCCTCCATCTATGCTGAAAGCTCACTCCACCAGAGCTGTTTCAGCTTCCTGGGCAGAAGGAGCCTCTGCCTCCTTGTCCCAAATCTGTCAGGCAGCTACGTGGGCTACTCCATCCACGTTCTTCAGACATTATAAGTTGGACATTACTGCTAATAGGGATCTTTCATTTGGTCGTAAAGTCTTGTCGGCCGTGGTCCCTCCCTAAGCTTATTTTACTTTGATAAATCCTCCTGCTTAGTGCCGTTGGGAAGGCGTCTGGAAAATATGATAATTACTTACCGGTAATTTGGTTTTCCATTAGCCTTCACAACGGCACTGGGATTTTCCCCCCATATGTTTTTCATTTTTTTGATCAGTTATGTTAATCCGAATTATCTTGTTATATGACTATACCTTTCTATAGTTAAGAAGGTGAATATAATAAATATTGATTGTTCTGTATCCTGAGGTCCTTTTGTACTTACTGGAGAAGGTAAGAGGAGGAGGCCCCTTTATTCAAATTCTCCATGTTGTTTCCTGTCCCTGAGAGGCGGGGTTCCCTCCTGCTTAGTGCCGTTGTGAAGGCTAATGGAAAACCAAATTACCGGTAAGTAATTATCATATTTTTGGGAACGGTGTAACAATTTTAATTAGTTTAGAATAGATCTGCTCAACTCTGTTACTTTGTAAAATGTGTAGCATGTAGCACTTCATCTGTCCAGTGATGGCACTGGATGGATTGAACGCTCTCAGATTACAGCTGATTCCTGGGGTCTCAGGAGCGGGTCACCCTGTGATCATCTTTAGCGTTGATAGAATCAAAGTTTACGAAGTGGACCTTAATCCAAATTTCAGGAAAAATATGATTTGCCATGAAGCCGAATTTCCTTGCGCTTCGTGGTAACAAATTAATTTCTCCTGAAATGTTGTTAAAAAAAATACATACCCACCTCATCCATTCTTCATTCCTCGCGGATAGGCCGTAGTGGCCATCTTGTTTGAAGAAACCAAGCAAAATCTTAGGCGCGGATATGTGTCACGTCACCAGGTCAGCATGCTGGATGGCCATGGTGAGGTCATGAGTGATGACGTTTCCGTCCCGGCCTGCATGATGACTTGGTGACATCATCAGGTGACCACATGCGAGATTTCTCATGGTTTCTTCAATAAAGTTGGCCACAACAGTCTCTGTGTGGCCAAATGGATGAGATGAGTATGATTTATTTTTAACCCCTGATTAACTCCTGAAAGGCCTCAGATGCTGAGATTGCGTTGAACATTGGATGTGAGGGGTTCAATGCCAGGGAAGGGGGGGGGTCGACTTGATTGACGTTCACTGTCATTGCGCCCCCTACATACAATGGAATCTGATCCATGACAAAGTACTTCGTAATTATGGTAATTTAATTTCTAGTCGAAGTTCGGAGAAGTAGCCTAATTGAATTTTTGATAACTTTGCTCATCACTAATCATCTTATTTGGAAGAAGATAGATTGTGAAAAGAAACTTGCATTCCACACCACAACCTTACTCGCCTCTATTAGTTGTGATGTAGGGAGGGCTACACTGAGATTTTCTGCTGTGTGTTGAGGCCATGGTCACCGTGTAGCCATACTGTAGCTTTAAAAAATAGCCATAGAAAAGCATTCTAGAAGTTTAATTTTAGAGCATAGAACATCATATGCACCTACAACTGGCAGGAGAGGTTCAACTTGTAACAACAATTCATACTTTTAATGTGAGGCCGTGGGGCGGGGGGGGGGGGAGTAATTAATTAAGGAGGAATTATTAAAATAAATATAAATTACACATATTTGATTTCTAGTAAAATGGTCATTTATTTCCTGGCAGGTAAAATATTTGATGACTGTGCCTATTTTGCATGCATTCTTAGCAAAGTATTCAGCTGGTGTAGATGGTTTGGTGAGGCTTTAGAGATGCCCACCACCTTGATTCTCTTGGGATCCCAAACACAATCCTCTTCCAACCCACTCTTAACCATTCCACAATAGGTGGGCACCCAGGCTGTATCATAGCCATTCTCATGCCATGTCTTTTGTAGAGGATGATTTTGATATTCAATCTTCTTGACCTTGCCCACATTCACTCTGAGCTTCAGAACAACCTGATCTGTTTTGTCACCTAGAGGGTATCTCGTGGCTTTATTAACATCTCTACTGACGTAGACGCCTCTTCCCAGCATTCCATCTTTAGATTGCTGAAATCCAGCTTTGATAATTCCTACAGCTCCAGGGAAAGTGGTGCCGTGGTACATGACATAGATCTTCCCATCTTGTGGCTGATCAGTACTGCTGAGAACCGCTTCCCAAAATCCAGGCAAATTCTCCTCTCTCCAGATATCTTCAGTGAAATTTGAGAAGAATTGAAAAGCAAATGCCATGATTACTGTAACAGAGATGATATGGTGAGAGGCATAGTGCATCAAGTACACAATAAAAGCAAAATATCTGCTAAATACATGTACTGTAATGTGTTGAAGCCGACACTTCCATCAGAAAGGGGTATTTTCTAACTCTATATTAATAGAAATTTTTTTTATTAAATCATTTGCCTTTAAAAAGAGTTCAACAGTACTATGAAGTTCTAAACTGCTGTATTTTCCGCAACAAAAGAAACACCTAGGTTTTAGAAGAGGAAAATTAGAACAATAAATATTTCAAAGCAGGCCCGTAATCTTCATCAGACCCCCAAATCAGAATCCCATTCCTCATCAGACCTCAGATAAGACCTTAATTCCTCATCAGACCTCAGATCAGACCCCCAAATCATGAACCCATTCCTTATCAGACCTCAGATCAGAACCATCATACCTCAGATTAGACCCCCATTTCTCATAAGACCTCAGATTAGACCCCCATTCCTCATCAGACCTCAGGTCAGACTCCCAAATGAGACGCCCATTTGTCATCAGACTTCAGATCATACCCCATCAGACCAAACCCCTTTGCTCATCAAACCTCAGATCAGACCCCCTTCAGAACTCTGATCAGACTCTCATCACACCCCTCAGGCAGACCCCATTCCTCATCATACCTCAGATCAGACCTCTATTCCTCATCAGACCTCATATCAGACCCCAACAGACCTCAGATTTGACCTCCATGAGGCCCTCATTTCTTATCAGACCCCCTCAGACCTCAGTTGAGGCAAAATAATTAAATAAACTTGCCTTTCCTGCTCTGGACCCAGTACACTCTTTCTGCGCTCCCCACTCTCTAGTCTGCTTCTCCTGGCACCTTGCTGCACTATCACCTGATGTTGCAAATCATCAGGTCATTGTGCGTGCAATGTCAGGTCACAGGACAGTGTGTGGCACCAGCAGAAGACCAGGGAATGGTGAGTATGGCCAGCACAAGTCCTCCTGTACTAATAAGCGCTTCCATAATGGAAGTGCTCACCAGTGTTCACTTCATAAGATGAACTGCCATTTCCGCCCACTTTTAGGGGGGAAAGAGTGTGCCTTATGGTACAGGAAATACGGTAACTGCAAAATATTGTTCTTCTGTAGCAGTAATGTCAGAGAGTCAGTTTTTGACTGCCTGCACAGGGAAAGATTTATCTACAATGGGTTGGCCCATCGCATACATTTGTGGAATATCGCTAGGATTTAACACCATTGTCAGATAGGTGTGGGTCACAGAGGTGGACCATGGTTGAAACAAGCGTTTCTGCTGTCTGAGCAACAACCTTGGTAATCCAGGAGCTAAAATACATCATTAACAATACAAAAAATCACACAAATCACAACAAAGGCAGATACGAGAGTAAAAAAGTTTACACCTCTAAGAACCCTGCTGATCAGAACGTGGACTTTTTGACAAATTCCCTGCACAGCAGCAATTAAACTTCAAACTTGTTACAGTTTAGAGATTGAGAGGATGGGGACAATCTGAAATGTTTACCCTTGACAATAAGAGCTTGTCCAATTATCAGATAATTTTCTCAGGAATAAAAAAAAAGTCTAACCAGGCTAGACAATCCTTTGTGAGCTAAATATTTGAAGAAATCTCTACTGTTCTGCCATTTTTCTATAATGCATTTAGGCTCTGGGATAACACAGAACAACATGGCTGAGTTCACACTTCAGTGAACTATAGTAGTTGTTTACATCTAGAATTAGAGGGTAAGCAATGCATAGCATAGCAACACTCTATAAACATACAGTATATGATCTATATATAAACTAATAACACATCTAATACACAATCTATTATGGGGTGCTCACCAAATATATTTTGATCAAAAAATATCTCTGCCAATCCACCACAGCAAAGCGACCTCAATACAAATGGAAACCTAACTTTAAGCCCTATGCTGTTCGTGGGCAAAAAAACACCCATAAAAACACTGACTGCTACAATTAATACCTCTCCAGGTAAGCAGGCTATGATCTGTTGCATCATTCTGTGCCGGCACCCTTCCATGAGCAGGAACAGCAGAGTCAGCTATGCACATCACACTAATTAAGGGCTCATTCATGCGACTATGTGGTCTTCATCCGTAAAATACAGCAAAAGATAGGACATGTCCGAATGTTTCCGTGGGCTTCCGATGCTTCGATCCGCCGCTTCGCAAAAGAGAGGAAATATCCTCTCTTGTTGTATTTTATGGATCACTGATCCAAGTCAATGGGTCTGCATCCAGAGCACGGAGTTCACACAGCCAGTGCCCGTTTATTGCGGGCACCATGGCCGTACAGACGTGTGAATGAGCTCAAAAACAGTGAAGTGGATGGGTCAGTGATGGCAACCCAAATGGAGGCAGCCACAGCTCTAGGTACATGCTGCAAGCTCAAAGAACAGAAACAGAATTAGTCAGTACATCCTGCAGAGTAAAACGAATACACAGGTGCACATAGTTATAATTAGAGGAGAAGCAATGTATGGCATAGCAGCATTCTATAAAAGTACAGTATATGATCTATATCTATTAGAGATGAGCAAATCATCCAAAATTCGCTTCGCCGAATGTTCGTCGAATTTTTCAAAAGATTCGTACTTCATACGAATCTATTTGGCCGACGCTGCGTACAAATCATACGTTATTATGTAGTTTTCTGCAAACGTTCAAGCACTAACAACAAACATACAATTGTTAAAGGTACGCTACTTATGTGAACACGTACGCATGAGCATACAAATTGCGTACGAATCCTCAGCGTAATACGCAGGCACGCACAACGCTAGGCTTTGCTGGAACAGAATGGTGGAGCAGGAGTCTAACCCCTGGCTACATGATACTGTATCAGCAGAAGAAAGCACATCATCCGGCTGTGATTGAGATGAGTGTGCCATCCACTAACTCATCCACTTTCTCCTCCACTACAATTTAGTGCCTTGGTGGGTTAGCCTGGTGGAACAGTGGCCAACTATTACGAATTCTAGAAGTAGAAGCTACGGCTACAGGTCCTTTGGCACTGCTGCCCTGTGCCACCTTCTCCTTTTTTTTTGGAGCTCGAGGTCTGGCTGGAACTGGAACCCTTTTGCTTTTCCATGCCAGACATTTTCACTTGACTGTGACCCTGCAGGTCTTTGTCTCTCTCCCTATCTCTCTCCCTGTCTCTCTCCCTGCCTGATTAATTACTAGCGATGCACTGGCCTTGCACTGGCCCAGCACTAGACCTGATATGATTTATGGATGCCCAGAATAATTACACCACAATTCAGTTCAGAAACTTCAGAACTTCACAGACAGTGCTTCTGCTCGTCTCAGCAGTCGCAGCACAACTGATGTCACAGGCTTACCGAGTTTGAGCCAATCAGAGCAAGCCCTTCCCACTAGGTCAGGTGACCGCTTTCTTCCCGGGCTTTTTGCTGCCTATTTCCGCATGAATACTGAACTTACATTAAAAGTTCGCTAATTAACTGCATCAGCCTATAAAGTAACTAATACGTAGCATTAGCGTACAATTCATCGGACAAGTATCGAATGAATCTGGAAAAATCCAGATTCGCTTTGGAGTTGAAAAATGCGTAGATTGGTATCGAATCTACGAAGCGGCGAATAGATTTGCTCATCTCTAATAACTATATTATAAAAATCAATGTCTGTCTGTCCATCTGTCCTCTATATGTATCCAGATGCCTTAACTGTTGGACACCTAATTTGTCACATACTGTAGGTACATCAGCTGTCTGGAAAGGTATTCATAAAGGTCTCAGCTCTGTAGGATGTACTGTTCTTGAGATATTCCCAGAAAATGCAAATATAGCTCCATCACATGACCCATATTAGCCAATAGAAGCTCGCAACTCCTTCAGTCATATCCTAACTGACATACATATAGTCACATGACACTTATTGGCCAGTAGAAGCTCTCTGGTCATTCAGTCTTTGCCTCACTGACATACACACAGTTTTACACCAGATTTCCATAGCAACTACGCTATTTTTCTTCACTGTTTTAGGTCACTGTTAAGGGGGTGACACACTGTTGATGTAATGGTGAGCAGGCTGAGTGATGTGGAGGTAACTGTTAAGGGGGTGGGGAGCTATGGAGGTCACTGTTAAGGGGCAGGGTGTTGTGGAAGTCACAATTAAGGTGGAGAGGTCACTGTTAAGGAGACAGCATGCTGTTGAGGTAATGTAAAGGGGGCTGGGCACTATGGAGGTAACTGTTAATGGCGCTGGTGCTGTGGAAGTCACTCCTATGGGGATAAGGTGCTGTGGAGGTCACTGTTAAGGGGGTGGGGTGCTGTGGAAGTCACTATTAAGGGGGAGAGGTAATTGTTAAGGAGGCGGCGTGCTGTTGAGGTAATGTTAAGGGAGCCGGGCACTGAGTAAGTAACTGTTAAGGGGGCAGGTGCTGTGGAAGTCACTCCTAAGGGGGCGAGATGCTGTGGAGGTCACTGTTAAGGGGGTGAGGGGCTATGGAGTTCACTGTTAAGGGGGTGGGGTGCTGTGGAAGTTACTATTAAGGTCATTGTTAAGGGGACGGCATGCTGTTGAGGTAATGTTAAGGGGGCCAGACACTGAGGAAGTATCTGTTAAGGGAGCGGGGGTTGTGGAAGTCACTGCTAAGTGGATGAGGTGCTGTGGAGGACACTGTTAATGGAGTGGGGTATTGTGGAGGTCACTTTTATGGGGACAGTTAAAAATAAAATAGACAGTGTGTCATTGCTGTAATATATCACAAACACAATCCACAGCAACACTGCTGAAGAGCTGCAAGCAGTATCAGCCAACATAATCTGACATGCCCAAAGATGCAGAGACCTAAACGGGGACCACTTTTAGCATCTTCTGTGACTTGGGATTAAAAAAACACATTCCACTTGCTCGTTGTCATACTATCGCTGGAGGCAGGCTACTTTTTCATAGGCCACCCTGTACAAATGTATTTTTTTTTTTTTTAAATATCTGTGTAATATTTTCTCTATGCTGTTTGTCAGCATCTACATTCAAGGGGAGTGGCACCCATAAAACACTGTGATTGCTACAATTATTACCTCTCCGGGTGAGAAGGCCATGATCTCTTGTGTTGCCATCTGTAATGAGGTCACCTTGCTGTGGTGGATGGTCACACATATTTTTTGTTCAATATACATTTGCTAAGCATCTCATGATGATTGTGCATTAGATGTGGTATTAGTATATATATATATATAGATCATGCTCTGTATGTTTATACAATGCTTCCCTTTTAGTTATGACTATAGGCACCTGTGTATGTGCTTTACCCTGCAGGATGTGCTGACTAATTCTGTGGTGAATTAGCTATTAATTATTTGGCACCTGGTCTAAAGCAATAACATAAAAATCCAGTCTAGTGTATTTCCAGGAACTGTCTATATGACAAGACACAATTGAACACCATGGAATGAATTATTTTATATGTATGCATATGTTAAAGGGGTTTTCTGAGACTAATGCTGATGGTCTGTCTATTGAATAGAAGTGAAGGTACAACTCCTGGCACCACACAAATAAGTTGCTGCAGGAGTGTTGCTAGCGCCTTATTATTTACTAGATTGATATTGAAGTACAGTACCAGACACAGCCACAACATCTCCATCATCCCCTTAGTGACCACCAATTTGCCTTTTTATGGCGGACACCAAGGGGCCTCCAGCATTTCCCACTCTCTGGCACAGCCTCCTGGGCAATGTCAGTATATCACTGACATTAAAATCACAGAATTGATGCTTTTTGCTTAGTCACCACCAAAAAACTGAAATAAAAAGAGATTAAAAAAAATAATATCAATGAAAACTACAAGTCATCCCGCAAAAATCAAGCCCCCACACAGCTCAGTAAAAAGAAAACTAAAATAGTTATGGGTCTTTTTCTTTTCTTAAAAAAGGAGTTTTATAATGTAAAAGTAGAAAAAAGCATAAAAAAAGTATGTATTTGGTATTGCTGTAATTGTATTGACCCAGAGAATGAAGTTATAATTTGATTTATGCTAAAAAGGCAAATTATGTGGTTAAAGCATCTGCCATTTTTTGCATGGCTTGTGTTTTAAATATGAAGGTCTGTACTCCCTTTAATGTCACTTTCTTTTTAGAGCAGTATTGGGGAAAATACATTGGAACAGAAAACACTATGCCAAAATGCCATTAAAAAACACCCCCACACATTGCTACTTGTATTTTTTAGGCAGGGCAAAGCAATCAATGGAGGCCTGTGGGACAAAAACACCAGAAAATAAGGGGAAATGCCAGACCTGAAGCATGGTGCAATAAAAAAAACACTAACCCAAGAAACGCCGGTCTTAATAGCCCCTGCACTGGCGGTGGGTTCGCCAAAGTTATGTAGAGGCGTGTTTACAGCGCCAGTCTGGCATTTACTTATACCATTTTCTTCACTCAAAACAGGCCTAGGAAATGATGAATGAGACAGGCCTGCCGCGCCCACTGGCATATGTGGGGAAAAGTTGCAGATTGCGGCACAAATAACATAGGCATATTTCTGATTGCAAATTACCCCCATAGTTTCCCCAAGACTTCCATGGAACATATGTAACGGCCGCCAACACCACCAAAAAAAATCAGGCTTCCACCCATCCCAAGGATAGGCTATCATTTTTAAAGTCCTAGGGGGGAATTTATCATGAGGGGAATATTTGAAGTCAGTTTTGCTTGAGTCTGCCTTGGAGTACGTTATTCCACATTTATCAAATGTCTCATGTTAGGGCTCGTTCACATCACCATTAGGGCTTCCGTTCTCCTGCTCCGTTATAGGAGCAGGAGAACGGAAAGGACGGATTTGGGGCATAACTGAGCCCAACGGAGCCTAAAGGACCCCATAGACTATAATAGGGTCCGTTAGGTTTCCGCTCAAAAGATGATTTTTGAAGACAAAAGTTGTGCATGCAGGACTTTTGTCTCCGCTTCAAAAATCATCTTTTGAGCGGAAACCTAACGGACCCCATTATAGTCTATGGGGTCCCTTAGGCTCCGTTGGGCTCAGTTATGCCCCGAATCCGTCCTTTCCGTTCTCCTGCTCCTATAACGGAGCAGGAGAACGGAAGCCCTAATGGTGATGTGAACGAGCCCTAACATGAGACATTTGATAAATGTGGAATAACGTACTCCAAGGCAGACTCAAGCAAAACTGACTTCAAATATTCCCCTCATGATAAATTCCCCCCTAGGACTTTAAAAATGATAGCCTATCCTTGGGATGGGTGGAAGCCTGATTTTTTTTGGTGGTGTTGGCGGCCGTTACATATGTTCCATGGAAGTCTTGGGGAAAGTATGGAGCAGGAGAACGGAATCCCTAACGGTGATGTGAACGAGCCCTTACTTGATAAATTTGTCTTATTCTAAAGCTTAACACTTTTATCTAGAGAAGCTCCTCCAGTTTTCCTGCTTCACCCTCCTCCTTTAGTTAGATTGCAACTATCTATGTTAGGGCTCGTTCACATCACCGTTAGAGCTTCCGTTCTCCTGCTCCGTTATAGGAGCAGGAGAACGGAAAGGACGGATTGGGGGCATAACTGAGCCCAACGGAGCCTAAGGGACCCCATAGACTATAATGGGGTCCGTTAGGTTTCCGTTCAGAATATGATTTTTGAAGCGGAGACAAAAGTCCTGCGTGCACAACTTTTGTCTCCGCTTCAAAAATCATATTCTGAACGGAAACCTAACGGACCCCATTATAGTCTATGGGGTCCCTTAGGCTCCGTTGGGCTCAGTTATGCCCCCAATCCGTCCTTTCCGTTCTCCTGCTCCCATAACGGAGCAGGAGAACGGAAACCCTAACGGTGATGTGAACGAGCCCTTAATGAGTTTCATTTCAGATTTATTATTGAGACTTTAAAAAAAAAAAAAAAGTTGCAAAAAAGTCTCACTCCAGGAGGAGGGTGGAGTAGGAAAACTGGAGAAGCTTCTTTAGACAAAAGTGTCAGGTTTAAGGATAAGACAAATTTATCAAGTAAGATGAGACGTGTGTTAAATGTGACATAAAGTCCAAGAACACAGACTGAAGCAAAACTGACTTTCTCTCATGAAAAATTCCCTCCTGTATCTCTATACAACTATAGCAGTAAAAAAGTCTTGTATGTACTCACCAGATGCTGGAGGAAGCAAGACTGCAGCTGGTTTCCGCACATCTTCACCTTTTATTAACTTGACAAATAGTTTTGGTTTCATTTTTGGTGTGCTATGTCTGTAAACTTCGTCTGTAAAGTTTTATTTTTTTTATTTTTATGACTGAACAGCTGGTTACATATTTACATATATTCATTGACGAAATAGCTGCAGCTTTCTGAGACAAGCAGTAGAGTGAAAACAAAAGGGGCAGGCCTTGTGCACACAATGCCGCAGATTTATTAATGTCTGTGCCTACAATTGGCAAAATTTTGGTAAAATATTGTCTCAGTTTGCCAAAAATAGGTTTTCTCCAATTTTTTCAACTCACTTGAAAAAGACCAGCTTAGTGTCAATGGATTCATGGGCATGGCTTGAGATGCAATGCAAGATATTCTGGCACAAAATTCTGTTGCCAACCAATAGTTGGTATAGAGTTAGGCAAAAATGTCTATCCCTGCACCACATTCGTCTTCTAGCCTGAGCCACTGTGATACATCTGGAGCAGGTCTAGGCAGCCTAAGTTTACACCATCTAAAGGATTAGTAAATCTGCCCCACTGGCTGTTTTTTAATGGCGTTTTTTTCAGGCATGTCAAAAGTTATATAGACAACAACACTATTTAGGAAAAAGTGTAATAAATATCATACCTAGAGCTTGCCAGGAACTATTAAAAATGCCATAAACCAAAAGATCCTGATATATACACTTTCTAATACTTTACTATAAACTATAACTAATGTTTGGTATATATATATATATATATATATATATATATATATATATTAAAAAAAAAAGCAGGATTTGACTGAAATGTCCTTGTATGCTATATCATTAACTTTACTCTTGAAAGGAAATAACAGGCCTAGCCCAAACCCCTGAAAATCTAAAATTTTAACAGTGGTCACCATGAATTCCAGTTGGTAGTGTTCTCTGGGCTCCCACCAAACTCAGATTTGTCCATCAAACCATCAGATGAACCGTCCTTATGTCATTCCAGCTGATACTTCTTACAGTGATCCATGGAAATCCGTTTCATGAATCTTCAGATGCGCAGTTCTTGTGCTGATGTCACTTCCTGCATTCAGGACATTGTGGCGGAAACCATCCGGATCCCCATCGGATCCCATTATAGCAAAAGGGTATCTGGCAGTGAGAAGCCATGTCCAGAATTCAATAAGGGGGTCTGAATGTAGCCTTAGTTGCATTAACATATTAATTACATTAATAGGACATTAACATAGAATATACAAATAATTCTACGTATTACAGTTAAACATAATATATGATAAAAAGTTAAAATGCCTTGGTCGTTGTAAAAAATTTGAAAAAGTACATAAGAAAGACATAAAAAAAATAGAAAAGAAAATGAATGTAAGCACTGTTTTTATTGAACTCTTATTGAACTTTTGGTATCCTAGATAAATAAGATAAGATGAAGGACTGTAAAATCTTCAGAGAAGTATAATTTATGCACTCCTGGTATGCAGCCAGGTTTTGGTATCTCGATGGGACCATGGGTGTATATGTTCAGTTCAAGACTAGACCATTTACCCCCCTTCCCAGACCGGATGCATTTTCAAATTTATTTTTTTAGTGCATGCATATTTGAAAACCATAACTTTTTTCAGTTGCATCTTTTTAACTTACTGGGCTTTATTTAAATGGGAAAAATAGTCAGTTTTCATTTTTTTCCTTTGTTAAAAGCACAGTGAAATACCTGAAATATTTTCTTTTATATTAAATTATTTCCCCTTTTCATAATTTAAAGGGTTTTACAAATTGTATCATTATATTTTAAGATAATCATTTATGGTTAAACAGAGTGATCGGTTTACATGGTGAAAACGTCCAAACTGAAAAAGAAGCATGGAGAAGATGTACATGAGGTGAGGAACTACATAAACATATCTATTAAAAACCATAGTAATTCAGAAAACCCCTTTAAAGCCTTGCACCCAGCTTTCAGGATGCAATTGCTCACAGGGCAGGGCACCTCAAGTCTTTCACTTCTTAGTATCTCTGTAGTGCACACGGTCCGCAAAACATAGATACCAACTGTGTGTGTTCTGGCTTTTGGGGAACGGAACGTCCGGACCATAATAGAACAGTCCTTTCCTTGTCCGTAATGCGGACAAGAATAGGACATGGTCTATATTTTTGTGGATGCAACGAAACAGACAAACGTCCACCTCTTTTGTGGCGCCATTGAAGTGAATGGGTCCGTATCTGACCCGCAAAAAATACAGATCAGATAAGGACAAACAATAACTCTTAACAACCTGTACTAGAAAGCTAATGTGTAATTTTTGGTGCATGGTAAATTATACATGTATCTAAATGAAACCTAAACATTCCACATCACAACCTGAACGAGTTAACAGGATGTTCTTGTGATGTTCACTTCATGTCAGGTCAGTGCTGTTTCTAGTAATAACCAGAAATAGTTTAGTTCCTTGAAAATGGAAACGCCCTACAGTATTTAGACAGAGAAACCAGTAAGGGTGACTGCACACGGTACAGATTTATGTGCAGAAAATCCACAAGAAATCTGAACCAAAACTACACAAAAAAACAAACATGAAACTACACTTTTGTATACTTTTTGGTGAAGATTTTTTGCAGATCTCACCCTTCCATTGAAAAGGGTGAAATTTGCACAAAAAAATTGCACAAAATGATTGACACACTGCAGATTTCAAAATCTGCAGAACAAGTCAATTTCCACACCTAGGAAAAAAGTAAAGTATACATGAGATTTATCTAATCTCGTACACTTTGCTGGTACTGTATTAGGTCATCTGCACACAAAATGGAAAAAGGAAGGTTTTTCCATGCAGATTCCTGTGCAGCAAAATGTGTCCTCATGTTCATGGACGTTGCTTGGTCGTTCCATGCATGGGAGACTGTTCTATTTTTTTGTGGTGCAGAAGCATGGAGAGAAACCCCATGGAAGCACTCAGTAGTGCTTCCGTGGGGTTCCATGCCTCCGTTCCGCACCACACTTTCTGGATTGCTGACCCATTCAAGTTTGCGAGCTGCAAAGCGGGCTGTGGCCGGCAATGGCCGTGTGCATGAGGCCTAATACAGTACCAGCAAGCTATAAGTTTAGACAAATCTCATGTAGACTTTCTTTCTTTCGATTTATCACGAAGCCGAATTTCCTCGCACTTTGTGGTAACTGATCAATTTTTCCTAAAATGTTGGTAAAAAAAACCCCATACTTATCCAATTGATTGTGGAGGGGCTGTGATCAGTGATGATGTCACCACCTCACCACAGCGTGATGACATGGTGACATCATCACATCAGTGCGTGTGAGATTTGGCGCGTTTTCTTTAAAACAGCTGCGACTGCCTTTCTACGATCAAATGGATGACGTCAGTATGTATTTTTTTAACCCCTGATTAACCCCTGAAAGGCCTCAGTGTGATTCTCATATGCCGTGATCAGCGTTGAACGCGGCATCTGAGGGGTTCAATGACTGGCGGCAGCAAGACTGCTGTTCCTGGTCATTGCGCCTGCTACACACAATGGAATGTGATTCGTGACAAAGTACTTTGTAACAAATTGAATTTCTTGTCAAAGTTTAGCGAGGCAACCGAATTGAGTTTTTTTATAACTTCACTTATCTCTAGTTAAATACATCAGAATATCAGTTGGGCATCATTTATGGTTGCTTGATCCCCCAACAAGCTGCTGTTTTTTATCCCATAAGAGACAATTGTTTTGAAGCTTTGGAATTAGAGATGAGCGAATTGAAGTTGATGAACTGGAATTCGATTCGAATTTCAGGAAAAATTAGATTCACCCCGAAGTCGAATTTCCTCAAGCTACGTGGTAACGAATCACAATTTTTCTAAAATGGCTGCTGCACATGTTAGAACAAGGAAATAAGAAGCCTGGGAATGAGGAGTCATCGACAATGCCATGCATGCAGCCACCCAGCCTCTGTGATGTGCCAGCCCTATAAAATTTCTCAGCCTGCTCGGTCTCCGTCATTTTCCAGTGAACTGCAAGGAGAGACGTGACAGGCACTAGGCATAGTGTTTAGGAAAGACTTTATTCACACACACACAAAAATATTAAGCTGTTCAGGGAACGATTATTCATGTAGGAAAAGGATAGGGAGGCATTATCCACACTGTAGGGAGAGAGCAGGGACCAATAGGAGAGTGTAAAGCCTGGGTAATAGGAGCTATTCTATTACACCTTGCTACACTACGTAATTGGGGTCATTTAGTTTAAATATAAGTACGTCCATTCATCCTAGCTTCTGGGGTGAATTTAAGGCCTGAAAAAACTATTTCTTGGGTGTATTTAGTTGATATATAAGTACATCCAATCATCCTTGCTTCTGTGCTGAAAGTGTGGTCTGATACAGTTTTGGGGTGTGTTTAGTTGATATATAACTATTTCCATTCATCCTTGTTGAATATAAGTACGTCCATTCATCCTTTGGAGTGAAATTGCAGTCTGATGCAACCTGTTTAGGGGTGTATTTAGTTGATATATAAGTACTTACATTCACCCATGCTTCTATACTGAAAGTGATGTCTGATACAAACAGTTTTGGGGTGTTATTTAGTTGATATATAACTACTTCCATTCATCATCTTCTATTTATTGCTTCTGTACTGAAAGTGCTGTCTGATAGAAACAATTTTGGGTCTATTTAGTTGATATATAACTACATGACATGTGACAGGCCCTTCTAAGGGAACGGGCAGTGGCCATAATGTTTACGTCGCAGGCAGAAGTAGCAGCAGAAGAAGGTGGCAGCAACATTCGCAGTGACAGACCGGAGCTGCCAGTGTCATCTAATGGTCGTGTCTTGACCAGCAACCCAGCGGTCCTTGAATGGTTGACTTGGTCTTCTACTTTGTCGCAAGTGACATCAGACACCCCCATCCAATAGTCAGTGGGTTCCACACCTGTCGTCAACCTGCCTCTGTCATTTTCTGTTCCGTCAGCTCGAGAAGTATTATATACAGTTGGCTCAGCTCCACTTTTTAATGAGGACGAGATTCTAGACGATAGTCAGCAGCTACTGCCCTTGCAAAGATCTGGAGGAGAGATCCGCCGCTTCTTCCGGTAGGCGGGCAAGTAGTAATGATGAGAGTCGCGTGGGAGCTGGTGTTGTGAGCAGTCAGGCATGTGGCCCTGAGACTGGTGAGGGTGACATCAGTGACGTGCAAGCAGTAGTGGACGATGATGTAGCCAATGAAAAGCGGGCTTCGTCAACATCAGGAGCTCTTCTGGTGGCAGCTTGCGCGAGAGGCAGCGGCTGAGCCAGCAAGGTGGTATCGTGGGAGTTCAGGAGCCAAACGTGCCTAGGGTAGACCGCCCGCTTCGCAGGACCCTATCTGTCCATAAAGTAGCGGTGCAGGAGTTCACTAAGACAGTGGTAGCAGGCAATCAGCATGGAGTGGTGGGGGTAAAATACCATACTCGGCGGTGTGGCAATTTTTCATCAAGCTGTTGGAGGACATCAACATGGCCATTTGCAGAATCTGTGGGCAGAAAGTGAAGCATGGCCAGGGTGCCAATGTGGCACCACGGCCTTGTGTCAACACATGCAGTGTCACCATAAAGTGGCCTAGGAAAACCGTAGCACTAATGTAGTGGTACAGCCTGACGTAGCAACCGTTGCATCACCCAGTGGCCTGTACCCCTTTTCCTGCAGTCAAGGCTCCACCACCTTAGCAGAAGGGAGCCTTGTTTCCTTCCCTTCATCTACTGGTCCTGATGCTCCTGCTCCTCCTCCTCATTTTGTCAGCAATTGATCACAGAGGCGATTGCAAAAAGACACCAGTATGGGTGCACTCATCCAATGACGCAGAAGCTGAAAGTTCTCCTGGCCAAGTTGCTGGTTCAACAGTCCCTCCCTTTCCATGTGGTGGACTCTACACCTTTCAGAGAACTGATAGCTTGTACCGAGCCGAGGTGGAGAGTCCGAAGCCACCAATACTCGAAGAAGGCAGTACCAGCTCTACACACGTATGTTGTACAGAAGGTGGGCCAGTCCTTGAGCCTGTTGGCGTCTGCTAAAGTTCACGGCAGTGCCGACGTATGGAGCTGTAACTATGATCAATGACAATATATGTCTTTTATGGCCCACTGGGTAAATGTGGTTCCTGCCCAGCCACACCAGCAACTTGGCCAGGTGATGCCACTGCCGCCTCCCCGTTCTCAAGCTGCGAGTCTTGCGCCAATGTCTTCTGCTGCCTTCTCATCCTCCACCTTGTCCTCAGCCACCACTGCAGGCACAATTTGGAGTCCTCCAGCATGCCACATGTGCAGGGCATGGCTGTGTCACGCTGTTCTGCACCTAGTTTGCCTGTGCGAACGGAGTCACACGGGGGAGGAACTGCTCCGCATCCTCCATCAAGAAATGGAATCCTGGCTGTCTTCTCATCAACTGAAAATCGGAGCCATGGTCAGCGACAACGGGAAGAACATCATATCGATGTTGTGTCCAGGAGAGCTGAGCCATGTGCCCTGCATGGTGCATGTGTTTTATCTGGTTGTAAAGGAGTTCCTGAAGTCTCCCACCCATCTGCAAGACATCCTGAATATGGCCAGGAAACTGTGCATGCACTTCAGCCACTCTTACACTCTAAAACACATGCTTCTTGAGCTGCAAAAGCAGAATGGCGTTCTCTAACATCAGCTGATATGCAATGTTTCCATTCGTTGGAACTCCACCCTCCACATGTCGGAATAACTATTTCAGCAGAGGAAGGCCATAAACGATTTTTCTCTCAATCTTAATGATGCAGGCGGACAGGAGCACTCCCATGTGTAACTTTGACGTTAGCCAGTGGCAACTCATGCGTTCTACACCAATATACAGGCTCTCAGCAGCCAGGAAATAGTTCTTTTTTAACGCGATTCATCCCAAATAAATTCAGATTGAATTGAATCTTTTTGGGCAATTCATCTCTAATCATAATCCCAGAGAAGTAGAGAAAAAAGGAGGATGAAGCACCACAGTTGTACGAAGTAACTTATCCTCCTGTGTGATTAGGACAGGTTTTGTGTGTACTAATAGAACTATGGCCATTTTATTTCTTCTGAAGATTGCTCACTAGACAAAAAAAACATAATAACTAGTGAAAGGTATTTGGGAATATATTTTTAATAAAGTAATATTTAAGTATTTTGCTTTTCTTAATTCACGGAGAACCCCTTTAAATGAAATAGACAAAATATACCTGTGCGAAGCCGGATCATTCTGTTAGTCTCTTATCTCTTATATATAAAAAATGAATTTCCATCTGTCTGTTGTCTGTTCTTTATGCATGGCCCAGTGCGGCAGGGGGGGCCCATGGCAATTTCGGTGGCAGTAGGAGATGAGCGCTTCCACAATGAAACCTCAGGACAGCAATACAGATGATTGCGGGGCAGGGGAGAGGCGTTTCCCTTACCTGTTCCTCTGATAAGCTGCAGGCCTAGTGCCTGCAGCCTATCAGAGGCCAGCTCAATCGTCAATGACGTCATCGCGCCGCCTGAGCCGAACAGCGCGGGACACAGGCCGGAAGAGGCCTGCATCGCATCGCTGACAGGCTCATGGAGGTAAGTATAACCTTTTTTATTAACGCTACGCTTTTGCCCAGTATGGAGGGGGCATTTTTATCTATTAGGGGGCATTTACTGGCACACATGGGGGAAAGGAGCGCTATGGGGGTATTATACTGGCACACATCGGGGGAAAAGGAGTACTATGGGGGCATCTACTAAGCGGGCATTATATACTGGCACACATGGGGGAGAGGAGTACTATGGGGGCATCTACAAGGGGACATTATATACTGGCACAGAAGGAGGGAGCACTATGGGGGCATCTAGAAAGGGGGCATTATATACTGGCACAGATGGAGGGAGCACTATGGGGGCATCTATAAAAGAGGCATTATATACTGGCACTATGGGGGCATCTACAAGGGGGCATTATATACTGGCATAGATGGAGGGAGCACTATGGGGGCATCTAGAAAGGGGGCATTATATACTGGCACTATGGGGGCATCTACAAGGGGGCATTATATACAGTACTGCCACAGATGGAGGGAACACAATGGGGGCATCTACAAGGGGGCATTATATACTGGCACAAAGGGAGGGAGCACTATGGGGGCATCTAGAAAGGGGGCATTATATACTGGCACTATGGGGGCTTCTACAAGGGGGCATTATATACTGGCACAGATTGAGGGAACACAATTGGGGCATCTACAAGGGGGCATTATATACTGGCTCAGATGGGGGGAGCACTATGGGGGAATCTACTAGGGGGTATTATATACTGGCACATATGGAGGGAGAGGAGCACTATGAGGGCATCTACTGGAGGGCATTATATAGGGACATTTTATACTGGCACAAACTATATGTGCAATGTGGGGGTGGTGATGAGTACTATAGCGGCCTTTTTTTACTACACACATTATGGGGGCACAAGGCGGGAGTGCACTTGGCATTTTATACTGGCACATTATGTCAGGCACCATGGGACAGGGAGGAGCACTATGGGGGGCATCTACTAGGGGCACTTTATAGGAGTATTCTTTACTGGTGCAAATTATGGGTCGCTAAGAGAATTTTTGGGGCACACAATAAGGGCACTTATAGGGACATTTGCTTCTCTGGGGAACTAAGAGGAGGTATTTATTACTGCCACACAACAGGGAATTTGTTGTATCATTATTTTTGGGGGACATTATGTTTACACTATTAGTGTCGGGGACACAGTTTCCTGGGTGCAGTTATTTTTTAGGGCACACTGTGTGCCAATAATTATTGAAGGGGGACACTATCTGTGTGGTACTAGTAGTTTCTGCAGTATAGTGTTGGGGAGCACAGCGTCTCAGTATTAGAGGTGGCAGGATGGGGTGTTCAGAAGGCGAGATGATGATGGAAAAGTAGGAAACTAAGATGTCTGTCTGTGATACTCCGCAGAGAGAAGAGATGGCTGAAAGAAGTCATCATGGCAGTCGGTCTAAAAGGAGAAGATGAGGAAAGAGAATATCTACATCTAAGGAGACGTCACTGGATGTAAGAGGTGTGTTGCGGTGTATGTGGCGGTGAAGTTGAGAATTTGGCGGCCGGGGGCGGAGTCCAGGCACAATCTTTGCACAGGGGCCCTCTGCTGTCTGTGTCCGACCCTGGTGCATCAGGTGTCCAGGAAGGTTGTATACCAGGTCTCAGCTCTCTAGGACGTTCTGTTCCTGAGATATTTCCGAAAAAGGAATTGGCCCATCGGAGCTCACAGCTTGACTCACATTCTAACTGCCATTTACACAGGCACATAACCCTTATTATCCAATAGAAATTCGCAGATCCTTCATTCTTGACATAGTTACACAGGTTTCCATAACAACTCAGCCATTTTTCTTTACTGTTAGAGGTCACTGTTAAGGGGGCGTGGTGCTATGGAGGTCACTGTTAAGGGGCGAGGTGCTATGGATGTCACATTTTAAGAGGACATGGTGCTGTGGAAGTCTTATATTAAGAGGGCATGATGCAGTGGGGATATCACTCTTAAAGGGGAGGTGCCCTGTGCAGGTCAATGATAAGGGGGTGGGCTGCTGTGCAGGGCACTGTGGAGGTCAATGTTAAGGGGGTGGGTCCCCGTTAAGGGGTAGATTGGTGTGGAGGGTCACTGTATAGGGTGTGGGCCACTGTGAAGGTCAGTTTTAAGGGAGTAGGGTGCTGTAGAGGTCACAGTTAAGGGAACTGGCGCTGTAGAGGTCACAGTTAAGCGGGAGAGGTTTTGTGGAGGTCACTGTTAAGGGGGTGGCATACTTTAGAGGTCACTATTAAGGGGGCGAGGTGTTGATGAAGTCATTAAGAGGCGGGTCTCTGTGGAGGTCAAACTTAAGGGGGTGGGCTGCTGTGGAGGTCAATGTTAAGGGTGAGGATGCTGTGGAGGGTCAGTATTAAGGGGATGGGTCACTGTGGAGAACACTGTTATGGGGGCAGGGGTCTGTGAAGGTCACAGTTGATGGGGGGCACTGTGGGGTAACCTTTAAATGGGTGAGCTGCTGTGGAGGTTAATGTTAAGGGGGTGGGCTGCTGTGGAGGTCACTAAGTACATCAGGTGTCCGGGAAGGTTTTCGGCTTCTAGGATGTACCAGTCTTGAGATATTCATAAATTTGGTCACATGACCATTATTAGCCAATTGAAGCTCACAGGTCCTTCAGTCTTGGCATACACACAGTTTTACACCAGGTTTCCATAACTACTCATCTTTTATAGGTCACTGTTAAGGGGGCGGGCTGCTGTGGGGTTTACTGTTAAGGGGTTGGGCCAACCTGGAGGTCACTGTTAAGGGGGTGGGGCTCAGTAAATTTCACTGTTCAAGGGGTGGGGTGCTGTGGAGGTAACATTTTAAGAGAGCGGGGCACTGTGGAGGTTATAGTTAAGGGGGCGGTCCGTTGTGGAGGTCATAGTTAAGGGGGCGGCTGCTGCAGATGTGACTGTTGGGGGGGTAGGCCTCTGTGGATGTTACTTTTTACGGAGTCAGGCTGCTGTGGAGGTAACTGTAAAGTGGGTCAGGGCACTATGGAGGTCACTGTTAATGGGGTGGGTGCTGTGAAGGTCACTGTTAAGAGGGTTGGGATCTCTGAAGGTCACTGTTAAAGGGGGAACACTGTAGATATCTTTTAACCATACACACAAACATTAAATGAAATACAGTAGATGAAATATACCCATGTGAAGCCAGCTCATCCTTCTAGTCTCTTTTCTCTTATATATCTAAAAATAAATTTCTGTTCTGTCTGTTCTTTATGCATGGCCAAACGACCAGACCAATCTGCATGATACTTGGCACAGGTACATCACGTGTCCGAGAAGGTGTTCTAGGATGTATGGTTCTTGAGATATTCTTAAAAAAATGCAAATATGTAACCATCACATGACCCGTATTAGCCAATAGAAGCTTGCAGGTCTTTCACTTATATCCTAGCTGCCATACACTCTGTCACATGACCTTTATTAGCCAATAAAAGCTCACAGGTCCTTCTGTCTTGACATACAGTACACACAGTTTCACACCAGGTTTCCATAATAACTCAGCTACTTTTCTTCACTGCTATAGGTCACCTTTGTAGCATTCTTGTCCTAAAAGTCGCATATACTGCAATGTGCACAAGTATATTGTCATCATGTCATGTATGTATTGACTGTGTATTCCTGTAAGCACATGGTAATTATAGGCCATATCTCACAGGCACCACTAGATGGGGCTGGTGTCACCCTCTATATGAGGAAAGGAGTGTGTGAGACAGTGCAGTTAGGCTACTTTCACACTGGCGTTGTAAGGATCCGTTTGTGACATCCGTCACAGGCTCTCATAAACGGTCCAAAACTGATCAGTTTTGTCCTAATGCATTCTGAATGAAAAAGGATCCGTTCAGAATGCATCAGTTTTGCTTTAGTTCATTCAGCATTCCGTTTTGGAGGCGGACACTAAAATGCTGCTTGCTGCGTTTTTATGTCCACATGACAAAACTGAGCCAAACGGATCTGTCATGACTCACAATCTAAGGGCTTGTTCACACATCAGTTATTTGATCAGTTATTTCCATCAGTCAAGCCTCATTCACACGTCAGTGTTTCACGGACGTGTGCTGTACGTGTTCTCCATGGACAGCACACGTCCCCATTCATTTCAATGTGTGTATTCAGACATCAGTGTTTTAGCACGGTTCGTGGGTCCTTGTTTTTAGCACAGATGCATGTCCTATCTTGATCCGTGTTCCCGGATCCCTCACGACCATTATAGTCAATGAGTCAGTGAAAACCACGGATCCCTCACGGATGCAACACGGATGGCAAAACACGCACCCACGGACACAACACGGATCCTTCACAGACAGCTTCACGGATGCCTCACTGACCACCTGCTCACGGATTTGAACACGGACACGGACTTGTGAATGAGGCTTTATTGTGAAAACCAGGAGTGAAGCCTACACAGAGATCAGGTGTAATGAAAAGATTTGCACCTGTTCGGTGTTTTTGACCCGCACCTGGTTTTGGCTCACAATAACTGATGGAAATAACTGATCAAATAACTGATGTGTAAACAAGCCCTTAGTCAATGGGGACAAATCAGTTTTCTTAGACACAAAAGAAAACGGATCCGTCCCCCATTGACTTTCAATGGAGTTCATGATGGATCCGTCTTGGCTATTTAAAAGATAATACAACCGGATCCGTTCAGAACAGATGCAGACGGTTGTATTATCATGACGGAACCGTTTTTGCTGATCCATGATCCAAAAACACTGGTGTGAAAGTAGCCTTACAGCAAGCACAGAGATGTAAAGCTGAACCCTAGCCACCCCTGGACCCAGGTACCAACTAGGGGGAGGTGTGAAGGAGAAAGGAACAACTACCAAAAGCAAAGCAGATAATAGGGAAGTGTAGAGCAAGACCTGTAGAGGTGAACAGTTCACAAAGAACTTATTTGACTCAGGAGAAGCGTCCGGTGCCTGAGCATACTAAATACAGTTTGGTCCACCTGTATGTACAGTACATCCATGTCCCACAGTGGAAGAGTGGATAAGCAACCTGTCAAAGAAAGGGGCAGAGGAGTTTGCCTGCCTTTAGGGAGAACCGCCCGATTGGTTGCATTGTACACCCCGTGCTTGGATACAAGTCAGTTAGTAAAGTGCAGGATAAGGGAAATTGCTTAAAACATCTGAAAAGGCACTGGTTTGGCCTATGGTTATCTGTGCAGTTGTGAGACCTGCACCATCTGAGGAGACTGCATTTCTGTGTAATGTCAGCCAGTCCATAACAAGTGAGACCCGTCCTCAACTGTCTGCATCTGAAGCTTCAGTAAAGAATTGTTTGCTGTTTAACCTGGACTCATTATTTCTATCTTACATTTTCACCCAAGGGTGCTGGCGTTACAAAGACATCAGGGATCCTGCCCTGCACCTAAAACCCATACCACCAAGGACACCTCGACTACCATCCAGGAGGAGAACCTCTTTTAACCCAGAGAGAGTCCCCCGAAGGAATCTGATGCCTTCCTTCCTGTCACTGCATCCAGGGAGCTTCAGGAAACCGTGAGTTCAACTACTGCACCCATCCGGCCACCAACACTCACGTGCGCCAATGCGGCACCTTTAAGAGGACTGGGTGCTGTGGAGGTTACTGTTAAGGGGATGGGCTGTTGTGGAGAGGTCACAGTTAAGGGTGAGGGCCGCTGTGGAGGTCAATGTTAAGGGGCGTGGTGCTGTGGAGGTCAATGTTAAGGGGGTGGGACACTGTGAATGTCAATATATATATATATATATATATATATAATATATATATATATATATATATATATATATATATATATATATATACATTCTCTTCTGTCTGTTCTTTATGCACTGCTAAACGACTGGTTTTAGACCGGGTTTCAGCTACTGGCTACTGTTTTTCAGATGTTTATTACAAAAACAGCAAATATGACACCATTGCTCAAAAAGTCACTGTAATAGGGTCACTGTAGATGTCACTATTATTGGAGCACTGTAAATGTCACTGTTATGGGGTCTCTGTGGATGTCACTCTTATGTGGGCACTATAGATGTCACTGTTATGGAGGCACTGTGGATATCTTTTAACCACACACAAAAAACAACAACCGAAATAGAAGCTGGGCAATTCTGCTAGTAATAAAGATAAATTTTAAAATGTTTCATTTCTAGTAAAATGGTCATTTATTTCCTGGCAGGTAAAGTATTTGATGACTGTGTCTATTTTGCATACCGTTCTAACAAATATTTTAGCTGTTGTAGATGGTTTGGTGAGGCTTCGGCGATGCCCACCACCTTGATTCTCTTGGGATCCCAAACACAATCTTCTTCAAGCTCACTTTTAACCATTCCACAATAGGCAGGCACCCAGGCTGTATCATAGCCATTCTCATGCCATGTCTTTTGCATAGGATGATCTTGATAATGAATCTTCTTGACCTTGCCCACATTCACTCTGAGCTTCAGGACAACCTGATCTGTTTTGTCATCTAGAGGGTATCTCATGGCTTTTTTTACATCTCTACTGACGTAGACGCCTCTTCCCAGCATTCCTTTCTCAGATTGCAGAAATCCATCTTTGATGATCCCTACAGCTGCAGGAAATGTGGTGCCATGGTACATTACATAGATCTTTCGATCTTGTGGCTGATCAGTACTGTGGAGAACCACTTCCCGAAATCCAGGCAAAGTCTCCTCTCTCCAGATATCTTCATTGTAGTGATATGCCATGATTACTGTAATAAAGATGACATGGTGAGTGGTCTACAGCATTAAGCCGAACAAAAAGGCCTCATGCTCAAGGCTGTTTTTGCGGTCTGCAAATCATGGACCCACAAAACATACCAGCCAAGTGCTTCCCGCATTTTCCCTTCCACAGGTCCCGCAGTATGTTTAAATGCCTATTCTTGTCCACAAAACGAATAGGACATTTTATTATTTGTTTTGCAGGACCGCGGAACAGATATACGGAAATGAGTGGGTCCGCATTTGATCCACAAAAAATTTGTTCCGGGTGGGGACTGAAACCACATTCATGTGCATGAGGCCAAATAGGTCAAAATATCTGCTATATACATGCAATATGTTAAGGGATATGTACACTTTGGGGCAATTTTTTGATTATTGAATTAAACTCATTTTGAGCTAAAAATGATTTTTCCAATTTGTCTTCATTTAAAAAATGTTAACCACTGTCTTTGTGCAGCCTTTATCTAGTAGCATGATCTGAATTTTCACTCTGTTCAGTGAGTCAGCTCACCTGACCTGACCTCATAAACACTCACTATAGCTCAATTCTTATCTTATTAAAGGGGTCACTTAAGTAAGTGGCATTTAACACACAGAGAAAGTTAATACAAGGCACTTACTAATGTGTTGTGATTGTCCATATTTCTTCCTTTGCTGACTGGAATCATTTTCCATCACATTATACACTGATTGTTTCCATGGTTACGACCACCCTGCAATCCATCAGCGGTGGTCATGCTTGCATAATATAGGAAAAAGCACTAGCCTATGTGCGCTTTCATGCTCTTAGCCACCAGAGAGGCTGACGCTTTCTCCTATAGTGTGCAAGCACGGATGGATTGCAGGGTGGTCTGTAACCATGGAAACAAGCTGTGTATAATGTGATAGAAAAATGAATCCAGCCAGCAAAGGAGACAATATGGACAATCACAATACATTAGTAAGTGCCTTGTATGAACTTTCTCTACATGATAAATGCCACTTAGGCTGTGTTCACACTTCAGTTATTTGATCAGTTATTTCCATCAGTTATTGTGAGCCAAAACTAGGTGCGGCTCAAAAACACAGAACAGGTGCAGATCTTTCCATAACACCTGATCTCTGAGTAGATGTCACTTCTGGTTTTGCCTCACAATAACTGTTGGAAATAACTGATTAAATAACTGAAGTGTGAACACAGCCTTACTGAAGTGAGACAACCCCTTTAAATAACTGTGTTTATGGCCTTTTAATAATTTAGAGGTGAGGTTTATTAGATGACCAGCACAAAGTAAAAGAAAAGCTTGTATTAGACCTAGCGATCATACAGGCAATTGTCGTGAGGGAAGCGTTCCTTCCCGGCAATTGCCTGCTCGCTTTACATGCAGCGATCTCCTCCATGGCATGGCGAGGAGCATCGTTATGCCATCGTTCGTCTCCATGCTGTCTAGTTGTTTGCCGGCAACAGATGGTGATTAGACAGCACAATCTGCCACCGGCAAAAAGTGATCTTTTAGCATGCTGAAAGATCACTAGTGCCCAATGAAGGAACAAATGCTAATCCGCAGTATCGGTAATCGGTGGCAGTATTACACTGCCAGATGAACACTAACAAGCTGTAGTATGAACGCACGTTAGTGATCAACGAGCAGAAAATCTGTCAGTGTAATATAGCTTTAAAAAGTACCATTTACACAACTAGAAAAACAGTTAACCCTTTGTGACAAAACGGCTCAAGACCATTTAAAATAATTATTTTTAGACCAAAATGAGTAAAATGCAATGACATTAAAAAAAAATTGCCCCCAGAGGTGTACATAGCCTTTAAATCAACACTTCCATCAGAAAGGGGTATTTTTAAACTCAATTCTAATAGAAAACTACTTTTTAAAAAAAATGGTTTTGTGTTTTTGTCAGCTGTACTATGCAGTTGTAAATTAAGTACATAATATTGTCCGCCTGTAGCGGTAATCTGAGAGATAAAAGCTCTCAACAGGAGAGCAAAGCAGTCTCAGTATATGACTTTGCGGCACATGGAAGGGTTTTTCGTCAAGATAATCCTCATTATTAAGTAGACGAAGGACATGAATAACTGACAGAAGGACAGCTCCATTGTCCTTATGACAGGCAGTGGGAAACATGCACAAAGGAGCGGTACATTGGTCAGGGTAATGTGAGAAGCCCTGAACGGAACGTTCAGCATAGAAGGTATGGTTGGCAATGGTTAGCCCTGTTCCTCTCTTCTTGGTAGGAGTGGGCTGGTCCTCCTTTCTGCCAGGAGGGGGAGTTCCTGAGTAGACAGCAAGTAAATAGGTAGTACATGCCAGAGCTTCCACTCCAAGAGCAAAAATACAATTCTCCTGTGAGACCATCACTCCAGAGAGATCATGAGAATCAAGAACATTTCTTCCAAGACAGCAGAGACACTGCTGCAAGGTGATGGGAAATAGGTCAGAAACCAAGTTACTCTCTTTGGGATGTCTTTCATTGTTAATGGATCTGTGTGACATGTACGCTCCATATAACCTTCAACACTTAACCAGGTTGCATCTGAATCATCAATAACCCTATGGTCATATGGCAGCAATGATGGCTATAGCTTATATAGAGGTCACCAGCCTCAGACTAAAGTCACTTGGGCCCACCAGAGGAAATGATTCTGAGGGCCCACCCTCTGTGTATACAGGACCTTAAGGGCCCTGTTTTATTAGGGGTGCAATATTGCCAGAGCTTGGGCCCACTGGAGGATCTTCTGGTGCTTTGGTGGGCCAGTCCAACCCTGGAGGTCACCAAGTTCTCTGTAGCTATGTGTATACCTAAATGAAAAGCCACCAACCTCCATGCAGCCTAACCTCAAATTGTATCACTATGTGTGACTTGGGGATTTGATTGGTAGACTGGGCACATAGGTCACAGATTAGGGCATGTGCCTTTGCAAGTATCACACACATGTGTAGCACTGCCCTGCTTGGATAAGCATGGTATGCATTCCAAATAAATGTTATGTGTGGGAAATGGTACAGCAAATGTATGGAATCTCTTAAGAGTGGCATCAGCCGATATGGTTTACAGGGTATACTGTAGGCTATTTAAAATAAGTTTGTGGCACCACTGATGTTAACCAGTCGTGTTGGGGTTCTACATGGAAGGCCTTAAAGGCCAGGTTTAAATGGCAAATAACATAAGCACCCATTGTAACCAGGTGAGAACACCATACATGTGATGGAGGAGAGAAGAGAAGGAGAATGGGGCTGAGGCCATGAACAAGGCCTGCGAAAGGACCAAAATGTTGGCCATGTCTTACTTATGCAACTGGATGGGTCAATAAAGTTCTGCTTTTCATCTTAACACTGACCACCCATAGTGCCCCGCCTCCTTAAAAGGGGACCTCCACAGTAGCCCATCCCCTTAACTTTGACTTTCACAGCAGCCCACCCCTTTAACAATGATTTTCACAGCTCCCCACTCCTTTGACAGTGACCTCCTCAGGGGCCCGCCCCCTTAACAGTGACCTCTACAGCACCCCGCCCCTTAACACTAACCTCCATAGGGGACCATCCCCTTATCTGTGACCTCCACTATTCCTTGCCCCTTCATAGAGACCTCCACAGCACCCATCCCTTTATCAATGACTGCCACAGTATTTGTTCCCTTTACCGTGACCTCACAGTACCCTTCTGCCTTAACAGTGACCTCCACAGCAGCTGTCCCTTTAATAGTGGCCCCTGTCCCCTTAGCAGTGACCTCCACAGTGCCCACCCCCTTAACAGTGACCTCCACGGTGCTCGCCCCTTTAATAGTGACCTCCACAGTGGTCTGCCCCTAACAGTAACATCCACAGTAAATGCCCCTTTAATAATGACCTCCACAGCAGCAGCCCCTTTAATATTGGCCCCTGCCCCCTTAGCAGCGACCTCCACACCATCACTGTGTCGTGTGACATTTTGTCGCACCAATGTCGCACAACAATTTTTATAATGATAGGCTATGGTGTCACAATGCGAAATCCAAGATGGATTTTTCTGCGACTGTCACATCACAGTCGCAACATGTTGCAGTGCAGCACCCTAGACTATCATTATAAAAATGTGGCGTGACACATGTAGCAGTGTAGTTGTGCCCTATGTGTTGTGCAGCCCTAGCCTAAAGCTGACCTACAGCAGTGAAGAAAAATGGCTGGGTTGTTATGGAAACCTGGAGTAAAACTGTGTGCATGTGACTGTGTGTAAGAAGTAGGCTTCACCAAGGCCTGTGGGAGGTAAGCACTAAATTGTGTTTTGGGGAGCTATTTACCTGAGCTCCTCAGCTGGCTGTTAATTACCTCTCATTACCAGCCTGGTTACTACACAAAGTAAAAACCTATTTCCTAAATCTTTCTTGTTCTCACCCAGCTTCCTCTACCCTGCCCCTTTAAAGCTGACCTACAGCAGTGAAGAAAAATGGCTGGGTTGTTATGGAAACCTGCAGTAAAACTGTGTGCATGTGGAGAGTAAGGGCCTGCAAGCTTCTATTGGCTGATAAAGGGAATATTTTTTGGAATATCTTAGGAACAGTAAGTCCTAGAGAGCTTAGACCCGGTCTAAAACCTTCCCAGACACCTGATGTACCTGTGTGCCAAATTTGAAAAAGATCGGTCAAGTCTTTTGGACACACATAAAGAACAGACAGACAGAAGCTAATTTTTATATATATATAAGAGACTAGCAGAAGGACCTGGCTTTGCATGGGTATATTTCATCTATTTCATTTAATGATTGTGTGTGTTATTAGAAGATATTGACAGTATCCCCTATAACAGTGACCTCTGCAGTAACCTGCCCCCTTAACAGTAAACTCCACAGTCCCCCCACCCCTTAAGAATGACCCCCCCACAGTGCCCCACCTCCTTAAAATGTGAACTCCACAGGAGCCCATCCCCTTAACTTTGACCTTCATAGCAGCGCGCCCCTTTAACAGTTAGTTTCACAGCACCCCACTCCCTTGATAGTGACCTCTACAGCACCTCGCCCGTTAACACTGACCTCCATAGGGGAAAGTCCCCTTATCTGTGACCTCCACTGTTCCCTTCCCCTTAACAGACACCTCCACAGCACCCGTCCCTTTAACACTGACTGCTACAGTACCCTGTTGATTTAAGACAACATAGATATCAGTCTAGATGCATAGACCTCTTGGGGAAGCACCTTATAAATCATAAATTGGGGGCATTCTACAACAGTGAAGGGGATGTCATAGACCAGCATAAAATGCAGGTCTATGATAAATCTCCACCATGATGTTTTGTGTTCTGCAGTTTAACAAGACTGAATTCGTAATTGCAGTGAAGTGTGCATTTCAATGTCGTTTTGTCACTGATACATCAGAGAATTCGTTGGTGATAATGACAATCTGAGGATGCAGGCTAGTTAAGTAAGGGCAAGAGCACAGGGTGACCACACACTTCAGAAGAAAATGTGAAAAGATGAAACTTCATAACTCTTTTAGGGTAAGTTCAATATGTTGCCGTCGTCAAATACACTGCATTTAAATTTGGTCTTTGTTTTAAAGGGAACCTGTCAGCTCTGAAACACCCTCCAAACTACAGTAAGCGGTGTATAGTGTAAGTGACGTAGAGTCCAGTTATGTAATTTTTATCTTCATACTCACTTCCATTCCGACGCTGTGCTCCCACAAACCTGCAGTAAAATGCACTCACTGGACTCCAGTGCTCACTCACATAATGGAGAGGACTCAAAGAAGAGTCCAGTGAGTGCATTTTACTGAAGGTTTGTGGGAGCACAGCGACGGAATGGAAGTGAGTATGAAGATAAAAATTACATAACTGGACTCTACGTCACTTACACTATACAACACTTACTCTAGTTCAGGGAGTGTTTCGGAGCTGACAGGTTCCCTTTAAGGAACCCTCTCTACAGTATATTCACATAGAATTGTAAAGTACATGAATCCATACAATATCATTGCAGCCATAAAATCCCTGTATCCGCATTGTGACTGGCCATAAAATGCATAAAACTTCATGATAGTTTTGTAGTTTACCTTTGAACTGTGCAAATGATAATGGTCACCTCAGCAGTAAACTTGGGTAATCCAGGAGCTAAAATACATAATGTACAATACAAATAATGACACCATTAGAGATGAAAATTCAATTCGGCTGCTTCACCAAATTTTACCAAAAATTTGCTTCATGGTGAATTACTTTGTCAGGAAGCACACTTCATTATAAAAAGTGGGTCCAATGACAGGGATCCCCCCATCATTGAACCCTTTAGATGCCATTTTCATTGCTGATCCCAGCATCTGAGATCCATATTAAAGCATTTAGGTGGTTGCTAATTAAAAAAATAAAATAAATTGTACTTACCTCATCCATTTGATCACGAAGACGCCGCTGCGGCCATCTTGCTTGAAGATCCAGTCTAAAATCTCACGTGGCACGTGATGACATCATCACGTCGGCCGGCTTGGTGACGTCAAGCAAAATGGCCACAGCAGCCTCTTCACGCTCAAGTGGATCGGCTATGATTTTTTTTTTACATTTTTACCACCATTTTAGGGAAAATCGATTTGTTTCCACAAGGCATGAGGAAATTCGGCTTTGTGGCAAATTGAATTTTTCCTGAAATTCGTATTGAAGTCCACTTAGTGAACTTTGATTCGCTCAACACTAACACCAATCACAACAAAGAGACAAGAGAGAAAATCTGGAAGATCTCCACGTCTAAGAACCCTTAGACGAGGGACGTTTAGATGAATTCCCTGCGCTAAGGTACTTATCTATGCCTTGGTCAGTGGATTTTGTATATAAAAAAAACCCAGCTCTCCAACCTATCCCACTGATACACCACCAATATTAAAGGCTATGTACACCTTTGGTGGCAATTTATTTTATTATTGCATTGTACTCATTTTGAGCTAAAGATAATTTTTTTTTCAGTTGGTCTTTAATAAAAATGATTAGCCATTTTTCCTTCACAGCTTTGAGTTTATCTACTAGCAAAATCTCTTTTTTCTCTCTCCTCATTCAGGCAGGTACCTGATGGACTCATTATCTGTGATCTCTGACCTTATAAACACTCATTAAACCTCAATTTTTACCTTACTGATAAGAATGTGGCTTAAATAAGTATTTATGACCCTTTAATAATTTAGAGATTATTAGATGACCAGCACAAAGTGAAAGTACCATTCACAAAGTGAGAAAAACAGTTAAAACTTTGTGACAGAACAGCTCAATATTTTTAATAAAGAACAATAAAAAATTATTTTTAGCTCAAAATGAGTAAAATGCAGCCATAAAAAAATTTCCCTGAAGGTTTACATAGCATTTATCGTCCCAGAAATCAATGTTGTTTCTTCTCTCATGCACAGTACAATTAGAAAGCTGTGGCACTGCAGCCAGCACTCTGTATCCCTGTACGACAATGACAGTAGAAAGTCTTGGTATGTACTCACCAGATGTCAGTGGAAGCGGGACTGCAGCTGTTTCCACACATCTCCACCTTTTATTAGCTTGACAAATAGTTTTGGTTTCATTTTTCGTGTGTTACGTGTGTAAACATTGTTCTTTTTTTAGTTTTACAGCTGAATGGATGGATTGCATATTTACATAGAATAGATAAAGAAGGACACGTGTGCATGAAAGTCAACCAGGAAAAAGGAGCAGTTGATGGAGGAAATGGAAACTAAATCATTATCATTAACTCACCAGAAAGAAAAAAAAACTTTAGGTTTGAGTCACAAATACCATTTATGTTGCAGATTTCGAAGACAAACACTAGAGTGAAAACAAGAGGCAGGCTTCTGCCCACAATGACGCTGATGTACTAATGTGTCTGTGCCTATAATCAGTGATATAGTGCGGGTTGCCAGCACCCGGGGCAAGCCAAGTATTGTCTTCCCCCCCAAAACCTGTGTACACCCCCCTTTTTACAGATAATGTTGTACATGTTACCTGCAGTCCTATGTAGCACCAAAAATAACACAGTGATAACTCTCTGAGGCCCTAGAATTCAGAACACGCACAGGGTGAACTGATGTCTGGGGCGGGGCTGCTAGAGTGTGGACAAATTCTCCATACCCCCCACCCCCAACCCTACAGTGAAAGAGATATTTGGATAGACATTACATACATTGCTAAGAAATATACTGGAGAATACAGCACCAAATACACATACCTCCCAATTATATAAATGAACAAAGAGGGACACATCGTGCGGCCCGCACTAGGCCACACCTCTAAGTCCGCCCAAAACATAACTATGCATCTAATCCCAACCAATCCTCTCAATGCCACATAGTAATTATTCCCCCTTTATGCCACAGAGCTTAAAAAAAAATGGCAAAATGTGTGGCCCCACCCATTGTTATTAGCCCCTCCTACATATAATAGGCTACTTACAACAAACACCGTACAGCTGAAATTATATTGTTGAGGATGAAGGTAAGAGTCTCACCCTCATCCTACATAAACGCACTGTATTTAATACTCAGAGCCCCGAGATAAAGCTCCTATACTCAAACTATTCTTCTTCCATCACTGTGACTGGAATCACCATCCAGTTCTGTTTTACTCAGTGCCCCCCACGTGTCTGTGGCAGGAGATATTGCAGTTTCACTTCCTCCCTCCTAGTCCTGAAGGTGGCAAAAAAAGAAGTGGAGGAGTAGCTGCGCGATATTGAAGGTGTGTACAGTAGGTCTGGGTGGAGGAGCCCGGCTCTACACATAATACAGAGAGGGGTGGGCCTGCCCTGGCTGCACTGCCTGCTTCACATTATACAATAGGCAACAGACAGGAAGCTCCTCCCCTACA
This sequence comes from Rhinella marina, assembly GCA_900303285.1. Taxonomy (NCBI): domain Eukaryota; kingdom Metazoa; phylum Chordata; class Amphibia; order Anura; family Bufonidae; genus Rhinella; species Rhinella marina. The sequence goes on from ONZH01004938.1 coordinate 314,626, forward strand.
ATAGGCTACAGCCATGAAGCTCCTCCCCTCTCCTCCCTCCCCAGATCCTGCTCAAGGCCTGTAGTTCTTCCGTCCTCACCAGGCCAAAGCCCCCTGCCCAGGGGTGCACCTAGCCTTTCTGCTGCCCGAGGCGAAAACTAAAATGGCGCCCCCCCCATGCCAATTTCTTAACCTAACCCCTTTACCACAATGAAAGAGCTCATTGCCAATTGCCCTTCCGCAGCCCAAAATTTAATTGGGTTCCCCCTATTAAAAAATAGTATGAAAGCCAAGTAGCCAACTATATATACCTCACACGTAAATATATACCAGCGCAAGAGATGAACAGTTGCTGTTCCTTAAAAGGTTTTTCCGGGAGTTAACTACTGATGACCTATCCTCAGGATAGCTGCGGGTCTGACACCCAGGACCCCCGCCGATCAGCTGTTTGAGAAGGCACCAGCTCTCCTGTGAGCACTGTACCTTCTGGCAGCTCACCAAGCACAGAGCCATACATTGTACAGTGGCTGTGCTTGGTATTGTGCTCAGTCCCCTTCACTTGAATGGGGCTGAGCGGCTCCTAGGCCAGTGACGTCACGTTCATCGGGCAGTTAAATTTTGGGCAGCGCAAAGGCAATGGGCAATGAGCTCTTTCATTTTGGTAAAGGGGTTAGGTTAAGAAATTGGCATGGGGGGGCGCCATTTTAGTTTTCGCCTCAGGCAGCAGAAAGGCTAGGTGCATGCTAAAAGCTACGAGAAGGCCACGGCGGTCATGGGAGCTCCGGTACCTTCTCAAACACCTGATCGGCGGGGGTCCTGGGTGTCAGACCACCACCGATCAGATACTTATGACCTATCCAGAGGATAGGTAATCAGTAGTACAATCCCAGAAAAGCCTCAGCGTTTGCACAGCTACTCAGTGCAGCTGCGCAGGCGCAAGACTGTCAGAGCCGCGCAAGATGTTCATAAGTAAGCTTGACATTATATACAATATATACACACATTATATACAGTATATATTATAAATAGTGTTGAGAGAATTGTGTTTTAAGTTCGGCGTCCAAGGTTCAGGTTATCAGAGAATCCCGCTATGGATTCCACTACCACGGACCATAATGGAATTTTATGACGGCATGCACTATGGCTATAGACTTCTATTATGACAGAATGCAGTACAGGATGCCTCTATTAGGCTTCCATGGTGCATGACATCACAGAATTCTGTTATGGTTTGGTTTCCGATAGCCCAAACCTTGGACGCCAAACGTATAACAGACATTCGCTCAACACTAATTATAAACTCTGCCATAGATATTACACATACACACACGACACGACAGATATATGCACATACATTCACACACATAACACACACATTACACTTACCATTCCTGCAGATGGCTGGACATCAGGGCTGGACTGGGACTGAAATTCAGCCCTGGCATTTTGAAATCAAAGAGGCCCACATGCCTCGACTTTTTAAAGTCACAGCCAACCCTTTTAGAGGCCCTAAAAATTATTAAAATATAATAATTTAATAAACGTAAACCACACCAAACAAGGTAAATAAACCGCCCCCTGCAGAGAGAGATGGAAACGCTATATCTCCTGATAGGGTACGGGTCTAGAACTCTTTTGATATGTCTCTGTGACATGTCAAAAGTCTTTCAGTTCATCAGTGGCCCTATTACACAGATTGATGTGTAAAGGTCCTTTTACATGGGCCGATTATCGGCCAAAAAAGCGTTCCTAGGAACGGTAGTGCCGATAATCGGCCCGTGTAAAAGTGGCCCTAATCAGCCGACGAACAAGCAAAACGCTCGTTCGCCGGCTGATTGGATCTTTTGGTTTGTACAAAAGATCCAATCTGTCGGGCGCACATCACCCTGTGTAAACTAACCTTTTCCATCCTAACATTACGTATATCACTACAGAACATACAGGGTAAGGCTACATTCACATGACCCATTCACTTAAATGAACACTGTGTGCTGTCCGCATCTGTATGTCCATTCCTATTTTTGTCCATTTGCGGACAAGGATAGGCATTGTTACAGTGGATCTGCAAAAAAAACTGATGCCATACGGAACATCATCCTTTTTTTGCGGATCCGCAATTTGCAGACTGCAAAACACAAATGTTTGTGTGAATGTAACCTAATACAGCGCCCCATACCTTGTACATCCAGTGACGACTCCTCTGATGTAGATCTTCTCTTTCCTCATCTTCTCCTTTCAGACCAGACGCCATTTTTCAGCCATTTCTCATCTCTGCAGTTTGACAGAAAAAAATCTTAGTTTACTACTTTTCCATCATCCTCCCATTTTCTGGACAAATCATCCTACCACCCCCAGTACTGTGCCACTAGTACCACACAGATAGCGCCCTTCAATAATTATTGGCACACAGTGTCCAAAAATAACTGCACCCAGCAAATAGTGTCCCTGACAGTAATATTGTAAACATAACGTCCCCCAGAAATAACTGCACTGATACATGTGCCAGAAAAATGCCCCCAGTGCCAGGTATAATGCCCCCAGTGCCCCCATGCCATAAATAAATGCCCCCAATTGCCAGTAAGAAATGCCCCCAGTGCCAGTAAGAAATGCCCCCCAGTGCCCTATGTGCTAGTAACAAATGCCCCCATGAGCCAGTAAAAATGGCCCCAGTGCCTGTAATAATGCCCCCAGTGCCAGTAAAATGCCCCCAGTGCCAGTAAAAATGCCCCCAGTGCCCCATGTGCCAGTAAAAATGCCCCCAGTGCCCCATGTGCCAGTAAAAATGCCCCCAGTGCCAGTGAAAATGCCCCCAGTGCCATGTGCCAGTAAAAATGCCCGCAGTGCCAGTAAAAATGCCCCCAGTGCCCCATGTGCCAGTAAAAATGCCCCCAGTGCCAGTAAAAATGCCCCCAGTGCCCCATTGTGCCAGTAAAAATGCCCCCAGTGCCAGTAAAAATGCCCCAGTGCCCCCAATAGAGCTCCGGTCCGTGCTACGATAAAAAAAAATTAACACTTATACTTACCTCCATGGTGCTGGCAGCTATGCGATGCAGGCCTCTTCCGGCCTGTGTCCCGCGCTGTACGGCTCAGGTGGCGCGATGACGAGTGAGGAGTGGGGGGCAGTAACTACTCACATGGGGATGTGGGAAGGAGTGGGGGGCAGTAACTACTCACATGGGGATGTGGGAAGGAGTGGGGGGGCAGTTACTACTCACATGGGGATGTGGGAAGGAGTGGGGGGCAGTTACACTTACAGCCAGCAGCAGCCATCTCACTGTTGCATATTGAACATGAGGAGACTGGTGGGTGGGGCCTCTGCTATCAGCAGAAGAACAGGCTGAAGAGGATCGCAGCAAAAAGGAGTGAGTGGGGGTTGGGTTCTGTTCTAGCCCTACTTGTTAGAAGAGGAGTCCATATACAGATACCAGCTAGTTCCTGCTGTCTGCCATCCTCCTTCACACCACTGCTGATAGAGTCAGTACTGTGGAGGAGGGAAGAGAGCAGGAACTAGGAAGCCTGCCCTGCCTCCTGTGGAGCGTGGAGGCAGGGACAGCACAGCCACAGAAGGACAGGTGCCGCCCGCCCCGCTCCTCAGAGCAGCGGACATACTAGGTAGGCAACATGATCGTATCAGTGAGTGACAGAGCGGCAGCGCAGGCGTGCTGCACACTAGTACAGTACTGAACGCCACAGCCGCTGCTGTGAAGCCTGGATATCATGTAAAATGCAGCCACAGGCTGCTTTTAATAGGCTGTTACAGCGCATATAATGCTGCACTGTCAGCCTGAGGTACTTCTATATATTTGCCGCCCCCACCTTTCCCCTAGATGGCGCCGCCTGAGGCAGCCGCCTCACTTGGCCTCATGAGCGGTGCAGCCCTGCCCCTGCCCTATTTCCAACAACCACCATGCTTATAGCTGCCCAGCTCTGAATTCTACTTCTGCAAATGGCAGGGGGAGGAGCCGGGGCATCTCCTCTCCTACAAAGCACCACATACCTCTTACATCTAGAGATGTCACCTTTGATGTAGATGTTTTCTTTCCTCATCTTATTCATTCAGACCAGACCGCCATGTTGATTTTTCAGCCATCTCCCGTCTCTGCAGAGATTGACAAACAGACATTAGTTTCCCACTTTTCCATCATCTTCACATCTTCTTAACACCCTTTCCTGCCACCCTCAATACTGAGCTCCCCAATACTATACTACAGAAACCGTTCCCCTGAAAATACTAGTACCACACAGATAGTGTCCCCTTTAACAATTATTGGCACACAGTGCTCTAAAAAAAATTACTGCACCCAGTAAATATTGTCCCGGACACTAATAGTATAAACATAATTATCCCGCAAAAACTATTGTGCTAAGCTGGTACTCTGCCAGGGTGCTCCCCAAAATCCCACCAATAGAAATAACTCTCTGCCAAACACACTTAGTAGTAATAATGCCCCCATAGTGTCCATACTAGTAATCATGTTCTCTATAGCCCCAGTAGTAGTAGTAAAGCTCACTATAATGCCCCCTAGTAGTAATAATTCTCCTGATAATATGACAGTACAAGAAATACCCCTTCTTAGTGCCTGAAGTTGAGCTAATGACTACATAATCTATGCCAGTATAAAATACCCCTATATAGTGCCCCAGTAAATGCCCCCATAGTGCTCTTCTCCCCCTTCCCCTTAATGCCCCCCCACCTTAATGTGCCAGAATAAAATATCCCATCTTAGTGCCTGCAGCACTTGCCTCCATTTTGCTCCTCTCCCCCTTCCCCATCGTGCCTCCCATAATATGTCACAAAAAAATGCCCCTTCTTAGTACCCCCAGCAAATGCCCCTATAGTCCCCCTCATAATGTTCCAGTAAAAAATCCCCCTTCTTAGTGCCACCTGATGCCCCCATAGTGCTCCTCTCCCCCATAGTGTCCTCCATAATGTGCCCCCAAATAAAGCCTCTATAGTTCCGCCAGATGCCCCATAGTGTCACTCTCCCCGATATTGCCTCCCATATTGTGCCAGTAAAAAATGCCCCCTTAGTGCCACCAGATCCCATAGTGCCCCCTATAAGGGGCCAGTAAAAAATGCCCCTTTAGAGCCACCAGATGCCCCCATAGTGCCCCATAATGTGCCAGGAAGAAATGCCCCCAGATGCCCCCATAGTGCTTATCTCCCCCATAGTGCCCCCCCATAGTGTGCCAGTAAGAAATGTCCCCAGATATTCCCCCCAAATGGGCCAGTAAGAAATACCCCTTTAGTGCCACCAGGTGCCCCTTATAATGTGCCAGTAAAAAAAATGACCCTAGATGCCCGCAGGGTTCTTCTCTCCAATATTGTGCTATTTATATTAAAAAAAAAAAAAAAACCCACTAATACTCATCTCTATTAGAGATGAGCGAATCATGCAAACTTTTATTCGCCGAACATTTGCCGAACTTTTCCTAAGATTCATATATTCGACGAATAAATTCATTGAATTTGTGTACAAAATATACGTAATTATTAGAGATGAGCGAATCCTAAAATATTCGGGGATTCGGAATTCGGCCCGAATCTTCCGCGGGATTCGTGGGTTCGAGCCGAATCACGAATCCCATTAAAGTCTATGGGAGACCCGAATATTTTTGCAGGGGCCAAAGGTTCTGCACAGTCAAGTTTGCCCCAACATGTGAAAACCTCAGAAAAAGATGGAAACACCTTGGAAATGGATAGGAAACACCAGGGGCAGCATGTAGGGATGCCTCTGAGGCTCCCTAATTGCACCATTTTTTCTAAATCTGGCCAATAGTCTGGTGATGACCCCAAGGCAATTTTTCAGGGACACGGTAATGGTGACCCACTTAAAAATGCTGCCTAACAACCTGGCGGTGAACCCCTGATTGTCTGTCTTTCAATAAGATTGCAGTGTAAAGCATGGTGGTGAGCCTCAGTATGACTTTTTGGATGGAGATTGTATGTGGTCACGTACTCCCTGGAACCCCATAGTCACCCCTTCTCTGATGTGCTACCCCAGAACATTCTCTGCCCCAATTCGCAAGACCTTTTGCAGTCTCAGTGTGCTGACAGTGGGGATTTACCAGTGTTGTCTGAGGAGGTGGTGGACAATGGCGAGACACAGGTGTCGGGGGGTGAGGTAGTTGAAAGTAGTGTTGCACGATATATCGAAAACTCGGTACGGTTTCGGTACCTAGTGCGGTACCGAAGCTCGATACCAAGTTTTCTTGCCGTCCGATACATAGAACATGGAGCGCGCATCACTTTAATGCGGTTGCCATGTTCTAATATCTGCCGCGCTGCCAGGGCCGGATTATAATTGGATTTCATGGGGGGCCCTGCGCCCCCCTCAGACCTCAGATCACCCCACCCAGCCGCTTTAAAAAAAGCATACTTACCTGTTCTGGCCGCCGCTGTCCTCAGGTTCCGCGCTCCACTGTGTTCCCTGCCGGCGCGCACTATGACCTGAGGTCTGATGGGGGCACATGGGGGCACATTGTGTTGATCTGAGGTCTGAGGGGGGCACAAGACGCTGATCTGAGGTCTGATGGGGGCACAAGACGCTGACCTGAGGTCTGATGGGGGCACAAGATGTTGACCTGAGGTCTGATGGAGGCACAAGACGCTGACCTGAGGTCTGATGGGGGCACAAGACGCTGACCTGAAGTCTGATGGGGGCACAAGACGCTGACCTGAGGTCTGATGGGGGCACAAGACGCTGACCTGAGGTCTGATGGGGCCTTGGGACCTGAGGTCTGATATTGGCCCTTCCCAGCCTAATGGTACCAGCCTGCAGTCGCCCCAGAGCCAGACCCTCAATTTAGAAGGTCCGGTCCTGCGGCTACCCGGCTCTTCCCGTCACCCCTGGTGGCGGTGGGTGCCAAGGTAATAGATGTTGGGGTTAGTGCTGGCCTGCCATACCGGCAAGCACTAAGCCCAGTATTAGTAATCAGGGCCGTCTGTAGATAGCCATAATTACTAAAACTGTAGTATTGTAAAAAAAAAATACACACACACAAGTATAAAACATTTTATTGAAATAAACACTCCCCCAGATCCCTGTTTGACCATTTTATTAAAAAAAAAAAAAAGCTGGTCCGACGTAGTCCACCGAATCCGACGTAGTCCTCTGCATTCACGACCCTGAAAAATAGAAAACAAACACACAAACACAGACCACTTACCTCTTCCTGCACTGGGATAATACACACAGCGATGTCACTGTACAGGGATAATAAACACAGTGATGTCACTGTACAGGGATAATAAACACTGTGATGTCACAGTACAGAGATAATAAACACAGTGATGTCACAGTACAGAGATAATAAACACAGTGATGTCACTGTACAGGGATAATAAACAGTGATGTCACAGTACAGAGATAATAAACACAGTGATGTCACCGTACAGGGATAATAAACACAGTGATGTCACAGTACAGGGATCGGCGTCTCGTGCCCCCATCAGACCTCAGGTCGGCGTCTCGTGCCCCCACCAGACCTCAGGTCGGCGTCTCGTGCCCCCATCAGACCTCAGGTCGGCGTCTCGTGCCCCCATCAGACCTCAGGTCGGCGTCTCGTGCCCCCATCAGACCTCAGGTCAGGGTCTCTCCCCCCCCCCTCAGACCAGCCCACCCAGCCACTTAAAAAAAGCATACTTACCTGCCCTGCCGCGCTGCCGCTGCCATCAGGTTCCGCGCTCCACTGTCTTCCCTGCCGGCGCGCACTATGACCTGACGCTGCGTCAGGTCATAGTGCGCGCCGGAAGGGAAGACAGTGGAGCGTGGGAGCCGAGGACAGCGGCAGCGCGGCAGGACAGGTAAGTATGGTTTTTTTAAGTGGCTGGGTGGCTTGGGGCCTACCGGAGGATCCTCCGGTCCTCTGGTGGGCCAATCCGACACTGTGCAGGTCCCTACCTTATGTAAATTTAGGTCACATGTCACTGCCAGCCAATCACTGCTGGGGAGGTATAGGGGCTGTTACATCACAGCAGGCATTCCCACAGGCTTCCCTTTGATGCTGATTGGCTGAAAAAAGTCCGCGCTGCCTCGGGATGCCGAGCCGAGCCGAAGCGGGCAATATTCGTGCGAATCACGAATATTGCCGCTTCGATTCGCTCATCACTAGTAATTATATGGCTTTTAGCGAACATTCGCGCACTAATAATGAACGTTCAGGTAAAAAGGTACGCAACCTCTTTAAACACGTACGCATAAGCGTACAAATTGCTTACGAAAATGAAGGGCTTTGCTGGAGAGGAATGGTGGAGCAGGAGGAACGCTCTGAGTCTGACCCCTGGCTTCATTTGGATACTGTATCAGCAGATGACAGCAGATCATCCAGCTGAGACTGAGATGAGCATGCCATCCACTCCACTACCTCATCCACTTTCTCCTCCACTACAATTTTGCACCTTGGTGGGTTAGCCTGGTGGAACAACGGCCAAGTATTGCGAATACTAAAAGTAGAAGCTCTGGCTACAGGTCCTTTGGCACTTCTGCCCTGTGCCACCTTCTCCTTTTTCTTAGAGCTCGAGGTCTGGCTGGAACTGCACCCCTTTTGCTTATCCATGCCAGACATTTTTCAATTCACTCTGTGGCCCTGCAGCTGGTCTTTGTCTTTGTCCCTGTATCTCCCTGTCTCTCCCTATCTCTCCCTGTCTCTCCCTGTCTCTCTCCCCGTCTCTCTCCCCGTCTCTCTCCCCGTCTCTCTCCCTATCTCTCTCCCTATCTCTCTCTCCCTGCCTGATTAATTACTAGCCCTGAACTGGCCCTGCACTTGCCCTGCAGTATCCCTGATATCTGTAATATGGATTCCCAGAGCAATTACACCCCAATTTTCACAAAACAGGACTCAGTGTCTCAGAACTTCACACACAGTGCTTCTGCCCGTCTCAGCAGTCGCAGCAGAAGTGATGCGTCACTGGCTTACCCAGCCTGAGCCAATCAGAGCAAGCCCTGCCCACTATAAACTGTATTGCGCACGATAAACGAACTAACAGTAAAATTTCACTAATGAATTGAATTCGTACGCACCAGCGTATAGAGTAACTTATACGTAGCAATAGCGTATACTTTATAGGACAACTAGCAAATGCGTACAAAGCCGAAGCGAATCACCTAATATTCGGATTCGCTTCGCAGCTAAAAATTTCCAAGATTAGATTCGCTCATCTCTAATCTCTATGCGGCTGTCAGTGATGCGATGCAGGCCTCTTCCGGCCTGTGTCCTGCGCTGTATGCTGTCCAGTACAGGCTGCCTGAGCCGGCCTCTGATAGGCTGTAGGCACTGCAGTCTATGAGAAGAATGGTGAAGGGAGGCGCCTCTCCCTCTCCTGCTCCGGTGCAGCAAAGCCATCTGTATCGCCATCCTGAGGACAGCGATACAGATGAATATGGAGATGAGCACTTCCATCCCTTACTGCCCTCTGCCCCCACTTAGATCCAGGGCTGCGGCACCTGTGGCGATCGGCGGTGCGACCGAGTGATAAAAAAAAAAAAGAATTGTTCTAGGGGGGTCCTGTTGGACCCTCCCCCTTGCAGTGTGCCCCTGTTTATGCCCACATTGTGCCCCCTCACAGAATTATGTCTAGCTGTGCCCCCAGCTAGACATAATCGTCATCTCATCCCGCAAAAAATTAGCCCCTACCTGAGACAATCGCCCAAAAAATAAAAAAAACTACAGCTCTCTGACTATGGAGACACTGAAACATGATTTTTTTTGTTTCAAAAAGGATATTATTCTGTAAAACTTAAATAATTAAAAATAAGCATACATGTTAGGTATCGCCACGTCCATAAAAACCTGCTCAACAAAAATATAGCATGATCTCTCCCCTCAGGTGAACACTGTAAAAAAAAAAATATAAAAACTGTCTAAAAAAAGCCATTTTTTGTCTCATTTCATCACAAAAAATGTAATACCAAGCGATCAAAAAAGCGTGTGCCCCCAAAAATAGTACCAATCTAATCGTCATCTCATCCCGCAAAAAATGAGCCCCTACCTGAGACAATCGCCCAAAAAATAAAAAAAACTACAGCTCTCTGACTATGGAGACACTAAAATGTGATTTTTTTTTGTGCTTCAAAAATGTTGTGTAAAAAAAAGTATACATATTAGATATTGCCGCGTCCGTAATGACCTGCTCTATAAAAATATCACACGATCTAACCTGTCAGATGAATGTTGTAAATAACAAAAAATAAAAACAATACCTTGCCAAAACTGCTAGTTTTTGTTACCTTGCCTCACAAAAAGTGTAATATAGAGCTACCAAAAATCATATGTACCCTAAAATAGCACTAACAAAACTGCCAACTTATCCCGTAGTTTCCAAAATGGGGTCAGTTTTTTGGAGTTTCCTACTCTAGGGGTGCATCAAATGTGACATGGCAACTTAAACTTTTTCCAGTGAAATCTGCCCTGGCGTTCCTTTCCTTCTGTGCCCTACCGTGTGCCTGTACAGCAGTTTACGATGATAAATGGGGCATTTCTGTAAACTACAGAATCAGGGTAATAATTACTGAGTTTTGTTTGGCAGTTAACCCTTGCTTTATTCTCAGAATAAAATGATTCATATGGAAAATCTGTCAAAAAAGTGAAATTTGGAAATTTTGGCTACATTTTCCCTTAATTCTTGTGGAACACCTAAAGGGTTAATAACATTTGTAAAATCAGTTTTGAATACCTTGAGGGGTGTAGTTTCTAAAATGGGGTCATTTTTGGGTGGTGTCAAACCTGAACTGGTCCTTAAAAAGTGGGTTTTGGAAATTTTGTGAAAAATTTCAAGATTTGCTTCTACATTTCTAAGCCTTCTAACGTCCCAAAAAAATAAAATGTAATTTTCAAAGTGATCCAAACCTGAATTAGACACATGGGGAATGTAAAGTCATAACTATTTTTGGAGGCATTACTATGTATTTTAAAAGTAGAGAAATTGACATTTGGAAATTTGCAAATTTTTCTAAATTTTTGGTAAATTTGGTATTTTTTTATAAATAAGAATGAAATATTTTGACTCAAATTTACCACTGTCATGAAGTACAATATGTGACAAGAAAACAATCTCAGAATGGCCTGGATAAGTAAAAGCGTTCTAAAGTTATCACCACATAAAGTGAGACATGTCAGATTTGCTAAAAATGGCCTGGTCCTTAAGGTGAAAAATGGCTGGGTCCTTAAGGTGTTAAGAAAGAGGTTTTCCATAACTTTAATACTGATAACCTATCCTCTGGATAGATCATCAGTATCTGATCAGTGGGGGTCTTACACCCGAGACCCCTGCCGATCAGCTATTTGAAAAGGCCGCGGCAGTATTGCTGCGGCTTTCTCCAGCTTTCCCTAGGCCGTATGATGACATGTTCCTCGGTCACGTGGCCTAGGAGTAGCTCAGCCCCATAGAAGTGAATGCGGCTGAGTGAGATACCAAGCACAGTCGCTGTACAATGTATGGCGCTGTGCTTGGGGAGCACAGAGAAGGCCACAGCATTGACAGGAGCGCCGGTGCCTTCTCAAACAGCTGATTGGAGAGGGTCCCGGGTGTTGGACCCCCACCAATCAGATATTGATGACCTGTCCAGAGGATAGGTCATCAGTATTAAAGTCTCGGAAAACCCCTTTAATCAAGTGAATTACAGCTATGTGGCACTGGCTATGCAGACAGTTGGATAGGGAGATCGCTGGTGACAGACTCCCTTTAATTTGAAAATCATTACTTTGTTTACCTCTGACATAGCCACCAGCATAAAACTGTGGCCTTTTCTACCATGGAGTTCAACCCTTGATTAAAAATATCTAAGCCAATTAACTATATATATGATTTAAAGGGATTGTGCCACCATTATATATTTAAATGTTATTTATCTTGAAAAACTAGTAAATTTTGTGAATTACTTTTTGTCACAAAAATGCCCCAGTTGTGATATATTCTCTTGAGTTCATTATAATGATGCTCCCTGGTGTTTAATCTGTATAGTAATGCACACATCCACCTACTGAGGTGGTCACACACGCTCATTTCCTTCCTTCAACTGCCACATCTACAAACCACATCTACTGTAAGCTGTGACAGTTTCAGGGAAAGAGCTGAAGCAAAAAGGACACCCCCCCACGAGAAAGTACACAACCCCTGAGCTGCAATAGAAAGGACACACCCCTTGAGAAAGAACACACCTCTGAGCTGCCAACCTGAAGAGAATCTAGCAGAGCAATGGGGAGATCTCTGGATCCATGTGAGGTACAGGGCTGGTTCTAGCTTTTTTAGAAAGAGATTGTCATGTACTATATGATGTCTGATTTTCATGTTTTACATCAATCATGGAATAACCCCTTTCCTGCCTGTATAAACCAGGTGTAAAGCCGTCAGGATTCTGATTTCGATGAGACCATCCTCCAATAAAGACATAAACATCTTTCTGTTCACACTCTTCCTAATGTTTTCCATAAAGGAAAACAGTGGGTCATTCCACAGTAAAGGTGGGGATATATCTGAGAATAAAATAATAGAATCACGGAACATACAATGGACTCGAAAGTCTTCAGATTCTTTCACTTTTTTCACATTTTATTATGTTGCAGCCTTGTGCTAAAATAAACAGAATTTTAGAAATTTTTGCAAATTTATTAAAAAGGAAAAACTCAAATTTGGCATGGACATAATGTCAGACCCTTTGGTATGATGCTTGAAAAGCTCTGGGGGCCTCCCATTTCTTTTGATCATCTTTGAGATGTTTCTACAGCTTCATTGGAGTCCAATGTGGTAATTTCAATTGATTGGACACAATTTGGAAAGACCCAGCCCTGTCAATATAGTAGCTCTCACAGCTGACAATGGATATCAGAGTCAAACCAAGTCATGAGGAGGAAAGAACTGCCTGTGGAGCTCAGAGACAGGATTGTGTGGATTCTTTCTCAATTTCTGCTGCACTGAAAGTTTCCAAGAGCACAGTGGTCTCCAAAATTCCTAAATGGGAAAGGTTTAGAAATACCAGGACTCTTTTTGGAGCTGGCTACCCCACCTAACTAATCAGAGGAGAAGGGCTTTGTAAAAGAGGTGACTAAGAACCCAATCAGTCTGGCTGAACTCCAAAGATCCTGTGTGCAGATGGGAGAAACCTCCAGAAGGTGAACCATCACTGCATCACTCCATTAATCTGAAGTTTATGACAGAGTAGCCAGAAGTCTCTCCTCTGTAAAAGACACATGAAAGCCCACATGGAGTTTGCAAAACAACCTCCTAAAGGACTCTCTGAATGTGAAAAACAAGATTCTCTGGTCTAATGAAACTAAGATTGAATTGTTTGGCCTCAATTCTAAACATCATGTCTGGAGAACACCAGACACTGCTAATCACCTGCACAATACCATCCCTACAGTGAAGCATTGTGGTGGCATCATTCTTGGGAGTGTTTTTTGAGATGTTAATTGAGTAATCTGATGCTTTAATTTACTGAACTCTCAATAGTAACATATGAATAGGTCATAACAATCCTGGCTCAGTCCCTTCCAGGAGACTAGGAGATGGACTTAGGTCCACCCCTCGTTCTTCAGTATGGGTACACAGTGTGTGCTAGCTGAGGAAGAAAGAAGAGCCCACTTCTCATGAATCTAGGCCTGAGTCACAGAGAATGACTGTCTCTGAGACATTTACTGTAAGAAAGTCATTGCTACATAAAAGTGCTCTGGAAAGAGAGGTAATGTAAGAGAAAGGATTAGGGCATGTGCACACAATGGATTTTACAGCGGAATTTTGTCAAGATCATCCAAATCATCTACCTCTAAATTTTCAGAGAAGATGCACCATTTCCTCTAAGCGACAACATAACTAGTCTGGTATGAGGAGTTAATAAAGAATGAATTCCAAATCAGCTGCCACAAGTAACTTATGCCCCATGATTTTGAGTCAAAACCAGGTGCGGCTTTAAACACAGAACAGGTGCAGATCTTTCCCTTAGACCTTATCTCTGTGGAGGCTCCAGTCCTGGTTTTGGCTCACAATCACTGACCGAACACTGACGTGTGAATAAGGCTTTAGGTCTCATGCACACAAATGTATTTTCTTACCGTGTCTGTTCTGTTTTTTTTTCCGTATGCAGAACCATTAATTTCAATGGGTCCGAAAAAAAAAATGAAGGGTACTCTGTGTTCATTGCGTTTCCGTATGTCTGTATTTCCTTTCCGCAAAAAAATAGTCCTATTATTGTCCGCATTGCAGACAAGGAAAGGACTGTTCTATTAGGGAATGCGGAAATACGGAATGCACACAGACGTCATCCATATACTTTGTGGATCCATTTTTTGTGGACCGCAAAATACATACGGTCGTGTGCACGAGCCTTTAGACTGTGAGCCTCCACTTGATCTGTCTGAGGCACTGGTCTGTAGCATCGGTCCCACTGTGCACGAGAGAATGAATCAGCAATGTTATTACCTTTGGCATTCATGTATTTCACCTTCAACCATGTAATTTAAAACACAGTAAAACCAAATATCTAAGAACCTTGACCACTATTTACAAATGAGAGGACAAACAGTCGACAGTGTGAGGCCTCGTTCACATTTCCATGTCAGTGTCAAGTTCATGAAAAAAGAGTACGTGTTTCGTCCATGATGGATCCTTAGTTGGTCCATGTGTCTGTTTTTACCATCCGTGTGACATCCGTAATTCACTGACGTTGCTCAGCTGAAAATGAATTTCCAAAGAACCTCCTATTAGTCTTCAGTGAAAAGCGGACACAACACGGATGTGTGTCAGTGATTTTCACAGAACCATAGACTTCATGGGAGTGCTTGGTCCGCATCACGGATCAAGGTAGTGCATGTCCCCATGATTTTTATTACTGACCCACAATCATTAGAAAAATACTGAAATGTGAATAAACAAATTCAAATCAATGGGTGCGTGTGCTGTCCATGAAAAATCCGTGAAAAACAGAAATGTGAACAAGGCCTAAGGGCTCATGGATGTGAACATGTGCTGGGCGTGCCCGTATTGCGGGCCGACCTGAATGAGTTCACAATCCAGACGATTCGGTGCGGAACAGAGGCAAGGAAACCCATTGAAGCACTACGGAGTGCTTCCGTGGAGTTTCTCTCTGTGTCTCTGCATCGTAAAAAAATAAAACATGTTCTATTTTTTTTTGCGGTGCGGACGGATCACGGACCCATTCTGTTTCCGTATGTCCACATGGCCGTTCCGCAAAAAAGATACAACAATGGATTTGCAAACACGGATGCAATATGGATGTCGCATAGATGTCATTCGTATTTTTGGCGGATCCGGGTTTTGTGGAACGCAAATTACATACGGTCGTGTGCATGAGCCCTTATATTGCAAAGAGTGAAATGCACACAAGAAAATCGCAACAACAATTGAGATGCTGCAGATTTTAAAATCTTCATGGTCAATTTCTGCACCTAAGTAAAATGGCAAAGTTTCCATGAGATTTGTCTAATCTCATAACTTTGCCTGCATTGTATTACGCTGCGTCAGGGGTGTTGCTAGGTTAAAACATTCAGGGCCTGGGCCCCTGATGTTTTGTCCCAGGCCCCAAATGTACTGCCTGCCAGATAGATACAACTGTATTGCCATCACAGGTCATGTGATCAGTGCAGAAGGCAGGGGTTGAGAAGGACCTGCGATGATATCACCATCATGTGACCAGTGCAGGAGAGGAGGGCACTCAGCAGGGAGGAGGAGAAGTCCTGGCGAAGAAGCTATGGTGAGGTCTGTACATGAGGAGAGGTAAGTGAAGGGAGAGGCAGAGCAATGCTGGGAGTTGTAGTTATTTAACTGGGACTGTATGTTAGGGCTGAAGGGAGATATGTTTTTTACATGGGACTGTATGTAGATGGTGGCTGTGGGAGGGGGTGATGTTATTTACATGGGACTGCATGTTGGAGATGGCTGGGGCAGGGTTATGTTATTTACATGGGACTAAATATTGGAGGAGCTGAAGGGAGGGTTGTGATGTTATTTAGGAAGGTGAGTGATGTTATTTACATATGACTGTATTGTGGAGGGGGCTGTAGATAGAGAGGGATGTTAATTACATGGGACTGTATATTGGAGGGGACTGGAGAGAAGGTGTGATGTTATTTATATGGGACTCTACTGCGTAGGGAGGGAAATAGTGTTATTTACATGGGGCTGTATGGTGGGGGGGCTGATGAATTATAATTTGTGAGGACACTAAAGGGAGGAATATAACTACAGGGCCATTGCAGGAGAGAGCATAATACTGGGAGCACTGTGGGGGCATTTTAAATCCAGGGGGCATTATAGGCATTCTCATTACTACTGGGGGCTCTATAGGATGGTCTTATAGATCCACCTTATTTCTACTATGAGCATTATGGGGGCCTTATTATTACTGAGGGGTCTGTGGAGAGCTTAATTACCTCTGGGGGAACAATAGTGGGGTCTTATTTCTACTGGAGGCTCTGTGAGGGCATTATTAATACTGGAGGGCTCATATACTATGGAGGCACTCTTGCGGAGCGTTATCACGGTTGGGAGCATTGTAGGGGGTAGTATTGCTAATGGGGGCATTCTAGAAGGGAATTACTATTGGTGTGACTTTGAGGAGCACTATTACTATGGGGGGGACTATTGTATAGCAGGAATATTTCTTCAGGGTAGTATTTGAGGGCATTGGGGGGCAAAGTGAGTAGCAGGATAACACTGAGGGGACTTTAGGTTGGGGGATTATGATAGAAAAATGAGGAAGCTAAGATGTCTGTGTGTCATACTCTGCAGAGATGAGGCGCAGCTGAAAGAAGTTGTCTGGATAAAATGATGACAGTGAAGATCTACATTGGAGGAGACGTCACCTGGAGGTCCTGGATGTGAGAGGTATGTGAAGATGTGTTGCAAATACAGTACATAGCATTGTGTGGGGGGGGAAGGGGCGAAAATTGGGCCATATTCATTGGGGCTTGGGTCCCGGATCTTTTAAGACCCTAGAGACGCCCCTGCGCTGCGTTTTTTCTGCATGAAATTTGTACAGAAAAGCTGCACCTAATCTGCAGCATCGTGTGCAGCCACCCTAAGTTTTAACCATAACTCTACATCATTTGTGCCTCACTTAAGACCTGCATGCATAGCAGTTTTCTGTCTAAAAAGTTAATGGTAATTGAAGCAAGCGAACCCGCCAAAATGACAATAAGCTTCCAGCACTATATCAATGTGTTTGAATAAACTGCAACATAGTTGACAATACTTTTCTCCTAAAACTGCAGTTTAAATGCAAACCAAAATGCCTATTATTAGATTTTGGTGCAGATTTTTTTCTCTCATTAACCAGATTCAGACGAGCGAGTTGTCTGGACTCATCTCTTGTTACAGGACCTGATGGCATTATAGTGATTTATAATGCTGTGTGTTTCTGCCTGACATCATCTGTAATTAATTTTACTTACCTAATGCCTTCCGTGCAATACATTACAGCTAAGGCTAATTTCCCACTTGCGATGTAAGGGTCCGTTTGTGAGGTCCGTCACAGGTTCTCATAAACGGTCCAAAACTGATCAGTTTTGTCCTAATGCATTCTGAATGGAAAATGATTCAGGCGGACACTAAAACACTGCATCATGCGGCGCATGATGATGTCACACATGTGATGACTGGCTGGCGTGGTGATGTGATATGTCACTGCGCATAAAATTTCATGTGAAATCTTCAATCATGATGGGCGTGGCGGCCTCTTCATGCTCAAATGGATTAGGTGGTGAGTATGATTTTTTTTTTAACCACCATTTCAGGGAAAATTGATTAGTTTCCACGAAACCCAAGGAAATTCGGCTATACCACTACATTAGCTTCATGGTTTTCCCAGGCCATTTTATTGTGACACTCCATGTGTTGATGCAGGGCTGCGGTGCCAACATTGACACCCTGGCAGCGCTTCACCTTCTGCCCACAGATCCTACGTACGGCCCTGCTAATGTCCTCCAGGAACTTGGAAAATTCCCACACCGGCGAGTATGGCAGTTTACCCCCACCACTGCATGCTGACTGCCTACCGCTGCCTCTATGAAGCCATGCACGGCTAGTTGTTTCCAGACAAGTAGGATCCTGTGTTGCGGACGGTCTACCCTGGGCACATTTGACTCCAGATCTCACACTGCTGCCACCCTGCTGCTGTCTCACA
The DNA here is from genome assembly GCA_900303285.1 of Rhinella marina. Lineage (NCBI taxonomy): Eukaryota > Metazoa > Chordata > Amphibia > Anura > Bufonidae > Rhinella > Rhinella marina. The sequence goes on from ONZH01004938.1 coordinate 332,742, forward strand.
GGCAAGCTGCCACCCTCACCCCCTGTTGATGATGATGAAGGCCCCTTTTCACCCAGCTCCCAGCTCAGTTACATCATCATCCACTACTGTCTGCTCTTCACTTACAGTACAGACCAAAAGTTTGGACACATCTTCTCATTCAAAGAGTTTTCTGGATTTTCATGACTATGAAAATTGTAGATTCACACTGATAGGCATCAAAACTATGAATTAACACATGTGGAATTATATACTTAACAAAAAAGTGTGAAACAACTGAAAATATGTCTTATATTCTAGGTTCTTCAAAGTAGCCACCTTTTGCTTTAATTACTGCTTTGCATTCTCTTGATGAGCTTTAAGAGGTAGTCACCTGAAATGGTATTCCAACAGTCTTGAAGGAGTTCCCAGAGATGCTTAGCACTTGTTGGCCCTTTTACCTTCACTCTGCGGTCCAGCTCATCCCAAACCATCTCCATTGGGTTCAGGTCTGGTGACTGTGGAGGCCAGGTCATCTGGCGTAGCACCCCATCACTCTCCTTCTTGGTCAAATAGCCCTTACACAGCCTGGAGGTGTGTTTGGGGTCATTGTCCTGTTGATAAATAAATGATGGTCCAACTAAACGCAAACCGGATGGAATAGCATGCCGCTGCAAGATGCTGTGGTAGCCATGCTGGTTCAGTATGCCTTCAATTTTGAATAAATCCCCAACAGTGTCACCAGCAAAGCACCCCCACACCATCACACCTCCTCCTCCATGCTTCACGGTGGGAACCAGGCATGTAGAGTCCATCCGTTCACCTTTTCTCCGTCACACATAGACACGGTGGTTGGAACCAAAGATCTCAAATTTGGACTCATCAGACCAAAGCACAGATTTCCACTGGTCTAATGTCCATTCCTTGTGTTCTTTAGCCCAAACAAGTCTCTTCTGCTTGTTGCCTGTCCTTAGCAGTGGTTTCCTAGCAGCTATTTTACCATGAAGGCCTGCTGCACACAGTCTCCTCTTAACAGTTGTTGTAGAGATGTGTCTGCTGCTAGAACTCTGTGTGGCATTGACCTGGTCTCTAATCTGAGCTGCTGTTAACCTGCGATTTCTGTGGCTGGAGATTTGGATTAACTTATCCTCCGCAGCAGAGGTGACTCTTGGTCTTCCTTTCCTGGGGCGGTCCTCATGTGAGCCAGTTTCTTTGTAGCGCTTGATGGTTTTTGCGACTGCACTTGGGGACACTTTCAAAGTTTTCCCAGTTTTTCGGACTGACTGACCTTCATTTCTTAAAGTAATGATGGCCACTCGTTTTTCTTTACTTAGCTGCTTATTTCTTGCCATAATACAAATTCTAACAGTCTATTCAGTAGGACTATCAGCTGTGTATCCACCTGACTTCTGCCCAACACAACTCATGGTCCCAACCCCATTTATAAGGCAATAAATCCCACTTATTAAACCTGACAGGGCACACCTGTGAAGTGAAAACCATTTCAGGTGACTACCTCTTGAAGCTCATCAAGAGAATACCAAGAGTGTGCAAAGCAGTAATCAAAGCAAAAGGTGGCTACTTTGAAGAACCTAGAATATAAGACATATTTTCAGTTGTTTCACACTTTTTTGTTAAGTATATAATTCCACATGTGTTAATTCATAGTTTTGATGCCTTTAGTGTGAATCTACAATTTTCATAGTCATGAAAATACAGAAAACTCTGTGAATGAGAAGGTGTGTCCAAACTTTTGGTCTGTACTGTATGTCACCCTCACCAGTCTACCGGCCACATCCTTGTCTGCTCACAACACCTGCTCCCATGCGACTATGGTCATCGCTACTTGCATACCTACAGGAAGAAGAAGCGGACCTCTCCTCCAAATCTGGGCTGGGCAGTGGGTGCTGACTGTCCTCAATAAGCTCGTCCTTGCCGAAAAGCGAAGCAGAGCCAGAAGTATACTGTACTGTCGCTGTTTCCCTGCTTACCGCCGCGATCCCGTTCATCACTGCAGACCTGGGCTCTGTCTGTGTAAGTACTGTTGCTGTATCCACTCCAGAGTTTCAATTCAGCCCTGGCTATAACATGCTTGTTCCTTGCATCACTCCTTCTGGGCCGGCGCATGTTGGATCATGTAGGTTGGATCATGTGACCTTGTTGACCAATCCTAGCCCTCCTATATATAAGTGGCTCAACCCTCTTCCCAGATGCCTCAGTGTCAAGGTCCTTGTGTCCTGCTTGGTTGCTATTATTCCTACGTGTATTCCTGTGTTCCAGACTTGTGCTTGTGTTCCCGGACTCTGTTACCTGCTTCATCCGTGCCTGCTTGCATTGACTCTCTTGTTGCCAACCTGGATTGCCTGACCTGTACCTGTGCCGCCTGCCCTGACCCTTTGCCTGTCTGACTTCGCCTCTGCCTCATTCTTCGGTCCTGCATTGTTGCTCCTGGTGATGACTCGGCCCTCTGACCACCACTGTACCTCTGGTACCTTCGCAGGTACCTCCTGGTCCGCCTGGACCAGCTGCATCGTGTGCCATTCCTCCTCAGAAGGTAGCAACCTGGTGTTCCCCTCGGAAACTCTATCCACACCATCAGGGGTTTTGTGAAGATCGAGGGATTCACTTAGACAATGCCCTTAGAAGAGGTAGGACACAGTGGGTTCACATACAACACTACAACACTTCCTGAGCAGAAGGAGCAGAAAAAGAAAGAGGCAGGTGTTGTTGATGTTGAAGACTGAGTCAACCATTCAAGGACAGCTGGATTGCTGGTCAAAACACGGCCACTGGATGACAACGGCAGCTCTGGTCTGTTGCTGCAACTGCTGTTACCAATTCCCCCCTCCCCCTTCTTCTCCTGCTGGCTCTAGCAACATTTTTACCACTTCTCGTTCCCTCGGAGGGCCCAGGCACCTTTCTGTTGGACATACTGTACAGTAACTGTAAATGTAAAATAAGTTATTTAAAGGGTTATTCCCATCTTTGACAATGGGCTCGGCTATTTCCGTCGTCTCTATACAAATGAATGGGAGCTGGGCCGCGCATGCGCGGTGCGGTCCCATTCATTTCTATGGAGCCAACGGAAATAGCCGGCTATTTTCGGCGGCCCCATACAAATAAATTGAGGGTGGCCGCGCATGCGTGGTGCGCCCTCCTTCACTTTCGGGGCCCCGTTCTCAATATAGGTGCGGGTCCCAGTGCTGGAACCCGCACCTATAGGACAATGGGGGCATATCCTAGCGATATGCCCCCATTGTCCAAGATGGGAATAACCCTTTAATGTCAATCTGGACACCCCAATAACAGGAGTATTAGACAGTTTATTCAACCCAATTTGAGAATCAAAGCCTAATGGGATTGCTTATCTAAGTAACAAGGTAGACACCACTATACCAGTTATATTACACAGGTTATTCACCTCAATTTGAGGATCAAGGCATAATAGATCTGCTTATATATTTGACAAGGGGAACACCCCAATAACAGTTAAATTAGACGGCTTATTTACCTCAATTTGAGAAGCAAGGAGTAATAGAATCTCTTATCTCTTAAACAAAGTGCACACTATTCAAGTAGATAGCTCAGTGCAGGGATTGATGCAAGCTGAGCTGTCTTCTACAGATCCCGTCAGCTTCAGATTACACAGCCTGCACTTTTCCTGCACCGTGCCTATGCTCTCCCTATGCTCTTTCTATAGTCTCCCTATGCAAGATACTACAATTTAAGCTTTGTTAAACACTGTCTCTAGCACTTGGCACATCTGTCCCTATGCTCAGTTCACTATAAAATGGCTGAGAATTAGGATTTTTATAGGGCTATGACATCATAAGGGATGGCCATTATGGGTTATGGGTGATCTCTTGTTCCCAGGCTTCTTGTTTTCACATTGTAACACATGTAAGTCACCAAAAAAAATTGATTTGTTACCACGAAGCGACAGGAAGTTAAACAGAGGCTGGGACTGATACTGTACCTAACAGTGGCATTCACCAACCATAGGCGGTAATAGCATCCATTCAACAGACATGTCAGGAAAAACGATTAAAAAGCTCATGTATTTGTTATTATAGTCTCTGGGTAGTGGTTACCACTGCCAGGTATCAGTCACCGTCCCTGTTTATTGTAAAACCTGTGATGTGAACTGGGCCTTATTCTGCTTGTTCACACAGATTGTGGCTGAATATCAGTCATGGATCAGCCGTGGTCAGAGCAGAATAAGCTGAAGTTGTTGATGACAGTCATGATGATGCCTACTTTGGCCAAGTTATAGTCATCAGAAACTAGTCGTACCATCATTACTGTTTTCTCTGTCTACACTTTCTAGTTTCAGGAAAACGAAACTAAAGTCCTCGCCCGGTTATTGCTAGAAATAACACTAAACGTCAAGAAAACGTCAGTAGACCATCCTGTTAACTCCTTCAGGACCTTTTGTAGAATATGTAGGTTTCATTTTTAGGCTATGTTAAATATACCATTCATATCTTTATGGTACAGGTTGTGATGGTTAGACAGAAAAACTAAATAGTGAATGACTTATAATGACGAGAGTGATCCTATGAAGAAGGATTACATCCGGAATGGTGGGTGCAGGGATTCAAGGTATCCAACTTACTGATCCAGATGTAAACAAGGTGAAATAGGAAAGGAAGTAGCCCTCCAAAAATTTCAGGGCAGTATCGTTATTCACCGATGGTATACTCCAACATTTCCGTGCTTCAATGGAACATATCCCATAGGTTATAATGGCATCTACCTAACTGATATGTCATGATAAACTAATGAAAATCTCATGACGTATATGTTGAACATGTGGTGGTGGCCATACAGTGCCATTTGTCATCCGTAATGTTCTATTGTAACAAATGTATACGTTTAATGTTTAAATTTTTACTGTGCTCTGCGGGATGGAATAGCATCAGTATATCACTGGTAAAACACATTTATTGGTTGTCTTGGAGCACCTCTGCAGCACAGTGCGGTACTAGGTGTTCTGTACTGCTCTTTACTTGTGCCAGGATGAGTTGGCCCATTGGACACCAGGTAAGGCGGCTCCGTTTTATTTTTCTGGTACATTGAGTACTGTTTAGGACCCTGAAGAAGGTTCTGTTACTGACTTTTGTCAAGACTTTATTTATCTGTATTTAACTTTTTGCTTAAAATGAATTGTCCCATTTGAAAATGTATGGTATATTGATAGGATATGCCATAAATGTCTGATTGGTGCGGGTCCTACCTCTGGGACCTCTTCCTATCTCAAGAATGAGGCCTCATTGGGAATGGAGAACATGCTGCACATGCACGTTGCCCTCTATATTCACTGCTATGGGAGTCATGAAAATAGCTGAGCGCTGGTGAATGCTCTCAGTTCACGTCAGAGCATTTTCTTTAGATATGGGTGGGTCCAAGAGGTGGGACCTGCACCTAGAGGACATTTATGTCATATCCTATCGGTATGCCATAAATGTGAAATGTGAAAGGAATTTTCTTCTGTTATTTTGGAATGACATTTTGGTGTTTTGAAACCAATTTCTAGCTTTTCATAGTTACGGTTTCAACTTGCAGTACAACGGTCATCCAGGAACTAGTAAATATCGTAACTTGAGAGACCTCTGTAGTACATTATTCAAAAAAGCTCAGCCTAGGCATGTATATCAATTAATAAACCTGCTGTTCCATGCATGTCATGAGATTGTCACCTAAATTCAATGGTGGATTATAATACGGGTGATTTGTATAGGGTCATTCCATGTCAAGTGGACCAACCTAAAAATCCAACCCTCTCTAAATTGAATAAAATTTTGCACAGATGTTCCCTAGAGTCCTAAATGAAATCTTACAAAATTTTTCATCTGGGCCTCTGTTTGTTCCAGAGTTTTAGGCAGCTGATGATGGACCAGCTGTAATGTGCTGCTTGCTGCGTAGCCCAAAGTGGCAACTTTGTCAAGGCACATGATCTTAAGTAGTTAAGCTAAGAGGCTGAAATTTTGGGCGTTAGTAAAACTACTTAGTCTAAGTCTTTTTGCAAAGTTTGGTGCCTTTAGAAGGCTTGAGACAATTTTTACATGCCATCAAAATAGTCCAAAAAATTGACAAATGACTATTAAGGGCCTACTTTGACTGCCCACTGCTCCTGACATGCATGTCCAATCAGGCTGTAATTTTGCCAGGAGTTATGGCCCATGCAATATATCTTAAGGTCACATACACAAGCTTTCCAACCAACTTGAAGACAAGATATGATTAGACAAAGAAATGACATTTCATATTTTTGCCAATTTTTGCTACTATTGGGGTGGAAATATTTCAAATGTGTAATTTGTAATCTTTTTTTAATTAATCTTATCTATAAGAGCATGCTTTTTGCCACAAAAGTCACCCCGTTTTATCTTTGACCCGGCCTTATGTTGGCCAAAACTAAGCTCACAAGAATGTACCTATTTTGCATGCGTGCATGAACTTCATTACAAGGAGACATTTTTGGTGGTCTCCTGTCTTCTAAAGGCACCAATCTTTGCAAGAAGACTTAGATTAAAGGGGTTGTCTCATCTTGCCTAATGGGGGCATATCGCTAGGATATGCCCCCATTGTCTTATAGGTGCGGGTCCCACCGCTGGGACCCGCACCTATATCGAGAACGGGGCCCCGAAAGCGAACGGGGGCGCACTGCGCATGCGCAGCCGCCTCCATTCATTTTCAATGTGGCCGGCGAAGATAGCCGAGCGCTGGCTCGGCTATTTCCGTCGGCTCCATAGAAATGAATAGGAGCGGTGGCCGCGCAAGCGCGGTGCGCTCCCATTCATTTCTATGGGGAGCCGGCTTGGTGGTGGCCGGACCGGAGTCCTCCAGCCACCACCTTGCGGGGCCCCGTTCTCGATATAGGTGCGGGTCCCAACGGTGGGACCCGCACCTAGAAGACAATGGGGGCATATCCTAGCGATATGCCCCCATTAGGCAAGATGAGACAACCCCTTTAAGTAATTTTACTAATGTACAAAATTTCAGCCTCCTAGCTTAACTACTTAAGATCCTGTGCCTTGACAAAGTTTCCACTTTGGGCTACGCAGCTAATTACAGCTGGTCCATCATCAGCTGCCTGAAACTCTGGAACCAACAGAGGTCCAGATGAAAAATTTAGCAAGATTTCATTTAGGACCACAGGGAACATCTGTGCAAAATTTTATTCAATTTGGAGAGGGTCGGATTTTTAGGTTGGTCCACTTGACATAGAATGACCCTATAACTACCCACAGGTCCCAGGAGGCCAATGGCTCCCCAAACCACCTAAACACTTGAAGCAAATTGCAATTTTATTGTGATTTTTGCATTGTCATAGAGACATATCAATGGTTTGGAGTTGGACCCTTGCTGATGGCTAGAACAAGTAAAGAGAAGCACTTGTATATTACACTCTCTTTTCTTGCTGCAGGGCTCAGTAAAAGTCTGTGGGTCCTGGGCCCATCTTCATTCTGATATGCTCTCTTAGTTTGCACTTAGACCTCCCACAGATCCATATTTTTGATATGTGTCTATGACATATTAAAAGTTTTTAAAAATTCAGTGGTATTGTCACGTGGGGGAGACAAGGGTAGGTGAGCCCTGTACTGCACCCCTCCGTCTTTCCCTGCCTACTTGCCTCAGTCGGCCCTAGGCGGCCGCGGACAACCACGAAGGCGGACCCTACACTGGATAAGTGCGCAGGAAGGGAAAGGGAACAAAGGGACGGACAAACACAGACAGAACAAACACGCAGGTGGAAGGTCAACAAGCCGGGTCAAACACAGGAGGTAACGTCAATGCCAGGGGGTGAAACGAGAGAGAGGTCAAGTCCAAAATCCGAAGTTCAAAAATCCAAGCTAATCCAAAAGGTCGCACGAGCACTGATCAAAGGAGACTAATCACAGGCAATTTGAGAGGGCAGCTAGCCTGCTTTAAAAAAGCCCTCCAATGGATCATGTGACGGGGCCAGCGTCACATGACCTCATTTGCATAATGAGTGCTGGCCAAACGTGACCAGCGCTCAATTATGCTAACAGTCTGGTCATGTGGCGTGGCCAGCGCCACATGACCCAGTAAATACAATATACAATAACTCTGAGCGCTGGCTTGCCGGGCCAGCGCTCAGCACCACCCACTGCTCGTGTCTAGGGGGGCGGGGACGCCGGGCACACAGCATCCGGAAGCCCGCCCGACGTTCCCCGCCTCTCGTTGCTATGGAGACGAGGACGCCTGTCGCGTCCTCGCTCCGTGGATACGGAGGTCCGGCGGCGCTGCAAGCGGGGAGCGCGCCGCCGGCCTCCCGTGACAGTACCCCCCCCTTCACGAGGGGCCTCCGGACCCTTACCAGCGGGAGCAGGTTTATCAGGATGCTGCAGGTAGAATTTCCGGATGAGCGAATCCGCATGCATCCTGGTCAACGGCACCCAAGACCTGTCCTCTGGCCCGAATCCCTTCCAATGTACCAGGTACTGGAAGGAATTCCGGACCTTCCTAACGTCAATGATTCTATGAATCTCGTGCTCCACTTGTCCCTCCACCTCGACCGGAGGCGGAGACAGTTCCTCTGGACCAGCGGAAGCAACATAGTGTTTGAGCAAAGACATATGAAAAACATTGTGAACACGAAGGGAGTCAGGTAAACACAATTCAAACGACACCGGATTGATCACCTTGGTGATCCTGTATGGACCAATAAAGCGAGGCGCAAACTTATAGGATGGTACTTTCATGCGTAGATTTTTAGTTGACAACCATACCATGTCCCCCACCTTGAAATTCACACCCTTAGAACGTTTCTTATCGGCCTTAGTTTTTTGAATTCTTTGGGCTTTTTCCAGGTTCGACTGAACCTGTGCCCAAACTGTGCACAGTTCCTGAGAGAGAGCATTGGCCTCTGGGACCGCCGAAACAGCTGGAGAAAAGGAGCCAAAGCGCGGATGAAACCCCATGTTGCAGAAAAACGGCGATACCCCAGAAGACGAATTCACACGGTTATTAATTGCGAACTCGGCCAGAGACAGGAATCTGGCCCACATATGCTGGTTATCTGCAACATAACATCTGAGATACTGCTCAACGGACTGATTAAGACGTTCGGTTTGCCCATTGGTCTCCGGATGAAAGGCCGACGAAAAAGACAAAGATACTTCAATCCTCTTACAGAAAGCTCTCCAGAATTTAGACACAAACTGCACCCCCCTGTCCGAAACAATATTCTCAGGAATACCATGCAGTTTAACTATGTGGTCTAAAAAGACGGACGCCAAAACCTTAGCAGAAGGTAACTTACCCAACGGAATAAAATGACACATCTTGCTAAATCTGTCAACCACAACCAAAATCACCGTTTTACCCTCAGAACAAGGTAAATCCGTGATAAAGTCCATGGACAAATGCGACCATGGTCTGCTAGGTATGGGTAATGGACAAAGCTCGCCCATAGGTCGTGTCTTGGGATTCTTGGACCTGGCACAAGTATTACATGCAGTTACGAAAGCCTGAACATCCCTGGAAATCGATGGCCACCAATACTGCCTAGAGACTAACTCCCTGGTGGCATTGATCCCAGGATGTCCACATAATACAGAGTTATGGCACTCACCCAGCAGTCGCAAACGCAAATGAGCCGGCACAAACAATTTGTCATTGGGGGTACCAGTGGGAGCGAGATGTTGTGCTGTCGAAATCTCAGATGCCAGATCAGACGAGGTAGCGGCTACGATGATGTCAGCCGGCAAGATGGGCTCAGGAAGGACGTCAGGAGGCTGATATGCCTGAAAACTCCGGGATAGAGCGTCAGCCTTAATGTTCTTGCTTCCTGGTCTAAAGGTAACACAAAAATCAAAACGAGTAAAAAACAAAGCCCACCTCGCCTGTCTGGGATTCAAACGCTTAGCAGACTCTAGAAACATAAGGTTTTTATGATCCGTGAGGACCACAATGCGATGTAATGCCCCCTCCAGGAAGTGACGCCATTCCTCAAATGCCCACTTAATGGCCAAGGTCATAGTCGCCTCTAAGGAGTCAGGAGTGGGATAACATACCAGAAGGTCTTTTAGTTGGTCAGACAGCCCCACCCGGAATTGACTTCTTAAGGCTGGGTCATTCCATCCAGAAGAGACACACCACTTCCTAAACTCCGCGCAATAGTCCTCAACTGGACGGTTACCCTGCCGAATGTCCCTGAGTTGAGACTCGGCCACAGCGGTCAAGTCAGGCTCCTCATACAATAGGCCTAAGGCCAGAAAAAACGCGTCCACAGTCAGCAAACTTGGGGAGTCAGGGGGTAACGAAAAGGCCCACTCCTGCGGATCACCCTGCAGCAAGGAAATAATTATTCCCACCCGCTGCTGCTCGGAACCCGAGGAGTGGGGGCGTAGGCGGAAATATAATTTTATACTTTCCTTAAAGGAGCGGAAGGTCTTCCGGTCTCCCGAAAACCGGTCCGGTAGCTTAACATGGGGCTCCACGATAGGGTTAGATGTGGAGGGACCCATTACTGGAGCGGATTGAAGCTGCTCCTGCTGTTGGAGCCTCTCGGCCAGATCCTGGATAGCTTGAGCCATTCCTTGCACCTGGTCCGTGAGGGCCCGCAACTGCTCCATGAGATAAGGCCTGTGATTCTGTCACGTGGGGGAGACAAGGGTAGGTGAGCCCTGTACTGCACCCCTCCGTCTTTCCCTGCCTACTTGCCTCAGTCGGCCCTAGGCGGCCGCGGACAACCACGAAGGCGGACCCTACACTGGATAAGTGCGCAGGAAGGGAAAGGGAACAAAGGGACGGACAAACACAGACAGAACAAACACGCAGGTGGAAGGTCAACAAGCCGGGTCAAACACAGGAGGTAACGTCAATGCCAGGGGGTGAAACGAGAGAGAGGTCAAGTCCAAAATCCGAAGTTCAAAAATCCAAGCTAATCCAAAAGGTCGCACGAGCACTGATCAAAGGAGACTAATCACAGGCAATTTGAGAGGGCAGCTAGCCTGCTTTAAAAAGCCCTCCAATGGATCATGTGACGGGGCCAGCGTCACATGACCTCATTTGCATAATGAGTGCTGGCCAAACGTGACCAGCGCTCAATTATGCTAACAGTCTGGTCATGTGGCGTGGCCAGCGCCACATGACCCAGTAAATACAATATACAATAACTCTGAGCGCTGGCTTGCCGGGCCAGCGCTCAGCACCACCCACTGCTCGTGTCTAGGGGGGCGGGGACGCCGGGCACACAGCATCCGGAAGCCCGCCCGACGTTCCCCGCCTCTCGTTGCTATGGAGACGAGGACGCCTGTCGCGTCCTTGCTCCGTGGATACGGAGGTCCGGCGGCGCTGCAAGCGGGGAGCGCGCCGCCGGCCTCCCGTGACAGGTATATTGCAGCTTTATTGAGGTCTTTGACAAAATTGCTTTGTTTAGTGCTCTGCGGACCTCAGAAGGACCTCCAGATGAACACATAACCTCTGAAGGCCCTTAAGCCACAAGGAAGAGCAGCAAAGGAGCAGAGGAGGAGCTGGTATGTAAGTGTATGGGATCTGATCTGTGGTCTGTCTATGAGGGCTATATTTAGTACGGGGTCTGATTTTATTTAGGTCTTCCCCTGATCTGTATTTAAGGGGTCTTGGGTCTGTATTACTTTAGTGGGTCTGTATTTAGGAGGGCTGGTTAGGGGGTCTGTTAATTTAGGGGATGGGGTCTGTATTCATTAAAGGGGTCTGTTTGGGGGGAACTGGGATCCACACACACCACTACACTGTAGTGTATATATCACTGTGGAATCTAGGATGGAAAATCTGCAGGCTTTACAGTAACAGCTAAGTGCATGAGATTTAAACAAATCTAAGCCAAAAGGACAGTGGGGCATTTTTTTGCGTGGAGGAAGGCCAATTTAAATGTCAATGTAGGAAAGGTTTGTGTCATAGAGAGTGAACCTTTTTTCCAGATAGCAGGCAGGCCTGTGGTGTTTTGAGAAGTTCTTACATGCTTTTCATTCTTTTCCAACTCCTTTTCTACCTTTTCCTACTCCTGTTAGGCGGTAATATCATTCCCCTCTACCATGTGTCCATGTATCGTTTAATAAACAGAAATATTCTGCTCCTCTTAGCAGTTAATTGACTTTGCAAGACAGTTAGTCTATTATCTTCTAGTACACCTAAATTCTTCTTTACGAGTGACTCTCTGAGTTATAGGGACCTTTAGCATGGACCCATAATTGGTGCTGAACATTTGTATAAACGTTTGTTGAAGTTTTTGTCCAGGATTTTTATAGTGATGGCCTATACTCAGAATAGTATATACTCATCAATATCTGATCAGTGGGAGTCCAACAATTTGCATCCCTGCTGATCAGCTGTTTCCAAGTGGCTCCTGACCCAGAACTACACAGCTCTGTCCATTGTGTAGTGGATGGAGCTGTGTAGTTACAGTGATGCTACTTGGGACCAACTGATTGGTGGGGAGGAGCGAGGAGCTGCACCCAGAGGATAGGCCATTGATATATCCTGGAAAACCAGTTTACCATGATCATTGATGCATGTAAACATACCGCCATGTACCTGACAAATGAGCAAATGCTTATTTGTCAGATGATTGACTCCTTTATTCAAAATAAAAGTCCAGTTGTCGGCAGCACATTTCCCTCGGTAAACAGGGAGGTGCTGTAAACAATAATGAAACTGTGTATGTCTGAACAATCACATTAAGGATTGTTTGGGAACCGATACAGTGCCAATAATGGTTCTATAGAAATGGAGCTGAACAATCACTGATCGACATGTGATATCATCAGTCAGTGCTTGTTTCAGGCAAAGATCTGTCCATGTAAAAGAGCTCTTAAGGCGCATTTACACTACATGTGCCTATGAAGCAGGCAATTATCGGGAAGGGATTGTTCCTTCCTGATAAAACCTGCTTGTTAGTGGAAGAAAGAGCAGCATCTACACTCTGCAATCTCCTCCACTGTATAGGGATGAGGATGGCTCCTGCAATCACTCGTCCTCATGCAGATTCATTGTTTCTGGCAGCAGATCCCTGCTTACACAGCTCGAATGTGCTGCACCAAAGATCATTTCAAAACGTTTGTTCATCAGCTCATTGGCTGCACATTTACATGGGCTATTATAGGGAATAATCATTTATAGTAATCCAGGTGTGGATTGGCCATAGACCCTACAGGGAAGTTTTACCAGTGGGCCGATGCCTAAGATGGCCACCCAAGCCCTCCTCATGGCTGACAGCCCGGTACATAATGATCCGATTCTCTCTTACACACCTGGCCAGCAGCTACAGGTGCCCTCCTGAATTCATCTACATTGACGTCCTCAGGACAGTGATACAGATGAATACTATAGCGTAGGTGGCAGTATTGTGTGTTGCATTGTCCTGCTTGGTTCACCTGGGGTGGAATATTGCTCTGCACTGTAGTATTGCTGACCCTGCCTACTTTTGTTGTCCCTGCCTACTTCTGTTTTCCCTGCCTACATGTGTTGCACCTGCCTTCTTGTGTTGCCTGCCTTCTGTCAATTTGGACCCGCCTGCAACATGGGGCCACTTTTACCTTTTTTCCAGGGCCACTTTTAGTTCCCAGTCTGCTCCAGGTAGTTATGTTGTTTCCCAATCATCTGCCTGACAATCTGGCCATGTAAATCCAGCTTTAGTCCTCAAGGACGCATTCGGCATGACTGACGTGAGACTCAATGACTAACTTTACCTTTATTCAGACTAAAGTCCATCTTTGTTTAGCAGTTGATTCCTTGTTATTCCTTCAGTGGTTCCTTGTTATCTGCCATTTCAGGCTGGGAGGGCGCGGACTGTAATGAACTTCAATGAATTCCGATTTTGTAATTACTACTTTACCTCATATACATTTAGTGGCGGGTTTATATCGTTTGTTTAGTACATAACAGTTTTGGCAGTGCTTTGCTCATATGCTGTAATGTCACGCAACATTTTTTGTAATGATAGTGAATGGTGTCGCACAAAAATTCAACCTTGCTGTCGTGTCACAGCATGTTGTATGTTGCAGTGCCACAACTTTCATTACAAAAGATGCTGCACAACCTTTCAGGGGCAAGAAGTTGCACAACACATGTCGCCATGTAGCCATAACCTTCAGCTGTTCTTGACACTGGAGAGAGTGGAGGGATTGGACGTGGTTAGCTATGTTGATTAGGTATATGTCAGATTTATCAAAGTTATAAAAAGGCACAACCTTATTCCAGTAGGCACGGTGGCATGGGCCCCTTAATTATTAATGTCCAACAGATGTAACTTTACAGATAGAGTCAGATTTTCACCAAATAAAATAAAGTTCGTTACTTGTAGGGATGCATTCACACAAGGCTGCAAGGTTCAAATATAGGGATTGATCTATTTCCCACTTTCAGTATATAGACATACAACACGGACCTGCGCTCTTTGGAACAAGTAGAGTCACTTTCCTTATGGAGTGAAGGTCCTCCACAGGCGCCGAGATCCTCCTCAAATCACCTCCACCAGGTTTCTTCCCACTGTAGAAATTGGCCTTTACTGACAAATGGATGGTGAACATCGAAAGGGGAAAAATCTAAATGCCAGAATACAGCATAGAGGAAGAGGCTACTAAAAAATTAGGATTCTGGCATTTAGATTTTTCCCCTTTTGATATTCACCATCTCTTCGTGAGTACAGGCCACTTTCGACTGAATGATAAGAAGTTGGCAGCGGGAAGAAACCTGATGGAGGTGATTTGAGGAGGATCTCAGCGTCCGTGACAGGCGTTCACCCCATAAGTAAAGTCACTCTACTTGTTCTAAAGAGTGCAGGTCTGTGTTGTATATATTGTGAGTCAGATTTTCGCCTGGTTAGACCTAAAGAATCAGAATGGAGCAGACGTAAATACGCGAGGACTGATGGAGCCCATACATTCTAATACTGTACGGAGCGGGAGTATTAGAACAAAGTTTTATGCGAATCGACTTCGGATGTTTCATCCGAAGTCGATTTGTTCATCCCTACTAATAATGATTACAGTGTCTACACAAGCAGAGGTTCACAGGCTTGACGTTTTTTCTCACACTTAGGCCTCTTTCACACGAGCGTCGCGGATTCGGTCTGGATGCGTTCAGGATGCGTTCAGGAAAACTAGCACCATTCTGCAAGCAAGTTCAGTCAGTTTTGTCTGCGATTGCGTTTAGTTGTTCCGTTTTTTCCGCGCGGGTGCAATGCGTTTTGATGCGTTTTTCACGCGCGTGAAAAAAAACTGAATGTTTACAAACAACATCTCTAAGCAACCATCAGTGAAAAACGCATTGCATCCGCACTTGCTTGCGGATGCAATGCGTTTTTAACGCAGCCCCATTCACTTCTATGGGGCCAGGGCTGCGTGAAAAACGCAGAATATAGAACATGCTGCGATTTTCACACAACGCAGAAGTGATGCGTGAAAAAAAACGCTCATCTGAAAAGACCTATTGAAATGAATGGGTCAGGATTCAGTGCGGGTGCAATGTGTTCACATCACGCATTGCACCCGCGCGGAAAACTCGCTCGTGTGAAAGGGGCCTAATGTGCACTTGCTCTTGAACAGAAAAACAGTAGAACAGTTGCACGAATTTCACAGTCTCTTATAAGGCCCCATTCACACAACCATGTGAGAGCCATGTCCGTTTTTCTAGGCTTTCTGTGATTGGTATTCAGATCTGTACCTTGTCAGATCCACTCAGTTTGAAGGATATCTGTCAACAGTTTTGTACCTATGACACTGGCTGACCTGTTACATGTGCACTTGGCAGCTGAAGACATCTATGTTGGTCCCATGTTGTCAGATCCACTCAGTTTGAAGGATATCTGTCAGCAGATTTGTCCCTATGAAACTGGCTGACCTGTTACATGTGCACTTGGCAGCTGAAGACATCTGTGTTGGTCCCATGTTCTCATTGCTGCGAAATCCATTACCATTACAGCTAAGGGCTCTGCTCTCTCTGCAGCTACTGCACCTTCTGCACTTTAATTGACAGATCACAGTTGACCTTGTCAAAGAGGACGTGGCAGTTGCAGAGAGAGCAGAGCCTCTAGGTGTAACAGCAATGCCCCCATTGCTCCTACAGGCTCATTTGCATATTTTAAAACATATTTTTTCTCCGCAATGAGGGTACATGTGAACCAGGGGCGGACATACTGCCTGTGTAGCCGGTTCAGCTGCATGGGGGCACAGCGTGTGAGGGGGCCCATAAAGCTTGGACTGGTCCACTCATGAATGGGGCCCCCCTCCTGAACTTCAGACTAAAAGATAATGTGCTGCTCAGGGGCACTCCTGGTCAGTAAAGCTGTGTCCACAGGGTCCGATTTCTACAAAATCACGGCAAAAAACACCACATTTTTCCGCAATTTTCTGGAAAATAGGACCTTGTTGACCCAGCCTTACTGACCAGGAGTGCTGATTGGTCTAAAAACTGTCACTCACAACCGCTGACAGGCTGGCATCCAATGAGCCAACTCTGCTGGAAGGAAGGAAGGACCCACTACTGCTGTGTGGAGAGCCAGCTACTGAGAGGGGGAGGAGCCTGAGCCTGCTGCTGAGAGGGAAGGACCTGAGCCTGCTGCTGAGAGGGAAGAGCCTGAGCCTGCTGCTGAGAGGGAACAGCCTGAGCCTGCTGCTGAGAGGGAACAGCCTGAGTCTGCTGCTGAGAGGGAAGAGCCTGAGCCTGCTGCTGAGAGGGAACAGCCTGAGCCTGCTGCTGAGAGGGAACAGCCTGAGCCTGCTGATGAGAGGGAAGAGCCTAAGCTTGCTGCTGAGAGGGAAGAGCCTGAGCCTGCTGCTGAGAGGGAAGAGCCTGGCTAAGGACACCAGAAACAGCAATAGAGAGCCAGGAGGTGAGGAAGGGATCTGTATGTAATGTAGTGTAAAATAGTTCCTGCATGTGTGACAGTGTCTGCATATGTGACAGTGTGTGTGGGTGTGTATGTGTGACAGTCTCTGTGTGTGTGACAGTGTCTGTATATGTGACAGTGTGTGTGTATGTGAGTGTCTGCATATGTGACAGTCTGTGTGTGTGTGACACTGTCTGCATATGTGAGTGCATGTGTGACAGTGTATGTAGTGTGTGTATGTGAGTGCATGTGTGACAGTGCGTGTATGTGTATGTGAGTGTCTGCATATGTGGCAGTGTGTATGTGAGTGTCTGCATATGTGACAGTGTGTATGTATGAGTGTCTGCATATGTCACAGTGTGTGTATATGTGAGTGTCTGCATATGTAACAGTGTGTGTATATGTGAGTGTCTTCATGTGAGACAGTGTGTATATGTGAGTGTCTGCATATGTGACAGTGTGTATGTATGAGTTTCTGCATATGTGACAGTGTGTGTGTGTATGTGAGTGTCTGCATATGTGACACTGTGTGTATATGTGAGTGTCTGCATATGTGACAGTGTGTGTGTATGAGTGTCTGCATATGTGACAGTGTATGTGTATGTGAGTGTCTGCATATGTGACAGTGTGTATGTATGAGTGTCTGCATATGTGACAGTGTGTGTATGTGAGTGTCTGCATATGTGACAGTGTATGTGTATGTGAGTGTCTGCATATGTGACTGTGTATGTATGAGTGTCTGCATATGTGACAGTGTGTGTATGTGAGTGTCTGCATATGTGACAGTGTGTGTGTATGTATGAGTGTCTGCATGTGTGACAGTGTGTGTGTATGTATGAGTGTCTGCATGTGTGACAGTGTGTGTGTGTGTGAGTGTCTGCATGTATGACAGTGTGTGTGTATGTGAGTGTCTGCATGTGTGAGGATGTGTACAAAAGAGCGATTGCATGTATGAGTGTCTGCATATGTGACAGTGTGTGTGAGTGTCTGCATATGTGACAGTGTATGTGTATGTGAGTGTCTGCATATGTGACAGTGTGTGTATGTGAGTGTCTGCATATGTGACAGTGTGTGTGTATGTATGAGTGTCTGCATGTGTGACAGTGTGTGTGTATGTGAGTGTCTACATGTATGACAGTGTGTGTGTATGTGAGTGTCTGCATGTGTGAGGATGTGTACAAAAGAGCGATTGCATGTATAAAGGTCCACTATGTGTGTTAGGGCTCATTTAAATGGCCATATGAAGTAGTCCGCACCTGTTCCGCAATTTTGCAGAATGGGCGTGAACCCATTCATTTCAATGGGTTCCGCAGCCTCCCAAAAACGATATGTGACATGTAAAAAACATGTCCTATTTTTGTCTGCAATTGCAGACAAGAAAAGGCATTTTCTATCATAGGATGCACACAGCCAGTCTCCGTGTTTTGTGGATCCTCAATTTGCGGACTGTAAAGCATGGCCATCTACATGGGCCCTTAGGCTGGCACCACAAGCCGGCTGTGGCTGCAACACACATTGTGCAGCTAAAGACTGCAGCGACACTACACTACATCACAACTAGTGAAAGTAAATGGGGCCTCGACCTGACGGTCACAAAAAATCCAACCTGCTGAATTTCTAGTGACTTTTTGATTGTGATTTTAAGAAACTTCAAGGTCAGAAGGCGACCCCATTCATTAAACTCAATGCATCGCTGCATTGTGCTTCTGTGATCCTTGGTTGCACAACACATTATTGACCAAAAGCACTGTGTAGCTTTAAAGGGGTCACTGTATCTATTGTTTTATTCATTTTCCCCCCTTTTTCTTTGGTACTGTACTTATTACATGTTGCGTCCTGGGCCAGCACTGCGCTCCTGGTCCTTATATGTTCCTTGGTCTTCCAGGATTATGTTTACATCTGTATGTGTCGTTTGGGGGGGGGGAAGCCGGGGGCCCAGGCACATTTTTTGCACAGGGGCCCTCTGCTGTCTGTGTCCGCCCCTGATATGAACATGGGACCAACACAGATGCCTTCCGCTACCAAGCGCACATGAAATAGGTCAGCCAGTGTCATAGGTACAAATCTGCTGATGTCCGTTAATAAGGCCAATGGAGTTAGCTTTGGACACTATTTTACCTGCTTTCGATCAGGACTTGACTTTTTTGCCTGACAGAATAGCATAGTCCACCAGAATAGCATGGATTCAGGGCTAGTCACACATACACCTCCGACGGAAATGACTGATTGTTTTTAAGTAAATTTTTATGGTTTAACATATTTTTAAAGAATTTTTGATGATATTTTTAATTCTCCATGTCAATATGTATATTTTAACAAAAACCATAAATCCTGCAGTTTTCACCCTGTTCACTAACTCTAGTAATAGGTGCCACTTCTTGGTCTGTACACTTTACTGCAGTTACCTGCTTATCTGTCATTCTAATCCTGCCTATAATGATATCACCTCTGTGTACAGATAAGGATCCACCATTCACAATAGGTGATTGTCAGATCTTATCTATTCTCTCCTTGTACAATGACCTCTGCACAGATCACAGAGCAGAAAACTCTCCCATAGAAATCAATGAGGTCTCCTCCTGACCATTTTGTCTATGACCCATGGGGCTATCGTAAGGGAATTTTTTACTGCTGTTTGAGAAAGCAGAAACGCTCTAAAGTTCATCGCAACTTCCTCAGTGCACAGCACCGTACATTATATAGAGGCTTTGCTAGGTAACACAGCTCAGTTGCAGTCACCTGAACTGAGCAGTGTCTAGGTCACTTGACTGATGAACGTAACATCACTAGTATGTCAGCCCCTGTTACAGGTGAAATCAGCAATAAAAAAAGAGATAGGATTGGAGATAACTCCAGTCCTAATCACAACCCTCATACCATGGCTGCGGCATCTGAGCAGTTAGACAGAGGGAGGTTGCTCGCTGTGTCCTCCATTCATGTGAACAGAGCTTAGCCCCGCCCAGGCCAGTGATACTAGTCGTGACGTCACTGGGCCTGCGGTAAACACAGAGAAGGCCGCGATGATTAATGATGTATACACTATATTCCAAATTATTATGCAAATTGGATTTAAGCGTCATAAAGATTAAATTTTTTGTTTTTAATGAAACTCATTGATGGTATTGTGTCTCAGGGCTCTTTGGATCACTGAAATCAATCTCAGATACTTGTGATAATTAGTTTGCTAGGTGAACCCAATAAAAGGAAAAGAGGATGTTCCACAATATTAAGCAGGCCACTGTTTTCAAGTAAAATTGGAAAGAAAAAGGATCTCTCTGCTGCCAAAAAGCATCAAATAGTGCAATGCCTTGGACAAGGGATGAAAACATTATATATTTCACGAAAACTTAAGCGTGATCATCATACTGTGAAGAGATTTGTGGCTGATTCAGAGCACAGACATGTTACAAACCAGCAAACAGATATTTGAAGCTGCTGGTGCCTCTAGAGTCCCTCGAACCTCAAGGTGTAGGATCCTTCAAAGGCTTGCTGTGGTGCCTAAACCTACTATTCGGCCATCCCTAACCAGTGCTCACAAGCAGAAACGGTTGCAGTTGGCCCAGACATACATAAAGACTAATTTTCAAACAGTCTGGTTTACTGATGAGTGTCGTGCAACCCTGGATGGTCCAGATGGATGGAGTAGTGGATGGTTGGTGGATGGCCACCATGTCCCAACAAGGCTGCAGCGTCAGCAAGGAGATGGAGGAGTCATATTTTGGGCCTGAATCATGGGGAGAGAGCTGGTAGGCCCCCTTAGGGTTCCTGAAGGTGTGAAAATGAACTCTGCAAAGTATATAGAGTTTGTGACAGACAACTTTCTTCCATGGTACAAAAAGCAGAAACGTGCCTTCAGGAGTAAAATCATCTTCATGCATGACAATGCACCATCTCATGCTGCAAAGAATACCTCTGTGTCATTGGCTGCTATTGGCATAAAAGAAGATAAACTCATGGTGTGGCCACCATCTTCCCCTGACCTCAACCCTATAGAGAACCTTTGGAGTATCATCAAGCAAAAGATCTATGAGGGTAGGAGGCAGTTCACATCAAAACAGCAGCTCTGGGAGGCTATTCTGACATCATGCAAAGAAATTTAAGCAGAAACTCTCCAAAAACTCACAAGTTCAATGGATGCAAGAATTGTGAAGGTGATATTAAAGAAGGGTTCCTATGTTAACATGTAACTTGGCTTGTTAGGATGTTTTGGATTTAAATAGCTTTTTAATTTCAGTGAATGTGACCTCCTAATGCTGCAAATTCCACAAATGAGCATTTTCAGTTCTTAAAAACATATAAAATGTTTAGAAACATTTTGAGTTTTTTTTTAATTTTTGAAGAATATACTGTTATCATTGGGGGGTTTGTTCAATAAAATTCGATGTATACTCTAACGGGTGATGACTTTAATTAATTTATTTAACTGACTGACATTTGCACCGACCATTTAGGAAAATCAGAGATAAATATCATTTGCATAATAATTTGGAACATAGTGTAATGGATGGAGACATTTTGGACCTGTGTTTTTTGCAATCTGTGTAAAAAAAATCATCAATCTGCAGTTGAACAGCTTTTTAACATTGACTGCTAGTGGCCCTTCAGCTGTTGTACTGACGTTTTAGGGTTTCCGGTGTGTACCATGAATGAGTTTCAAATATCACAATTTAAATAAACCTGGGTAATCTAGAAGTCACTTTTTTAGAATTCATAAATTCAGGCTGACCCACAGACAGGGGCTTAGCTAATGGCTCATGGGCCCTGATGCCAGAGTTCAGCTTGAGCCCCCCTTCCCTCAGTTATTTGTGGCCAGGGAAGCACCATCCCCCCCATGCAAAATTCTTGACCTAACCCCTGTCCTCCAGCCAGAGGTGTAACTTGACCAGCATGCACTTTCATTAATCCTGTTGTCTTCTTATGCGGCACAAGGGTCTTTGGGCCCCCTTAGGCTCCTGGGCCCAGTAGTGACTGCTACCTCTGCACCACTATAGCTACACCCCTGCCCACAGGTCAACATTGGGCCCTCTTCTTTTTAATATGTTTCTACTATCACGTAACTTGTGCTGTCGTTATGCAGCATGCGATCGTGCAGACAGCAGGGTTGCCAACCGTCCGTAATTTACGGACAGTCCGCAAAAAAACGTTGTTTTTCTCTGCCGTCCGTAGCGTCCGGCAGAAAAAAACAGCGTCCGTTAATTTTGGTGCCGAAAACCCGAAGTCTGTACTGCGCATGCGTGCGTAATACAGACTGTTCGGGCAGTGCAGAGAAAGTTCCGGCGGCGATCCCGGCCGCTCTGAGAGGGCGGGCTGTCGCGCCGTAAGCGCGCAAGGATCAAGTTACCTGGAGGGGCCAGGCGGGCTGTCAGCAGAACGAAGGAGACTAGGAGGAGCCAGCCAACTGCCGTGCCGAGGAGCAGGCGCAGTCAGTCAGGCAACAGGCAAGCAACGGAATACGACCAGCAAGCGGTCGTACAGACGTGATGACATCATCATGCGGCGCGCCTGGACAAAGTTACAGTGGCATGGAGAACTGTCTTAAGGAATCAGGTATGTAGTTTTTGTTTTTATTTCACTGATGGGACACTATATGGGGGCTATCTGTACTAAAGGGGGCTATTTAACATCTGAGGGCACTATGGTGACTACCTGAACTACAGGGGGGCTATCTAAAGGACTTTGGCACTACAGGGACTATCTGAACTAAAGGGGGCTATCTAACTTCTGGGGGCACTATGGGGGCTATCTAAACTACTGAGGGCACTCAATGGGGCTATCTAAACTACTGGGGCACTACATGGGGCTATCTAATCTACTTAGGGCATCTGAAGTAAAGTGGGCTATCTAACTTCTGGAGGCACTATGGGGGCTAACTGAACTACAGGGGGCTGTCTAAACTACCGTGGCACTCACTACAAGGACTATCTGATCTACAGGGGGCTATCTAAATTACTGGGGCACTACATGGAGCTATCTAAACTACTGGGGGTACTATAAGAGGCTACCTAAACTACTGGAGGCACTAGAGGGAACCATTTAAGCTACTGGGGACACTAGAGTGGACCATTTAAGCTACTAGGGGCACTATAAGAGGTATTATAATTAGTGGGACCATTACAGTGGGTCCTTATTATTTCTGGTAGCACTACTGGAGGCACTATGGGAAAAATGATTTCTATTATGGGGAATTATTACTACTTCCAGGGGTACTATTGGGGGTGTTACTATTATTAGTACAATATGGTGGGTACTACTGATAAAAGGGTGATCAGTGGGACTTTGGGGAGCACTGTAACTATATGGGGTCCTACCTATATGGCACTGTTATATCTACAATATAGTATTTGGGGACATTGGGGAGCACAGCGGGCACAATATTTTAGGTAGCAGCAGGATAACAGAAAAGTGGGTAATCTAAGGTGTCTTTGTGGCAAACTCTGCAGAGAGAAGGTGTGGCTGAAAGAACTTGTCATGGTGGTGTGGGCCAAATAGAGAAGATGAGAAAAGATCTACATCAGGGAGACGTCACTGGATTTAAGAGGTATGTGGTGATGTGTCATCTTGTATGTTTGGTATTGGTGAATGTAATGTCCATCCAAATATGTGTCACCTATTTCTTCAGCAAGGACTTGCCGGTATATGGTATGTTACTGCTGCAGCCAATCAGCGGTCTAATGCTGAGAACTGGCTGCAGTGGTCACATGCCATACACCTGCACATCAGTGTGCTCATCACCAACATTGTGACAGATGTGCACACTTGCCCATTACATGCCTGTCAGTCTTTGTTTACATGGCAGCAGCAATGATGCCAGAAAGTCCAGCGTGTCACAGGCGTCACCACTGCAGCCATATAAACAAAGCACTCAGACTAGAATGGCAGGGATGTAACAGCTGAAAATTGTTGATTTATTTTCCATATGCCATATTTTATTTTTAAATACTGACTAATCCTCTTTTTTTGGGGTGTGGAAGGGGCGTGTCCTCTAAAATGGGTGTGGTTTATTATGTCTAAAAATTTTGGGCTTGCCGTAAATTTTGGTTCAGTTGTCCAGAAAAATTTGAAAGGAAGGTTGGCAACCCTGGCAGACAGGCAGGTGCTACGTGCTGGTGTCTGGCTTCTTGCGCTGTATAGGGCATGGCAGGGCAGCCAGGCTAGTCCTGAAATGGGATATCACATGGTCTGGCTTCTCCTGCGTGAAGGCCACAGACAGCGTTCCCCCTCAGTGGCTCAAGAAATTGTCAAGTCAAGGCTCCACTCCTGTATCAGCGCTGTGGCTGGAGCCGTAACAGCAGTATCTAGGGCCAGAGAGGTCTCCAGGCTCCAGCTGAGCTTCCTTCAAGTTTCAGACCAGTTCTCCTGGCTCCTTTTCTCAGAAGGCCGCAGTGGCACTGTTTGCAGTGAGTTATCCAACCCCAAAAATGTCCCCCTTCCCCCAAATGCCTACGCCCCTCACATAGATTGTACTTGCCTAGCTCCCCAGAACTCGCGTCACTCTGGCTCCCTGCATGGACGCCGCTGCTTCCACCGTCCCGCGGATCAAAACATCTGGCGGCGCAGGGGTCAGCCAATAGCAGGCTGCTAAGGGCCAAGCTTCCCTAGCGTCACCCTGATGATAGGGAGGCTTGTTTCCATTGCGGCCTGTTATCAACCTGCTAGTGATGGTGTTGGTGTGGTTAGTTATTTTATTTTTTTACACAGAGCGTGTGGATGAGATTTGCTAAAATCTCAAAGGAAGATCGCAGTGTGTCTACCACTTGTGGCTGAACCCTATCAGATCCTGAAGAATATTGAAGGGTGTCTAAACTCATAATAGCTTTATTAAATAGATTGTAAATGTGATTAACCAAATTTTGTAATGTACTTTATTTACCTTTCATTGCTCAAGTTCAGGTGCCTTCACTTTTTGAATGGATTTCAATGGCTTTTGTCACAAGATAACACTGTGACGTGTTATCAGAGTCAATTTTAGCTCAGCTACATCTGTATATCACTTTACAATCTGTACACCCGTACATTGCTGTTTACTGGGGTACGGATTCCCCTGTGGTCGCATTGAGCTCTGTACAGCCCAGTGCATACGTCGCTGCTACAACCTGTACCAGCGCTGCTCTCCTAAAGCATGGCATAGATGGGGTACATTAGGTTCTAGCAAAGTGGGCACAGGCATAGGCGCAATGTGGTATGGAGCTCTGGCTGTGCACTCCACACCATATTGCAGATCGGACACATACCCATTCATTTTTATGGGTCCACAAAAAAAAACAGATGTCACCCATGTGCTGTCTGCATCCATGTGGCCAGGCTGCAAATTATAGAACCTGTCCAATTCTTGTCTGTTTTGTGCATTAGAATAGACTTTTTTTTTTTTTTTTTTTTACAGTGGGTCCCATTAAAATTGCGGGATGCACACGGACTGCACCTATATTTTGCCTGATCCACAATTTGCAAACTGCAAAACGAATACGGTCATGTGCGGGAGGCCTTATAGTAATTGAAACAATAAGAAAGTAATTGTTCCTAGCAAAAAAGAATGTATTTTTTGTTAATCATGTACAATCCCAGGAATACTTTTGGCCATCAGTGGCCATTTTACACTCCTGTGTTACTTCTTCTATCCCCCTAGATGGCCATGAGACATGGAAACTTTCCAGCTGTAGTTCAGACATACATGGCTCCAGGGGTGTAGCTAAAGGCTCATGGGCCCTGGTGCAAGAGCCCATCTTTCTCTCAGTGCTTTGTGCCCAGGGGCAGGGAAGCACATAACCTTTGTGCTGCCTGAGGCAAAAATTGAAATGGCACCTACTTCCATGCCAAATTCTTGACCTAACCCCTTCCCTCCAGCCAGAGGTGTAACTTGATCAGCATGCACGTTCTATAATACTGGTGTCTTCTTATGCATCACAAGGGTCTTTGGGACCCTCAGGCTCCTGGGCCCAGTAGTGACTGCTACCTCTGCTCCTCCTATAGCTACGCTCCTGCATGGCTCTCCTCCCCATTAAGCTCCACATTGCTTCATACATCTGGCACTGTTAGATGAATCAGGAATGTTAACGTGCAGTCAGTTAGCATGGATGGGGGGGTTTAAAGTAATTTAGAAATTATTCTTTTTTTAATAAGGATAAACTAGAAATGTATTTGTACTAAGCATTTATTTGCTGGCAGATAAAACATTTTAGGTCATTTGCTGCAGAAATAATTTCAGATGAAGATTTGGTGAGACATATTCAGTGCCCATCACTTTAATTCTACTGGGATCCCAAACACAATCCTCTTCCAGCCCACTTCCAACCATTCCACAACAGGCGGGCACCCAGGCTGTATCGTAGCCATAACTATGCCATGTCTTTTGCATAAGATGATCTTGATAATGAATCTTTATGACCTTGCCCACATTCACTCTGAGCTTCAGGACAACCTGATCTGTTTTGTCACCTAGAGGGTATCTCATGGCTTTATTTAGATCCCTAGAGATGTAGACGCCTCTTCCCAGCATTCCATCTTTAGATTGCTTAAATCCAGAGGACATGATTGCTTTAGCAGCTTCATATGTGGTGCCGTGGTACATTACATAGATCTTCCCATCTTGTGGCTGATCAGTACTGCTGAGAACCACTTCCTGAAATTTAGGCAAAGTCTCCTCTCTCCAGATATCTTCAGTGTAGTTTAAGGAATTTCCATAGTGATATGCCATGATTACTGTAATAAAGATGACATGATGAGTGGTCTACAGCATTAAGCCACACAATAATAGGCCAAAATATCTGAAACATACATTCAATATCTTTAATTTAAAGTTTTTGCAGAATTACATGTCCTACTGTACAAGCAGTGGCCAGAGAGTATCATGTCATAGATTTACATAGCAAAGTAAGATCTAAAATGTTTTTGCAGTTATAGGATATACTCCATACCTACCTCTGAAATTTTGAAGAGCCCAAAGAAGGACACCAGTAGTAGCAGTGCACCTATTTTAAAAATGTTTTTCATTTACACTAAATTACGCCTCTAATCCAACTCCAAGTGCTGTACATTCCCAATCCGACCCAGTCAGCTTTGTTCCCTCAAACAATAGTTATTCCCCCTTAGTGCCTCCTTCACATTAGAATGCCCCCTTAGTGCCTCCCTCATAGTAGTGATGCTCCTTTAGTTCTCCCACACCATAGAGTGTCCCCTTAGCAGGCTCGGACTGGCCCACAGGGGAACAGTTGAATGCACTGGTGGGCCCCTGAGCAAAGATGAGCCCCCTGACCCCAATCTATTGCACGTGGCACATGGCAAAGTAGATTGGTGTCACTACATACTGTATGAATAGGCATTTTACAGAATCTCCACCATTCTATGCAACCATATGAAAAATCGTTTTTTAAGAGACTACCTAGTTTATTATAAGAGATGCATTGGGTGAAGGAAACACCGAGGCAGGCCGTTTTCCTCAGGGACCTGCTTTCTCAAAACCACTGCAGACACCCCCATAATTAATCAACTTGAGAATTTCGCTGCTGCCTACCCCTGTGTGACCAGATTATATTTGCATGTAGCTGTATATTGGGGTCCCAGAATGAACTTTTGAGTTGGATAAAAACTCAGTAAACATAACAAAAGAATCAATACTCACCCCTTTTCTCCCCATTGTTTCCAATGCTCCAGCCCTCTCTGCCACTGACGTCATGTTCCTGGCTGCAGCTGTCACGTTCTGTACACACAGGTCACCAAGCAGCCAATCAATGGCCTATGCAGTATACTGGATGTTACAGTTGATGCCAATGGTTGGCTGCAGCAGTGACCAGTGTGAACAGAATGTCATCACTGCAGCCAGGAAAACAACCAGCAGTGGGGAGGAACAGAGCACAGTGCTGGAAAAAAAAAGCAGGGAAGAAATGGGGTGAGTATTACAGTACCTCGTTTAGTACTTTACCACATGTACAGATGCTCCTAGAGTTTTATTTATCTGACAACCCCATTAACTGCAATACTACATGAGCAGTACTGTTGACACTGACCCAAAATTACTACCAATATCCATGTATACTCCTCCCCCATTCTGCCTATGGAATACATTGACAGGACTCATGAGCTGCACACATATTGGATAGGACTTCTTGAGCACAAGCTCAGAAGTCCTCTAATGGCCCATTCACACAGTTGAATTTGCCAGCAGAATTTTGGTGCAGACTGTTCAATTGGGAGGCAGCACTACAACTTACGTGGCTAGCACTTTTAAGGTCGTGACCATGTTGAAAAGGGACATGTCCCTTCTTGGTGTGGTGTCCAGACAGACGGCAAGTGTGCACTTACAGTTTAACTCCATTCAATGGAGCTAAGCTGTGAGCAGCCCCACAGGATCCAAAGTGAATAACCCTGGCAGAAACCACAGAAGATGTTGATGGTGTCAAACATAACCTTAATATAATACCATGGCAATTTGCAGTCACAAAGCAGGGAATGCGGGGAATATACACATAAAAAAGCAACTTGAAGCATGTGTCAGCAGTACTTCTCATGTGTTTTATTTTTAAGCTTAATATTCTAAGAATTTTTTTTTTACTTTTTTATTTTTCACTTTGGCTGTACTATGCCATTACTATGACTTTTGTAGCAGTCAACAAAAATAGACCTCCTATATAGAAACTAAGTGTCAGTCTACTGCTGCTGTGAGGGAAAAATGTATCTGCCAGGTTATCCTCATGATAGCGGTGGGTTTATAACTGGGATAACAATATGACATATTTGCATTGCATTAGTATAATGTGCAGTGCACTACAGGTGGGGGGTGCACTCTGGTCACAGTGATGGTCTGATCAAAAATGTTAATCGACACTGTCTTTTGTGCTAAAAGTCCAAACTATGAGAAAGGTAACCACTTGCTGACCGCCCATAGACCAAAAACATCTGGAAGGTCAGAGTGTTTTTTGCAGTGTGTCCTACCACTAGTGTTTTTAAATGGCATTTTTCCACATTGAAAACCTGTCAAAAAGGCTGGTAACAAAAGAAGCCAAAAGATACAAAACACTGCAGGTTTTTTTTTTTTTTTTTAAATAAGGCACCCAAATAACCAAAACACCAGTAACAAAAAAACAAAACACTTGTGTGTCCCGTATTTCATACTTCCCAAAGACCTTCAGCTAATATTTAGAGCTGACATTTTACTGTACCTCAAAAAATGCCTCTAAAAATGCAAAATTTCTAAAAAGTGCCAATATGAACCTAAGTGTAAAAGCAGCCTCATGCATAGAATTATACCAAGCTCTCAGAAGTCTGTTCAGGTTTTCAGCCCATGCTTTGAATTTCCATCAACATGAGAGCAATCAGAGCCCTCGAAAATACAACTCCTCATTAGAATGTTTCAGAACTTTTAAAGGGGTTTTCCAGGATTTTACTACTGTTGACCTGTCCTCAGGATAGGTCATCAGTATCTGATCGGTGGAGATCCGACTCCCGGGACCCCCGCCAATCAGCTGTTTGAGAAGGCACCAGTGCTCCTGTGAGCACCGCTACCTTCTCGCAGCTTACCAAACACAACGCCGTACATTGTACAGTGGCTGTGCTTGGTATTGTGCTCAGCCCCATTCATTTGACGTCACTGGCCTAGGAAAAGCTAAGAGAAGGCCGCTGCGCTCATCAGTAGCAAAATCCTAGAAAAGCCCTTTAATTATAAAATGTTAATTAATATACAAAAAAATTAGGATTAGATAAAGATATATTTTTAAAAAAACCAGCCCATTCAGGATCTAGTTTAGGCTTTGCATCAATAACTGCATTATGTGAACCTGGTCTAAAGCAGTAACTTCTATGAACACCTTCCAAGTCAATTTTTTTACCTTTGCATTTTACAAATTTCAGTTTACAAATTTCCAAGTCATTTTTTTTTCATTTGATCTTTATTAACTGGCTGGGCTGGCCAGGGCCCACAGGTGCTCTTCCGAGTTCAATAATTAATAATTGCCAACCTCAGGAAGATGGCACAGCTTCATACTATGGGGCAGACGGCAGTATTTTGTGCTTCACTGTGGTATTTGGCTCTGCTGATGCAGAATAGGTCAACAATATCACATTGGTGTGGGTCCAAGTCACAGCATCCCCACCAATCAGCTGTTTCAGGGAGCCGCCACACTCACTGGAGCTCTGGTGAGCACAACCAGCTCCCGGCAGCTCTCCAAGCACAGCACCATACATTGTATAGCAGCTCTGCTTGATATTGCAGCCTAGCCCCATTCACGTAAATGGGACTGAGCTAAAACTGGGCTATGTGACCCATGTACAGTGACATCGCATTGCCTAGAAAGAAGCTGCGTCACTTACGGAGCACTGGCCTTTTCTAACAGCTGATTGTTGGGGGTCCCGGGTAGCAGACCCCCTGACGATCTGATATTGATGACCTATCCATACAATAGGTACCCCACCACTGCACCATTAAAGTACATCAGCAGTGGGGGATTTAAAGACGCGCCCAGTGCAGTGGGTGCCTTAGCCACCAGGTGCCTGCTGCTTTAAGAATAAGGAACTGGAACTTATGTATGCGATGGACAATTGGAATTAGTTTTTCTGCTTCCTATTACATTATATACAACCATAAATGGTGCCATTAAAAATTACAAATTGTTCAGGAAAAAATAAACTCCCATGTGGCTATGCGAATGGAAAAATAAAAAAGTTGTCGCTTTGGGAAACTAGAAGTAAAAAACAAAAATGAAAAAACTGAAAGTTGCCTGGTCCTGAAAGAGTTAAAGGGGTTCTCTGGGAAAATTATAAATATATTTCCAATTTCGTTTCATTACTTATAATGGCTTGTTTTGTCTAGGGAGCAATGATTAGGTGAAACAAAATGGCCGCCATGCTATTAGTACACACAGAACCTGTCCAAATCACACAGGAGGACAAGTTACTTCACAACACTGAGAGAAAGAGCTGCCTCGTCCTCCTCTCTGCTCTGACTGTCATGATCCTGACTACAGTTTAATATGATATTTAGTTGAATATTTGTGGGAATGGAGTTCATGAGGACACATGAAGTACAGAGAGGACAGACAGGACAGACTGTGGTAATGGAGACTCCATACAAGTGCTGCTGCTCATTAGCCACATCTGCTCATGAACTCAATTCCTACAGATATTCAGCTAAAGATCTTATCATCTGTATTTGGGATCATAATCCCTGACAAGCAGAGCAGAGAGGAGAACGAGGCAGCTCTTTAGCTTAGTGTTGTGAAGTAACTTGTCTTCCTGTGTGATTAGGACAGGTTTTGTGTGCACTAATAGGACAGCGACCATTTTGTTTCTCCTAATCATTGCTTCCTAGACAAAACAAGCCATTATAACTAATGTAAGGTATTTGGGAATATATTTATAATGAAGTAATATTTAAGTATTTTCATTTTCTTAATTCCTGGAGAACTCCTTTAACGGATTTTATGGGACTTTTTATGGAAGCTGTCACCAAATATATCTCAATAAAAGAAGCTGACTTGAGAGATGTAACCTTGTCAGCTGAATTTAACGGTTTTGGTTTCATAACACCGATTGCAGACATTTAACCTTGTAGCTCCTGTACTCATATGAAAACCCAGAAGTAGACAGGAATGGCTCCCCCATGCTGCTATCTGGGGGGTGTTAACTTTACTCTGATGGGCTGAGTATCTCTGAAGAGAGCCAGCATATCAGAGCCGTAGTTCCTATGAAGGCCAAAAAACAAAAAATCCTGAAATTTTCTCACTGGCCACTATGTCCAATAATTGGTGCCTCTTCTTGGTTTGTACAAATCACTTTACTGCATTTAATTGTAATCCTGCCTGTAGTGATATCACATCTGTGTATAGATAAGACAGGATCCTCCATTCAAAATAGGTGATAGTCAGAGCTTCTCTATTCTTTCCTTGTACAATGACCTCTGCACAGGTCACAGAGCATGTCTAGAAAACTCTCCCATAAAAGTCAATAGGACGCCCTCCTGACCATTGTGTCTATGGCCCATGGGGCTACAGTAATGCTGTGTAAATGCTGTTAAGAACAGCCCAGGCAAGATAGTAAAAAAATCTACAATCAGAAAATAAAAACAGATTAGAAAAAAAGGAGATGTGTTAATATTTAGTTTTAACTGGCAGATTAAATTTTTGGTGACACATGCTAGCCTCCTAGGGGAGATAAAAACAAGTTTTAAAAAAAGTTAAAAAAAAAAAAAGTTTTAGAAATATAAAAAGTAAAAAATATAAACATTTAAAGCACTCCATTTCCCGAGAATTAAAATAAAAATAAAAAAACATCACGATCATAGGCATAGTTCAATGCCTTGAACCATTTTGTTATCACTTTACATAGCAAAAAAATTTAATAAAATGAGATCAAAAAGTGACACGCACTCTGAAACTCAATTAAAAAAACTACTGAATGCCCTGCAAAAAATGAACCCCTCACCTTCCCACTACATTATATGCAATATTAAGTGGTGCCTTTAGAAAGTTCAACTTATCCCACAACAGACAAGCCCTCATATGGCTATGTGAATGGAAAAGTAAAAAAAGTTAAGGCAGGGAGTCAAAATGAAAATGCAAAGACTACAAAATCCATAAGGGATTCAGGAGGGTAAGGTGTATTTACACATGCCACTTTTACGGCTTATCCACACGAACGTATTTTCTTTCCGTGTTCGTTGTTTTTTTTTTGCGGATCCGTTTTTTGCGGACTGCAAAACACATACTGTAGGTGTGCATGAGCCCTTACTCTGGTTTTTGCTACTATTTTGTACACATCATGTCACAAAACCAGCAGTACATTAGTGAAAAGCTGGATGTGAGAAGTCTGACACTGTCACTTAGGCAGTATCTTCCTCCTCTGCTCTTGGCTGTGTACACGCAGGCAGTCTGCCTCCCGAATGTGACTGTTCCAGACTCTCTGCCTTTACATTGCATGCTACATCATGTTATGCAAAATTACCAGCACTTGCTATTGCAGGTAAAAAGTTTTGCCTACCACCGGACTCCCGGTGAAAATGTCAACCTGGACTGTGGTTTAACCACCAGGTGCTGGAAGTCAGACCCCATTTACCCTAAGGTTACGCTATTAATACAAAATTCATATTAAACCAATTGAATTCTACTTCTTTCATGCATTGTACCTGATGTAAACCCCTAGAGCTCTTGGTGTGTACTCACCAGATGTCGGAAGAAGCAGGAGTGCGGGAAGTTTTCTGTAAAGCTCAACCTTTTATTAATTTGCCAATTAGTTTCGTTTCTGACATTTTAGGTCTGCAGACTTTTAACCCTAGCTGGGCGAGGTTAGATATTTAGTAGTTGAAGAAAAACTCGTTCATCAAAACCAATCAAGAAAAGAGAAGAGCTAATGGAGGAAATGATAAAGATAATTCTTACTAACCCACTGAGGAAGGGGAAAATACTCTATAAGGCTACTTTCACACATGTGGTAGCCTGCCAGATCCATGCTGTCAACTGTAAGTCCACTGTGCTGGCGGAAGCCCACACCAGCCCCATTAACTATAATGGGGGCAGGCCGGAGGTCCGGCAGCAGAACAGAAAACATGCCGAGAGGCGGCCGGACAAAAAACACAGCGTGCTGTAGTTTTATTCCGGCCACCTCTCAGCATGTTTGCCGTGCTGAGGCCGGACCTTCTTGCACGCCCCCATTACAGTTAATGGGGCCGGATCAGACTTCCACCAGCATGGTGGACTTAGGGTATCACGGAAAAGACTACCACCAGTGTGAAAGCCTTAGGCTACTTTCACTCTTGCATTTTGTAATTCCGGTATTGAGTTCCATCAACACTGGAATAAAACGCTTCAGTTTTGTCCCCATTCATTGTCAATGGGGACAAAACTGAACTGAAGACAACGAAATGCTCCTAAAAGCATGCTGCGGTTTGCTCTCCGGCCCAGGCATCCGCACCAAGACGGATCCGTCATGACCCCCAATGAAAGTCAATAGGGGACTGATCCGTTTGGTGTGACACAATGGTGAACGGATCCGTCCTCCATTGACTTTCAATGGAGTTCATGATGGATCCGTCACCTGCACACATACATACATACAGACATACTCATAAACATACACAGACATATACATATACAAATACACATACATACTTACATGCTCCCAGCAGGTCTCCACAGCACAGGAGGAGCAGGACAGCGCACACATAGGACGATTCCACCCGGCGCCCAGCAGAAGGCGCTGTGGAGACCTGCCGGGAGCATGTAAGTATGTATGTGTATTTGTATGTGTATATGTCTGTGTGTGTGTATGTACTGTGTGACATGTGTGGGGGCGGAGCGCGGTTCCGGCCCCACACATGTCCCTGCGGCAGCACGGATCCGGCGGCACCCTTCACCTGCCGGATCCATGCTGCCACTAATGTGAAAGAGGTCTTACAGAGGTTGTTCCATCAGGACATTTATGGCAAATCCACTGGATATGCCATAAGTGTCCAATAGGTACAGATGTAAAGGTAGGATTATCACCTTTCTCAACAAAAAATACTGGCCAAGTATACATGGATAAAAAATGGACTGTAGTTTATGGGGTGGCTTAACAAGGGCTGTTATTTGACACCAATAGTGAGATTATAATTAGAGTTTTGAGTCTTTTTTTAAATAAAATAAATTTTTCCTCTCATTTTTACAGGTTTAATAAAATGACAAATACACAAAAAGCCAGGAAATATACACCCCTCCCCCACTTTTACTGCTGCTCCTGAACCATGCCGCCATATGCAGGAGCCCATTTTGCCATGGTTTGTCATACTAATTGAAAATGATCATTTATGGAGACAGTGAGTCTGTTCTGATGGAACCTTCTCCATCTGTCAGAAATCTATTCGATTTTCCCCTCTAGTGATAGTTGCTATTACTGCAGCATGTAATTGGTATTGCTAGAGAAGGTTTTACACTAAAGGCCCAGTATGGACAGGAGGACAATGTAACATGGAAACTGGTTTGGACGCTGGTTAACATCTCGGCCTTGGTGTCAATAAAACAGACTAATTAGAGCCAGACAGGGATCAGGGATCATCATACAAGTATGTTCTGATTGATGGATTACATGCACAGAAGTCCATGTTAAGCTTTGCCCATATCTGTAACGGAGGGTCAGTCAAGAACCTCTATTGAAGATTGCATCAAATAATGGAGGATGCTCTTCCTGGTAAAATGCAGGGTTTTCTAATGGAAAACAGATCCCATTATTATCAATGGTGTCTTTCAGGTGGTAAAATCTGAGACTCTTAGCCAATATATATTTTGATCAAAACACATCTGTGTCCACCTACCCAGCGCCATAGTAGTCTCAGTCAGGCAGGTCCTACTCTAAACCTACCTATTCTGTTGGGCATCTACATTAAGGACGGCAGACCCTGCACATATAGTGCACTTCTAGTTACCTCTGTGTGCATCATCAATGAGAGGAGGAGCACACACACCTATATGTACCACCTAAACAAGTTCGCCTCTTGGATAAGTGGGGCAAAAGTGCACATGAATGCTACTCCCAGGATAAAAGAATATTCACACCTGAAGGTGCCACTCCTTCAAGACAAATTAAAAAAATCACAGAAAAAGATACAAAATACAAATACAATTCCAGGAACAATTTAATTTGCCATGAGTCCGAATTTTCTTGCGCTTTGTGGTAGCTAGTCAATTTTTCCTGAAATGTCGGTAAAAAAAGTGCAAAGTCTTGCTCAGGGTGTCGTGTGATGTCAGTGTGCTGGTGCACACAGCGCTGTCAGTCCGGATGTCATCACGTCAGTGTTGGAGATTTAGTGCGATTTCTTTAATCAAGATGGCGGCAACAGCCTCTGTGCAAGCAAATGGATGAAGTGAGTATGTATATTTTTATAGGCCTCCATGTTAATGTCAGATACTGCGATCAAGGGTTCATTGACGGGGAGCACGATCGCCTTTTGCCATCATTCCACCTGAAACATACAATGAAATGCAATTTGTGAGAAAGTTATTTGTAAAGAATCAAATCTCTCTGTGATATTCCGCAAAGCAGACCAATCAAATTTTTGATAACTTCGGTGAAAGGACAGACACTGTTCTCTGACCCTATACCAACTATTGGTTGGGTTACTCCAAGACAGAATTGTACGGCAGAGTTGAAGCACAACTTTGGCGCAAAATCTTAAGCCACACCACCTTTCCAGTTAGGCCATGCCCATTCTCAGAGTAGGCATACTCACTTCTGTCTCCAAGATTTCTCCCGAGCTTCACCAGTTCTCTGGAATTGTCTACACCAAGCAATTAGGTTAATGCATAGCATCCATAGTTGTAGGTGCTCCCTAAAAATGCATCTTATTAGGTTAGCCTATTGCATCCCTTGATTTAACTCTCCTCCATTGTGGGTTACGTTTTTAGCCAAATTTATCATTGCAACCCCCCCTGATGCATTGTCAAATGTCAAGATTTCATGCACTCGTATGTAGGGATGAGCGAATCTGAGGTTTTTTGCCAGATGGATCCGTTATGCTGCTCATAGACTTCGTTTTGACGGAATGCCCCTTAAAGGCTTCCATTTTGCATTCCATCATAGAATTCCGTTATATTCCATGATACCTCAGGTTCGCTCATCCCTACGCAGAAGCAGTACAGATATCGGCTGGTGACAGCTCATGCAGCCCCATATCTACTCCCCTATTGTGTTAAGATGGCCGGACCATTGTACATAACAAGCACTTGTTACCTCCTGTGTCACACCTATCTCCACGAGCAGGGCCCTTATTCCTCTTGTTTTAATCGCTGACCTGTTTGTTGCTACGTTATTTATGGCTCTGTTTGCACCTGAACCCCCTGATTGTAAAGTGACTCGTCTTGCTATTATTATTGCCATACATAATTCTCTAAACCTAGGTGCACCAAATTGCCCCACATTTTGGCACAATTTACACCAAAATCTAGGAGATCTCATATAAGTAAATGTGGGCCAGTGTCTTAATGTTAGTGTATGGTGAATGACACATTTATTTTTATCTGAAAGTGAAGCCTTAAAAATCTACAACATATCCTGAAGGAGTTAAAAACCTGAAGCTTATGTGTGATTCCTTTGTTTGTGATTTCTTGTGAAAACTTTCCAGTGACTATATAGTTTCGTTTTCTTGAAGCTCTACATTTTGGAAACTCCCTTTTTTTCCACATGTGTTTTTAGTTGCTTTTTAAGTTTAACCCCTTGGAACTGGAAACAATTTTCATTTTTTTTGTTTTCACATTTTCCACCCTAGATTCCAATAGCTGAAGCTTTTGCTTTTTATACTTAAAAAATCTATATTTGTAGTCCCTACAACGTACTTCAACATGTGGTGTGGCTGCTAGAATAACCAAATAGCTCCAAAGATTTCTTTGTCGGAGGAAACTGCCTGTTATCAGTAAATGATCCTTCAGACACCATGTAGGGAATTTATCATGAAGTGAATAGTAGTTTGATAAATGTGTCTTATCCTTAGGCCGTGTGCTGGCCGTGCTGCGGGCCGCATATGGCGGGTCCGCAATAAACGGGCACCGACCGTGTGCAGCTCGCATCACGGATCGCGGACCCATTCACTTCAATGGGTCCGCAATCTGAGAGATGCGGAGCGGAGGCACGGATCGGAACGCCACGGAAGCACTATGGTGTGCTTCCGAGGTGTTTCTGGCCGTGCCTCCGCACTGCCAAATAGTAGCGCAAGCACTACTTTTTTGCGGTGCGGACCCTCTGATGCGGATCGCAAACCCCATTCAAGTGAATGGATCTGCAATCCGCATGCGGTGGACTCACAGTCAGTGCCCATGCATTGTGGACCGCAGTTTGCGGCCCGCAGCACGGGCACGGCCGGCACACGTTCGTGTGCATGAGGCCTTAACCTAACACTTTTGTCTAAAAAGCTGCTCAAGTTTTCCTACCCTACCTTCCTACTCGAGTGAGTGACTTTTTTCTGACTCGGTGATAAACCTGGAGTAAAATTCATTAACATAACCAACCACACTTATTGGAAAACTGGAGTGAGTGGTATAAAAATGCAAAAAGGCCCAAAATGTTTGCACAATTGATAGTAGTTACAAACACCATGTACAAGACTTGGGTCTCTTGAAGGCATAGGGTTTGGAGGCCACTATTAGGCTCCATTCATACGTTCGTATTTTTCTTTTCCAGATTTTCGGTCTGTTTTTTGCTTATCCGTGTTTTCGCAAAAACCTTCCGTTACCTTTTACCTACCTTTTACCAATCGTACATCTGCATCCGTTCCGTTTTTCCACAAAAAAAAAGGAAGGAGGAATATATGTTGGTAGGATATTTCTTTCTATTTCCTGGAAACGGATCCGCAACTGCGGATGATATGCGGATGACATATTGATGCATTCCGCATATCATCCACATTTTTTGCGGACCCATTGACTATAATGGGACCACGGACCACATATGCGGACAAAAGTAGGACAAGCTCTATCTTATTTGCGGATCCGCATAACGGAACGGAACAACGGATGCAGACAGTATATGGAGTGCTATCTGCATTTTTTCAGGACCCATTGAAATGAATGGATCCGCATCCTATCCTCATGATTTGCGGATTGGATGCGGATCGGATCAGGAAAAAAAAACACGACGTGTGAATGGACCCTTAGTCATGGCACAGGGGGGACATGATGAAACCTTGAGTGCCAGAGTTTTGTGGTCAAAATGTCACAAGTGATGTAGCATGTGGTACCTTGAGCTAACTTTTGTGACAGTTTGACCTCAGCTTCACTATCGGTTTTGGAGTACAAACTGGTTTTGCTTTCTGCTTACAGCACTTTTCAGCAGATATACAGTACTGTATGATTTTTTACTTCAGAAAAAAAGACTCAAAGAATAACTTGCACATACAATGTTGTGTGGCTCCTGAAGTCGGCTCTCTCCCAGTCTCTGGTTATAGCTGCAATATTCTCCAGGACCTTCCACAGCTCACAGTACAGGTACCCTCCATGAAGCGATCCAGGACTGCTCGCAATGATTCCAGGGACACCTCTGGTTAAAGAGATTTGTATATACTTTTGTAATTGCATAGAATTAAAAATTTAGTATAGCCCTGAGTTTTTCAATAAAATGTGTCTGTATCACCACCTGCTGTTTGTTCATTTTTTATACTTACCAACATTGCAGTTGGCAAATTCTGGCCATGTAAGCCATGGGAACACCCCAAACTCACCTGTAAGCACCTACTATAGGCAGGGTCTGCATAAACCCTGTCAATTATTGGCCCTGGAATTTGCTAGGACTACCTATGAAATTTGAATACAGTGCCTGCAAATTTGGGACTGTGGCAACTATGCTTTTTTTGTCTCATGGTCAGCGTATGAGGACTTTAAATAGCTTGGCCATGAGGCTCGGGCCCAATGCATAGGCTCATGTAATGCATGTCAAAATCTGCTTGGTGGTACACTGCAATTAGAGTTGCGTGCACCTGCCTTTTGGCAGGTTCGAGTTTGGGTTCAGGGTTTAAGAGAATTAGGTAATGAGTTCCGTTCTCAAAGGATCTATAACGTAATTCAATGCCACCATGCCGCATAATACAAGTGTATGGCCAGCTCAGAGGGCTCCGTTTTGCTGGCCATACAATTGTATTATGACAGCATGTAAAATGGAATTCCTCTAAAGGCTTTCCGTTTGGCTGGCCAGCATTGAATTAAGTGATAGATTCCCTGAGAAGTGAATCCATTACATAATTCACTTAAACCCCGAACCCAAACTCAAATCTGCCAAAAGGAAGGTTTGGTCAACTTTAATTGCATGGCCGCCCTCCATTCATTTCTATGGGGGTACCGAAAATTGGCAAGAGCTGGCTATTTACGTAAGCCCCATAGAAGTGAATGGAGCAGTACTATTTCCGTTCATTTCAACGGGACCTCTGTAGATCCCCCGTAGACACATGAGCTATGCTGTGATAGGGGGTAACCTCTCTTAGACCTATAGTGGCAAGAGCCATCAGCTATCTTAGGAAGGCCTGACGTCCTGGATGATCTGTGGTATGGAGCGCAATCTTCTTGGCCCAGACAAGACAACACCAAGTGTTGCAACTGTTGACCTGTTCAAGAATATTTACCAGCCAAGTGTGAGAGGACCCAAACCATCAATTGCATAGTACCATTTAAAGTGACAGTAGCCATTAAGGTCCCTTGCCATTGTGGAAAGGAAGAAAATTGAATTATTCTTGCTTTATTACAGAAACTAACTGTGACATTTGGGTGAACCTCCATAATATAGTCTAGTCAGTCCTAAAGAATCAGCCTGGACAGGTATATTTACGCTAAGAATGACTCATTTCTTTAGAAAGGAAACTTAGAGGAATTTATGTCAGCATTAGACTTTAGAATGCAGAAGTACAAAAACCATAAAAATGACACAAATGAGTACAAGGGTGTAAACAGTCAATAAAAAGAAAGGAATGGTTTCGCTTGTAATGTGTAAGCATTGCATATCAGTGATAAGGAGAACACATGAAGAAGCAGCTCTTACCATGGACATGCCTTTCCTGCATGTAAAATTGATTCATAACTGACCCAATGATGATGCCCTGGGATCTATCTACAGAAGAGTCTTAGACATCTTCATTCAAACACTGAGCAGCAGGTGAGCAATTACCAATTTATTATATCTAACACCACTCTGTATATTCATTTAGCACCTACTGCACTCTCTTTAATATGAGCGTGGTGGGCATGCTGACTAACAGTTCTAGATAGAAACTAGAAGATAAGGATGAACTCTTGTACATGAAGTTGTAATAGATGTCTTCTGAAATTCCAGTTATTACACCATGAAGGCAATACCTTATACATGGTCGAGTCACATTATTATGACCACTTCCTACTTTCAAAGGTGGTAGCATGCAGCTCATGAAAGAAGTCGCCTGTCGTAGAGTTGGCTTGGTGTTGGCAAGTGTTATGGTCTGGGGAATGTTTCACTCACATTCTCTGGGGCCGATCTTTCATATGGAAGATACTCTCAACCGATTTGGGTATGAATCCATCCTTGTAGATTACGTGCTCCCATTCATGCTGTTTGTCTACCCTGGAGCAGGCGGGATCTTCCAGTAAGACAATGCAACATGTCACACAGATAGAAATGTCCGACATTGGTTAGAAGAGCATGACCAACACTTCCAAGTATCACACTGGCCTTAAAATTCCCCAGACTTAAACCAGGGGCGGACTGGAAACTTAAAGTGGCCCTGGAAAAATACTAAAAGTGACCCCATTTTGTAGTTGGGTCCAAATTGATGGATTGCAGGACCAGCAATAGCACATTGTGGCATATTATACCACCCCAACAGAGCCAAATACCACAGTCCATCACAAAATACTGCCAGCAGCACAAAATAAATCCTCACTGGCCAGCCATGAGGAGGGCTCAGGCGGCCCCCTGGGCATCAGCCCACCGGGAAATTTCCCTGTAAGGTCTATCGCCAATTCTCCCCTAACCGAGCATCTGTGGGACCACCTCGATTATCACTCCCAGCTCGTCTAGCTGATATCCCTGTTGCACTGTTACCCTGGATATTAGCTGGTGGTCATAATAATATGATAATGTGACCCAACTGTATATATATATATAGAGAGAGAGAGAGGGAGAAAGAGAGAGAGGGAGAAAGAGAGAGAAAGAGAGAGATATTGTTAATTAGCACCAGGAAGATATAGGAGATCGGGTCTGTCAGCGATCAGTGCTGACAGTAAGTGTTACACAGAGGGACACATGCTAAAGGCTTAGTTCTACAGTACATTAAAATGGCAAATCTGTATACATCAGATGTAGGGGCCGGGACCTCTACATATCTTCAATGCATCCACTGCCAGCACAGGGGTATTAAGACCGGCGTCTAAATCACCGATCTTAATAAATGACCCCAACAGTTTTTAACCCACAGAAGTTACTGTAGTTGACTGAGTCTAAAAATGCCTGTGCTTTGTTGTTGCGTAGTTTTGTATTTTTCTATTGACACAGGCTTTTATATGTTTTTTAATATCACTGTTTTTGGGTACCTTCACAGTATTGTGTAACTTTCAAACCATGTTTGGGGCGACTATTGTTTTTTGGGTTTTGTTTTCACTGCACAACAAAAATCACATTTTAACTTTATTCTGCTTATCATAGTAACATAGTAACTATCTGTATCTAATATATAAGTATCTAATATATAAAGCTGAGTGTAAAGGAATCCGCACCGTTGCAGCTACAATCACGAAATTTGGCACACAGGTACACCAGGTGTCCGGGAATGTTTTAGAACGGGTATCAGCTCTCCAGGACGTACCGTTCCTGAGATATTCCCAAAAAATGCATTAACCAATAGAAGCCTGGTCACATGACCCTTATTAGCCAATAGAAGCTTACAGGCAGTTAGTCTCCACACACACCAGGTTTCCATAACAACCTAGCCAGTTCACTGCTG
The DNA here is from genome assembly GCA_900303285.1 of Rhinella marina. Classification (NCBI taxonomy): domain Eukaryota; kingdom Metazoa; phylum Chordata; class Amphibia; order Anura; family Bufonidae; genus Rhinella; species Rhinella marina. The sequence goes on from ONZH01004938.1 coordinate 374,945, forward strand.
TAGGTCTGCTTTAAAGGGGCAGAGCGCTGTGGGTGACACTGTTAAAGGAGTTTTCTGGTTACCATAAATATAACTTATGTTTTAGACTAACTCATCATCAATCATTACCTCATATAATGTAAATTTCACATATTTACCATTCAGTAGTAATAAAAGATGTTTTCTTCAACTGCTACTCACTGGGTTTTCTCCTAAATTACTATGGCATCGACCTGTAATTCAGGCCACCCTCAAAAAGAAGGACTTAAAAGTCCCACCCCCAGTCCCACTAAGTCACGCCCCTGACTTTAGTCAGGCCACATCCCTTCCACTCCGCATTTGACCGGGATTGAAAAAATGAAGGTAAAAATCAACTTCTGTCAGCTGCAGGGGAAGGAGGAGGGTGACTTTCTCCCTGCAGTTCATGCTCAGACTGCACAGTGCTGCTGTCTGAGAGTGAGCTGTTCAAAAGGACATCCCTGTGTCCATCTAGGCCCTGCGCATCACAGAGAACAGGGAGTCTGAAAGCCAGACTGTCCAGCCTCCCCCCAATGTGAAGCCATGCCACTGTTCCCAAGAAGCCACACACCCTAAACACGAGGCCACGCCCCTGGTTCCGTGAAGATACGGAGAAGAAGCTGTCTGAGACACGGAGAAGAAGCTGTCTGAGCGTGAGCTACTGAAAGGGTGGACATCCCTGTGTCTGTCCAGGCCCTGTGCCAGACGGTGGACAGGGAGTCTGAAAGCCAGACTATCCAGCCTAAAACCGGACCTAGGGGCAGGCTGATGTTAGGGTGGCCAGATGTCCGGCTTTAGGCTGGACAGTCCAGTTTTCTGGCTCCCTGTTCTCCGTCTAGTGCAGTGCCTGGACGGACGCAGGGATGTCCACCCTTTCAGTAACTCACACTCAGACAGCTTCTCCTCCGTGTCTTCATGGAGCCAGGGGGCGTGGCCTCATCTTTAGTGGTATGGCTTCATGGGGACCGGGGGCGCTGCTTCACGTTTGGGGGAATGGGTGATGAGGTCCGGCTTTCTGGGGTGAAAACAGCGGCCACCCTAGCTGCTGTGGAGGTCACAGTTAAAGGGGAGGGTGCTGTGAAAGTTTCTGTTTACTGGCGGGCTGCTGTGGAGGTCACTGTTGAAGGGGCGGGCACTGTGGAGGTCACTCTCGATATCGTTTAACGACACAAACACAAACATTAAATGAAATAGATTAAATATACCCGTGCGAAGCCGGGTCCTTCAGCTAGTAGTTTATAAGGCCAAAAAAAGACATCTGTCCTTCCAGTTCAGCCTGTTATCCTACAAGTTGATCCAGAGGAAGTTATCAGTATTAAAAAATGAAAAGCTCTTTTCCAGCAAGAAATATTGCTTTGTTTTCTTATTCTGACATCCATGTTTTTTTATTTTACTACTACTTGAGGCGATCAGTAGTTTTCACCGAAACTATATTGGGATACTGTACATGCTATCTTTTGCTCATTTTCTATTCAGTCTTACCCCTCCCCATGACTGCACCTCTGGAGAGGACTTCCCACCTGTGAACAAAAAACCTGGAAGATGACAACCAGGACACACAGTTTCCTTCTTTGGGGCCCACTCCAACAGAGCCATATCCACATCCTTGACCAAGAGGCCAGATGCCTCTTTGGCTCAGATTTTGATCAGACATTTTTAAATCACTACAGACTACACTTAAAGGCTATGTACACCTTTGTAGTAATTTTCTATGATTGCATTTAACTTATTTTTCAAATCATATTTTCAGTTGGCCTTTATTAAAAAATATTGAGCTGTTTAGTTACAAAGGGTTAACTGTTTTTTTAGCTTTGTGACAGGTACTTTCACTTTCACTTTATGCCAATAACTCTTCTCTCTAAACTATTACGAGGTCATAAACAATTATTTAAGCCACATTCTTATCAGTATGATACTGTAAGGATTGAGCTTTAATGAGTGTTTATAATGTCAAATGGCACAGATAAGAAGTCTGCTTACGCCTCAGATGACGGAAATGACAAAAAATCCACAGGCAGCTAAAAGAGCATGTCAGCACGGTACACAAAAAGGAATTCCATATTGTTAATAAAGACCAATTGAAAAAAAAAAGATTTTTAGCTCAAAATAAGTACAATGCAATGATAAAAATGGCACCCAAAGGTGTACAATAGCCTTTAAAACCTCTTTCTGATTTACCATTGGGGTATAAGGTGCTTCAGACCGTTTCCCCTTTCTAGGGTTTCTAGTTTATATCTCCAGGGGTGCTGTCATGGGGAGGGGTAAAAGATTGATTATTCTTATTGGTAATCCCATTTTTACATACCCATGATGACACTTCAATCTTTTCCCCTCCTTTATCAATTCTTTCTACATTTTTTATGAAACTGAATATCATCATCCCTGATCAGGGCTCTTGGAAATACATAGATGTGGAGAGGCATGTTCCTCTTTTATTTTTCAGGTTTCCTCTCCAGCTGTGAGAAGTTCCCTCCAGGGTGGTTGTCATGGGTTTGTGAAAACCAGATTACAGCTTGGCATAAGGGAAGAAATTACACTTCTGCTTTTCCTGCTATTTGTGACAAAATTGAGTATATATCCCATATGCCTGTCTCACACAGCACACACTCCTCAACATACCATAGCTTTATAGTATCCTTCAGGTACTGCTCATATTTGCTGTGTGAAGCTCAACCTGCAGCTTCTCTACACAAGTGTTTCAACTCCAGACCTCAAGGTCCACCTGCCGGTCATGGTTTGAGGATATCCCACAGAAACACTACCTGGGGTAAGTCTAGATGCTTTGACAATAATTATATTGCCTGCTGAATACTAAGGAAATCCTGAAAACATGACAGGCTGGGGGGTTGTGAGGAAAGGAGTTGAGAAACACTGCTGTAGACTAATATATATCTGGTCAGTGCTGTACCAGTCCACAGCCAGATGATACCGTGTCGCATGTTGCCTATGCTGCTGCCTGAAAGATGACATTCTAATCCAGTGTGATGGAGTAGTTTAGGGGCAGTCATGGACTAGGGCCTACCAGTGGAACTAATTCTATGGGCCAAACCGATAGCTACATGGCAAAATTACCCGTTCTTTTTCAGGTCTTTGACACGCCTGAACATTTTGTCAAACAGAAATGCATTGTGCACTGCAATATATAGTATTAATGGCCTATCTGCCAATCTTCTGGTATCTCCCCCTCTTCTTTCAAACATTCAGTCATAATCCCCCTGTCCAACACAACTAACTACAGAACCATCTCTAAACTCCTCGATAGTCTGGTCTACTCTTGCCTTATCCATTATTTCTCTGCTAACTCTCTCCTTGATCTATTACAACCTATTTTTTACACCCTACATTCTACAGAAACTGCCCTCACCAAAGTGACCAATGACCTCCTGACAGCTAAATGCAACGGTTACTACTCTTTACTAATTCTTCTTGATCTCTCAGCAGCATTTGTCACTGTAGATCATCATCTCCTCCTCACCATACTTTGAACTATCAGCCTTAAGTACACAGTTCTCTTTTGGTTTTCTTCTACTTCCCCTCCTCTCCATCTTGCTGTTGGGCTTCCTCATGGTTCAGTCCTAGATCCTCACCTGTTTTCTTTCAACACAACCCCTATTGGATAGACTACAAGCAGATTTGGTTTTCAGTGCCATTTCTATATTGATGACGCCCAGCTATACACTTCTTCCCATGACATTAACCCAGCTTTACTAAAAAACACATGACTGCCTGTCCGCTGTCTCTAACATCATGTCCTCTCTATATCTGAAACTCAATCTTTCAAAAACTGAACTACTGATGTTTTCTCCATCTGCTAACCTATCTAAACCTGATATGTCCATCTCAGTGTGTAGCCCTACCATCACGCCTCAACTCACTGTCTCGGTATTATATTTGACACTGATCTTTCCTTTACGTCCTATATTCAATCGCTTGCCTGCTCATATCATCTTTACCTCAAAAACATCTCTAGAATCCACCCCTTCCTTACTGTGGAAACAATAAAGACTCTCATTGTTGCCCTCACCCATTCCCAGCCAATGATTTAGGACTAACATCCACCATAATCTGAACCTCTCACTCCCGTCTCCAAGACTTCTCCTGAGTTGCACCAGTTCTTTGGAATGCCCTACCCTAAGCAACTAGGTTCATAACATCCAGAGTTTTAGGCATTCCCTAAAAACACATCCTTTTAGGTTAGCCTATAACATCTCCTGATCTAAGTCTACAACATTATCTGCCCTACCATCCCTTCAGCATCATTCTTTTGAACCTAATCCATCATCAAATATTCACAGCCCATACACTCAGACGCACTACAGATATTGGGTGTTTATGGCTTATGCAGCCTTATATCTACTCCCCTATTGTGTTAAGATGCCCAGACCATTGTACATATCAAGTACTTATTACTTTCTATGTCACCCCTATCTCCTTATAGATTGTGGGCTCTTGTGAGCAGGGCCCTCATTCCTCTTGTTGTAATCGCTGACCTGTTTGTTGCTACGTTATTTATGGCTCTGTTTGCACCTGAACCCCCTGATTGTAAAGCGCTGTGGAACATGTTGGTGCTATATAAAGAAAGATTATTATTATTTTGAGAATGTTCTTATTTAGTAGGTTTAGCAGTTACTTGGAAACTTTTTTTAAAGGGCCCTTTTACACTGCCTCGTGCACAGGGCAGTGATCGGGAGAGAACTGTTTGTTATTGACAGAGGTGCAGTAGAGATGGATTTACATACAACAATCATTTCTCTTGTATGGTGATGAACAAATGCTACTGTGATCCTTCTTCCCTATGCAGAATCATTACTTGTGGCCAGCACATCACTGTTTACACCAGGGGATCTGCTGCCAACAATGATTTTAGGCGCCACATGAAAGATGCATTCACCCAATAAATGAGTGTTTGCTCAATTGTCAGGTGACCTGTGGCACCTTTGTACAAGGCAATTATCAGGACTGAGTGTTCCATGGAAATTTCCCTCCTGATAATTGCCCTGATTAAAAGTGTTCAACGGGGCCTTAACTTGACTGTGATATCACGTCACAAAAAACATTGAAAAATTCAAGTAGGAGTTTCTTGCACTGTCTAGTTAACTATTGTCAGGATAAGAATTGCTACATTTGTATTTTATCTGCAGATATATTGTGGTATAATAGAGACATGTGTTTTTTGTTTAGATGAATGAAACCTATTAATGTGGTCTTCCGGACCAAAAATTTACCTCCTTTATAGCAAAGTTTCAACCTTATAGTGTAAGGGATCGCGTTCTCTCTCTGGGGTAGCAACCACAAATCTTCCGACAAAACCAAGTCCAATAGTGCTTTATTTGACTCTTTGGCGCCAAAGACTTATTTGACTTACCTAAAACTCCCAGTTAACACACAATATATCAGGTTCCACCAGTCTGGTCAGCTCACCAGGTATAAGTCCACACTTAGAGGAGAGATCTGGCTTTACATAGCCTTGTGGCCCCTCAGCCCTTCTGGCTGAGACCACACAAGCCTCACAGGCTTCAACCCTCTTTCCTAGGGTCAGTTCCTCTCCCCAGACTCATACACTGTGGGTTTATTTATCCCAGCTGGCCTCACCTGCAATCTCCTCAGGCCAGAGGAAAACCTATAATGGACTAGGGGTGTGGACTGGAAGACTCCCACAACCTGTCTTCCAGTCCAAAGAAATCCAACCCATACACTTTAAATAAAAACATATGCCTTGCCAAAGCAATACTATTTCTGGATTTCAGTTCTCACCCAGCTAAACTGATAAACCAGGTGAGATACACACCCCCAGTATACCTCTACCATGCACATTACCACAGTAGAAGATGTTACTTTATTTTACTTGATTTTGTTTCTTTCATAAGCTGGTATTCAGTGATGTCTGATGGGATCAGGCTGCTCCTGTAAATATGCATCAGGTAAGGATATATCAGAACTGGTCTATCTACATTTTTCTTGACTCTTATGTATTACCTGTTTCTAGACCTGAGATCTTGGATAAAAAGCGCAGTAGTATCCGGTATTAAATTGCATTGTGCCTATTTCGCTATACATCAGAACCAGGTGAGTGATCACATTACATGCTCTTGATCATACTTCTTTCACACAACCATAACATTGACCAAAAGGCTAAACTGAACTGAGGCGGTGCAGAACAGTGTATGTAGGACTTTTGAAACCACCAGTACTTTATATAGGAATGGTTTTATATCATAGATAGGGCCCCAGAGCCGCGATGACAATTGTTGTGAAAAATATCTTAAAACAGTGGTCACATAGCCCATCACTCAATACTTACCTGGGGACACTGGTCCAAAATTCAGCATCCGGCTACTCAATGAGAATAGGGGATAAGTTCCCGATTGTAGGGTTTCAACTGATGGGACCCTAGTTCACACTTCAGTGATTTGATCAGTGATTTCCATCAGTTATGTTGAGCCAAAAACAGGTGATGGTCAAAAGCACAGAACAGGTGCAGATCTTTCCATTATAACTTATTTCTGTGTAGGCCTCATTTTTAGTTGAAAATCATTGACCAAATCACTGAAGTCTGAACTAGGCCTTACCCAATTTAATTTAGATATGGGAAGCTCTGCTTTAGTGCAGCTGTAGGATGTTTCCCCACCAAGCATAGACCTCCTGTTGGTCCTATATTACTGTCCAGTTTGCAAAAGAAAAAAAATATGATTGCACATCCCCTAAGACATGCTAACTTTGGGGATTCCTACTATTATGGGATCCTACTCCTGAGAGTCTCTGTAATTGTTACCAGTCGCAAGAATTAGGCTACATCATTATATTGTCATAAGACGTCTTTGGCATTGTCGTCTTTGTAATAAGAAAATCTTTGGCTTTGACTTCTTTTTAATAAGAAAAATACAATTTTTAGTTTTGATAATCCTTCCATCTTGCTTTACACTAACACAGTAAAATTCTTTTTCCAGGCTTCAGGTACACACATACTTGAATTACTTCTGAAGAAATGGCACACAAATATTCCGGAAAAAGGTTTTATATCATGTATCATGGGACATCGGTAAATGCAGCCTACAGTATCATCAACCATGGATTTCGAGTTTCTCTCAATGGGATGTTGGGGAGTGGAGTCTATGTTAGTAGAGATGTAAGGAAGGCTTCAAAATATCCACTAGGTCAGGGACATCACGAGAAAGTGGTTTTGAAACTTAGTGTAAGGGTTGGAAAGGTTAAGAAAATTGACCGTCAAGACCACCCACTGCGGCTCACCTGGCATGATCATGGATATGACTGTGCTTGGGTGCCTCCAAGATGTGGTATGGTGAATAGTGACCAGGAAGAAGACTGTATTTATGACCCTAGTAGGATCAAAGTGACTGATGTTGTGAGGGGTCCTCCTGAACATGTCCATTCTTTAAAAGGTTTAATTGCCAGAAAACAATGACATGAAGAGTTTGAATGAGTGCTGATAACATATTCTAACATTTATGTAAAAGTTTAACATCCGAGTGGAACTGCATTTTACACTGTTTGATGTTATCATTGTGTTCCAAGAGTTGCATATTCTTCACAACTCAAGCTGATCTTCAATAACCTCTTGTGGCCTTGGGATTAGGTTTGCTTGAATTCTAGAATTATCTACCCCTTAAAATATCTAAATGTAATAAAACAT
>ONZH01004939.1:0-17548 GCA_900303285.1 Rhinella marina
AATTTTTTGGGGGTCACCTGCTACCTCATCTAACTTGGTCACTTGTTGGTGTCACCGCCATGCTGTGTCAGGCTTATGCCTGCATCGTGTGGCTGGGGATAGGAGAGCAGTGCCAGCATGGGCATTGGTCATGGATCTTCGTTACACCTAGTTGGGTGCTACCCTAACATGTGATGGGCATGTGCCTCGCCTTTCTTGATCTGGGGGAGCACAATTGCCATGAGGGTAACCACCTGTTACCCTCATGGCAATTTGGGGTAATGGTGGGATTAGGCAGCCTCAGAGGCATCCATGCATGCTGCCCCTGCTGTTTCCTGTCCATTTCCGTGGTGTTTCCATCATTTTCTGAGGTTTCCAGGTTTTCACCCAGCCTTCCCTAGGCAGAGCCTTGGTCCCCTGCAAAAATGCTCGAGTCTCCCATTGACTTCAATGGGGTTTGTTACTCGAAACGAGCACCCGAGCATCGGGAAAAGTTCAACCTGAATAACGAGCACCCGAGCATCGGGAAAAGTTCAACCTGAATAACGAGCACCCGAGCATTTTAGCGCTCGCTCATCTCTATATATAACTAAGAGAAAAAACTTATATTTTGTACACTCCGGCTAGTGTGCAGCACACGACAGAATTTTGCACTGCACTGTATAATATATAACTGAGAGGAAAAACGTATATTTTCTACACTCTGGCTAGTGTGCAGCACACGAAAGAATTTTGCACTGCACTGTATAATGTATAACTGAGAGGAAAAACGTACATTTTCTACACTCTGGCTAGTGTGCAGCACACAACAGAATTTTTCACTGCACTGTATAATATATAACTGAGAGAAAAAACTTATATTTTCTACACTCTGGCTAGTGTGCAGCACACGACAGAATTTTGCACTGCACTGTATAATATATAACTGAGAGGAAAAACGTATATTTTCTACACTCCGGCTAGTGTGCAGCACACGACAGAATTTTGCACTGCACTGTAGTATATATGACTGAGAGGAAAAACGTATATTTTCTACACTCCGGCTAGTGTGCAGCACACAACACAATTTCGCACTGCACTGTAGTATATATGACTGAGAGGAAAAACGTAGTCTTTAGACGGCGGCTATTGCACCGCAAACCACTCAATTTTTCACTGCACTGTATAATATATAACTGAGAGGAAAAACTTATATTTTCTACACTCCAGCTAGTGTGCAGCACACAACAGAATTTTTCACTACACTGTATAATATATAACTGAGAGAAAAAACTTATATTTTCTACACTCTGGCTAGTGTGCAGCACACGACAGAATTTTGCACTGCACTGTATAATATATAACTGAGAGGAAAAACGTATATTTTCTACACTCCGGCTAGTGTGCAGCACACGACAGAATTTTGCACTGCACTGTAGTATATATGACTGAGAGGAAAAACGTAGTCTTTAGACGGTGGCTATTGCACCGCAAACCACTCAATTTTTCACTGCACTGTATAATATATAACTGAGAGGAAAAACTTATATTTTCTACACTCCAGCTAGTGTGCAGCACACGACAGAATTTTTCACTTCACTGTATAATATATAACTGAGAGAAAAAACATATATTTTCTACTCTCCAGCTAGTGTGCAGCACGCGACACAATTTCGCACTGCACTGTAGTATAAAAACGTAGTCTTTAGACGGCGGCTATTGCACCGCAAACCACTCAATTTTTCACTGCACTGTAGAATATATAAAAAAAACTTATTCCCTAGAGTGACGCTACTGTACAGCACACTACATAATTGTTCACTGGACTGTAGTGTATAGAAATGAGAGAAAAAACGTATGCCCTAGACTGACGCTACTGTACAGTACACTACATAATTGTTCACTGGACTGTAGTGTATAGAAATGAGAGAAAACCGTATTCCCTAGACTGACGCTACTGTACAGTACACTACATAATTGTTCACTGGACTGTAGTGTATAGAAATGAGAGAAAAACGTATTCCCTAGACTGACGCTACTGTACAGTACACTACATAATTGTTCACTGGACCGTAGTGTATAGAAATGAGAGAAAAAACGTATTCCCTAGACTGACGCTACTGTACAGTACACTACATAATTGTTCACTGGACTGTAGTGTATGGAAATGAGAGAAAAATCGTAATCCCTAGACTGCACTACAGATCCCAGCAAGCCAAGGTACAGCAGCAGCAGCAGCAAAAATGAGTACTGAGAGGACTTTGGGCAATTTCTTTTGGGTCTGTGTGGACCACGTGCTGTCCCTTCTGCCACCAGTCACTGTGTACAGTGTGCAGCCAAGATGGCGGTAGCTGCACTACAAGTCCCAGCCAGCAGCCAGGAGGAGACCAAAAAAAAAAGGTGCTTGTAGCCCTTAGAAGGGCTGTTGGGTTCTTTGTGGGTGATTCCTGCCTAACCAACATCTAAATTCAGGCCCTAACACTCTCCCTGACAGACAGCAGCTCTATCCCTAATCTCATGCAGGCGGCATCTGACGCGAGCAGCGCGGGACCAGATTCTTATATTCCCTGATCTGATCAGGTCATCTGATCTGGCCAGCCAATCCCTGCTATCGACTTGTAGGGGTCCCATGTGATGCTAGGAGGTACCAAAGACTCTCCTGCATGTTGATTGGCTGAGAAAAGGCGCCTAACATGCAGGAAGAGGAAGTTGCCATTTCCTCGAGGATCGCAATATGCTCGTCCGAGTATCGAGCATATGCGGATACCCTAATACTCGAACGAGCACCAAGCTCGGACGAGCATGTTCGCTCATCTCTAATCATTATTCATCAATTCATCCAACACTTGGTATAGTGCGTGGTGATGTAAGGCTTATATGTGCAGTACCCCGGAATAGTTATCTTGCAAACTGTTCTTGTTGTATAATGTTATTAAATGCTATTTAATATGTTACTATCTTGTAATGTACCAGCATATCTCTGTATATTTGCCCCTGTAGGTGTTGGACTTAGATCTGCCCCTAACTCCCTCTGGTGCTAGTGGAGGAAACGAGTGGAAGCTACATGTGTTCACTCCTCAAGGTACTATGCCTAAAGTTGAGAGAACCACTAATTCTGAGAAATTTACAGAGAGAAAACCATCTCTACTACACAGTTATTCAGAAAAAAAGCATTTTAAAACTTTGATCTGAACTTGCCTTTGGTTCTGAGGTACCAGTCAGAACCAAAGCCGAGTTCGAATCCCAGGTTTAAAATGGTTTTCAAGTTTAAAAATAAAATACTGAAGTTATTCACTGAAGTCTTGCGAGACTTCAGGAATAACTATTTATAAATATATCAGGGGTCAGTACAAAAATCTCTCCCATGATCTATTTATACCCAGGAATGTGACTGTGACGAGGGGACATCCTCTGCGACTGGAGAAAAGAAGGTTTGTACACAAATATAGAAGAGATTTCTTTACGGTAACAGCAGTAAGACTATAGCACTCTCTGCCTGAGGAGGTGGTGATGGTAAGTTCACTAAAAGAGTTCAAGAGGGGCCTGGATGTATTTCTGGAGGGTAATAATATTACAGGTTATAGTTAGTAGAGAGGGGTCGTTGATCCAGGGAGTTATTTTGATTGCCTGATTGGAGTCGAGAAGGAAATTTTTCCTTTAACCCTTTCAGTACCGGAGGTTTTTTCGGTTATGCGTTTTCGTTTTGCGCTCCCTGCCTTCAAACAGCCATAACTGTTTTATTTTTCTGTTCACATAGCTGTTTGAGGGCTTGTTTTTTGCAGGACAAGTTGTACTTTCCAACGCCACCATTTAATATTGCATATGGTGTAGTGGGAAGCAGGAAGTCCATGTGTCCGCATCGCCCCAGCGCCGTACATGTACGGCGCTGGTATCCTAAGGGTTAAAGTGGGGAAAATTGGCTTTTACCTCACAGGGGTTTTTTGCCTTCCTCTGGATCAACTTGCAGGATAACGGGCCGAACTGGATGGACAGATGTCTTTTTTTAGCCTTATAAACTATGTTACTATAAGTGACTTCACCTCATCGGAGGCCGTACATTTTAATGCTGTATGGAGATGGATCTCCGTACAGTATTAATCCAAAGTGTTGAGCAAAGCAACTTTGGATCTAGAATCCGAAGCTTACTTCACACATCTCTAGACATGATCCATGCTGGTTATTATGCAGCTGTTGATAGCCTGTTCAAACAAATATTGTTCAGTTTGACTACTACCATCTTGGCCACGGATTACATAGATTTGTACTCAGTCTGGAAAAAGCAGAGATCAGGGCAGGCAGAGTACATGCAAATCCGTAGGTGGCTTAGGGTCAGTACAGTGAACTGGCATGGGTCAGGTAGTGGTAGACAATCAGGATCCATGAAAAAAGCAGAAGTTGGTGCAAAGGAATCTATTGCTTAACCAAGGGGTGGAACAGACAACTCAGCATATATAGGAGGGTTGATGACCTCTTTAGTCAAACTGCTAAACACATATTAAAAAGGGAAATTAGCTCTTGCAATGCTGCAGGGAGAAGTACAAAGTATAGACACCAAAGCACAAATAGAAAGATGACTAGTAGCCAGGCTGCAGCATAGGACACAGGAGTGTGATGGACTGCCCCAGGCCATGCCCGCCCTGCATAGTGGGATGGCAACAAGCATAGAGCATCACCATAATACACAGCTCTCCTGGCGTGTCTGTTTAAAAAATACTTAGTTTCTACAAGATGACAGTTCTGGATCATAATTTTCTCATACAGTAACTCTGGTGTGTTTTCCAACAGTCTAGCTCCATCAACGTAACATAGTAACATACTGTAGTTTATAAGACCGAAAAAAGACATCTGTCCATCCAGTCCAGCCTGTTTTCCTACAAGTTGATCCAGAGGAAGGCAAAAAAACCCTGTGAGGTAGAAGCCAATTTTCCCCACTTCAGGGGGAAAATTCCTTCCCGACTCCAATCAGGCAATCAGAATAACTCCCTGGATCAATGACCCATCTCTAGTAACTATAGCCTGTAATATTATTACCCTCCAGAAATACATCCAGGCCCGTCTTCAACTCTTTTAGTGAACTTACCATCACCACTTCCTCAGGCAGAGAGTTCCATAGTCTTACTGCTCTTACCATAAAGAACCCTCTTCTATGTTTGTGTACAAACCTTCTTTCCTCCAGACGCAGAGGATGTCCCCTCATCACAGTAACAGTCCTGGGGATAAATAGATCATGGGAGAGATCTCTGTACTGACCCCTGATATATTTATGGATAGTTATTAGATCTCCCCTCAGTCGTATTTTTTCTAAAGTGAAAGTGAATAACCCTAATTTTGATAATCTTTCTGGGTACTGTAGTCCACCCATTCCAGTTATTACTTTAGTTGCCCTCCTCTGAGCCCTCTCCAGCTCTGCTATGTCTGCCTTGTTCATAGGAGCCCAGAACTGTACACAGTACTCCATGTGTGTTTTTTTTTAAATCAGTATTTTTTTATTGAATTATTACAAACTATTTGGCTGGTAAAGCCACAGTTACATAAAATAAAATTAAATAACAAAAGGCAAAGGAACAATAAAGGTTCACGGTACATACCAGGTTAAAAAGTGGATTAGAGGCGGAGATGCATCGTAGGATATAAAACTCACACATACAATCATGAGAAAGGAAAATGGTCAAGCAATACAAACGTATTTAGATGAAGACCAGGCGTCCCACACTCTTTCAAATTTAGAAACCGTGGATGTTGTGTGGGCAATAGTTCTTTCGTATAAGAAGGTCATATTCACTCTGTGAACCACTTCATTATCCGAGGGAACTAAACTGCTTTTCCATTTACTAGTTATTGCTAGTTTGGTAGCTATAAAAAGATGTGCTGCCACAATTCTACTACGGCAGGAATAATATTAAGCCTGAGTAGAAGAAGCGCCAGCTCAGGTGTAGGAGGGATTGGCGTTCTGGCTATATCTGAGATTATAGCAAAAACCCTATGCCAAAGAGCCGTTAACACGGGGCAACTCCACAAAATATGGAGAAGAGTGCCTTTACATCCGCAATTGTGCCAGCAAAGGTGGGAGACGCCTGGGAACATATGGCTTAGTCTGTCAGGTGTATAATACCATCTCAATATGGTTTTGAAAAAGGATTCAACATGAAGGGTACATTTGAGGTTAGAGGAAATAAACTTTAAGGCAGATGACCATTCTAATGTAGTGAAAGTACACTGAAGATCTTTTTCCCAGGATAATATAGGAGCAGATTTGGTAAACGTGTCTTTCCCCCCCAATTGTAAGTAAAGGAGGCTAAGGGAGGACGCTGAGGTAGAAGGCTTAGACCAGAATTGAAGGATGTCAGGGTTGGCTTCAACTGAAGTGGAGCTGGTGGACATGAGATGGTGTCTAATCTGCAGGTACTTATAGAATTCGGTATTGGGGATACCAAACTCCCGCTTAAGTTCCTGGAAAGTGCGAAGAGTATCATTTGCGTAGAGCTGGGACACTTTGGTCAAGGAACAGCTTCTCCAAGAGGAGAGGTCTAAGTCTGTGACAAACAACTCCAAAAGCTCTATGGGAGTTACCTCACGTAATGCTCCATGTGTGGTTTGATTCGTGATTTGTAAAGTGGCAGGACTATGCTCTCATCACGAGCATCTATGTCCCTTTTGATGCAAGCCATTATCTTATTGGCCTTGGCAGCAGCTGTCTGACACTGGTTTCTACAGCTTAGTTTGCTGTTCACTAAAATTCCTAGGTCCTTTTCCATGTCAGAGTTACCCAATGTTTTACCATTCAGTATGTACTGGTGACTTGCATTATTTCTTCCCATATGCATATAACCTTACATTTGTCAGTGTTAAACCTCATCTGCCACTTCTCTGCACAAGCCTCCAATCTATCCAGATCGATCTGTAGCAGTGTACTGTCCTCTTCTGTTTTAATTACTTTACACAGTTTAGTGTCATCTGCAAAAATTGATATTTTACTGTGCAAGCCTTCTAAAAGATCATTAATAAATATATTGAAGAGAATTGGGCCCAATACTGACCCCTGTGGTACCCCACTAGTGACAGTGACCCAATCTGAGTATGTACCATTAATAACCACCCTCTGTTTTCTATCACTGAGCCAGTTACTTACCCACATACAGACATTTTCTCCCAGACCAAGCATTCCCATTTTATATACTAACATTTTATGTGGTACTGTGTCAAATGCTTTGGAGAAGTCCAGATATATGACATCCATTGATTCGCCGCAGTCAGGTCTAGAACTTACCTCCTCATAAAAACTGATTAAATTGGTTTGACATGACCGATCCCTCATGAAGCCATGCTGATATGGAGTTATTTGCTTATTTTTATTGAGGTACTCCAAGATAGCATCTCTTAGAAAACCCTCAAACAGTTTACCCACGACAGATGTTAAACTTACCGGCCTATAGTTCCCGGGCTCTGTTTTTGGACCCCTTTTTGAATATTGGCACCACATTTGTTATGTGCCAATCCTGTGGAACACTCCCTGTCTGTAGAGTCCTTAAATATCAGAAATAAGGGTCTGGCTATGACACTACTTAATTCTTTTAGGATACAGGGGTGTATGCCTTCCTGTCCTGGCGATTTGTCTATTTTAATCTTTTTAAGACGTCGCTGTACTTCTTCCTGGGTCAGACAGGGCACCTTTAATGGGGAATTTACTTTTATATTCTGCATTTCATCTGACAGTTTATTTTCCTCAGTGAATACAGTGGAGAAAAAAATATTTAGTAGCTTCGCTTTCTCCTCATCGCTCTCTGCAACTCCCCCCCTCATTACTCTGTAAGGGGCCAACACCTTCAGGTTTATACTTTTTACCATTTATATAATTAAAGAACATTTTAGGGTTAGTTTTACTCTCTTTGACGATTAATCTCTCGGTCTCTAGTTTGGCTGCTTTTATTTGTCTTTTACATATTCTATTTTTTTCTTATAGTTTTTCAATGCTTCCTCGCCACCCTTGTATTTTAGTGATTTAAATGCTCTCTTTTTGTTTTTTTGTCATTTATTGCTTTCTTTAAAGTTCTATTTATCCACATTGTTTTTTTTCTTGTTCCTTAACCTTTTATTCCCATATGATATGTACCTCTCACAATTAGATATTAGGATGCTTTTAAAAATATCCCATTTTGTGGCTGTACTTTTATTTTTGAGGACTTTGTCCCAGTTAGTTAGGCCTATGGCCTCTCTTAGTCGCCTAAATTTTGTTTTTTTGAAGTATGGTATTTTTGTTCCTCCCTGAAGAAACGCTCTTTTGAATGACAATTGGAAGGTTATTATTTTATGGTCACTTTTCTGCCAGGTGTCTCCCAACCTGCACATGTGTTGTTCTGTCAGGTCTATTGGTTAATACTAAGTCCAGTATGGCCAACCCTCTAGTTGATTGGATAATGTCAGGGGCACATCCCCAACTGATAAAACCCACATGTCAAGTTATTCATATCAATATTTCTGGTGCAAAACACTAGGCCTCAAAACTATTACACTATGCGCATACATTACCATAGAAACCTACTAATTTCCCCTCACACAAAAGGGAACACAAAGAAATGCCCATATACCAATATAAAATAATATAGTTTAGTTTTATTTTTAATAGCTTACAAGGATAGGCAATCAAGGGTAACAATAACCCATACTGCTGCGTAGAACCAAAGGTCCCCACCACAGCAACCCACCACTGCACAAAAGTAGATGTTATAAATATATATATATGTATGGGTAACGGCACATAAATAAAGTCACAGCCCTGACCTCAATGCTTCAGAAGTTCTATAACCACAGCTAATAAGCAAAATATGGCAAATGGAAAGAGATCCACAGGCATCAAACAAATATCACCATGTGCTCACCCACAGAAGTAACCAGCAGTAGTGTGATAGTAGGGGGAACCAGCAGAAACCCTCAACGCGCATTTCACCTCAACAAGGCTTCTGGTGGTCTAGGGTTGTGAAGTGGTTAATACTAGAATTCCTCTTGTTAATTCCATCAGTATTCCTGACAGTTTAGAGCAGGGAATAGGGTTAATGTCAGTATCCTTGGTGATGCATGGCACCGAAGGAGTTAATGGCTGAATCCATAATGAAGGGGGTAATTCCAGTATTCCTGATGGTCTAGAACAGATGGTTAAATGGGTTTGTAGATTGTAGATGGTTAACATTGCAGTAGGTTACTCACCTCTCCATTTTCCATCATTTTAAACAAGAGGTTCGACTTCCTATTTGCTCTCAACATTGTAGGTGCAGGGAATGGACAGAGGACTGTCCAGCTGCGCAGTTCTCTCTGTTATCCAGCAGAGTGATTCAGGAACACTCTGCCCAATCATTAAGTTGAGCACTGACAGAATCTGCACAGGAGCAGACATTCCCTGAGGGGGATACTTTGTGAGCAGTGCAGCCAAGCTGCTACAAAGTTTAGCTGGAAAATGCAAATGGGGTGATCTATATTTTGTTAAATTGTAATTTACATTATAACATCACAATGCTTGTTACTCATTCAACATTCTAAACAAGCAGTCAGCTCTTCTTCCACTAAATGCACCTTCAACTTTCCTCATAGCCCCCAGTGAGCCTGTCATTTATTTAACTGTACAGATTAGGACATTTGAAAACTACTTACTTACAATCTATGGTGCAGACCTCCTGAAGCTAGCAGTTCAGCAGGTACCAAATACTGACCTCAGACACACCATTACTGGGCTGTCCTTAGAGACGTGTAAGACATCTTAAAAGGACAAGATAAAATCCAATGTTTACACCATAGGTAGATAAAGAACAACTGACAGATACAATAAACAAAAAAATTATTTTTGCTTCCAGATACCAATATATCCAAAAAGAAAGGTCTCCAGCATCCACTTCAGTGTAAGAAGTTATTTATACCTTTACATAATAATGCCACATAATGGCCCACCCAAACGCATGTAAGCTGGTAGGAGCTGATCACATCTGGTTATTTAAACCTGGTCAGAACTGTTACATGTTGACTGAACAAGATAATTCGTTGGTTTTTGTTCATTTGAAAAGGTGCTTTGGGATTTGACCTGGAAAGTCTCCTGCCTTCTTTTTGACTGCTGCCTGTCCTGCAATCTCATTGCATGGTTATGTTTAATTATGGTTACTTGTTTCAAAAATAGTACCTGCTAACCAACATCCCTTAGACTTTGTCATTGGTTTAACTATGTCCAGAAACCTAACTGTGACAAAGTAGGATTCAGATGGGCTCAGATTTTGTACAGATAGCCTCATGCTACATTAGTTACTGATTACAGATAGCTTTTGTACTCATGAATACAATCTTGAGATCTTGATAATAAGTTATTTTAATAAAACAGAAAATTTTGATGCAGATTTATCATAGTCCGTGGCTGGCGTACATTTCAGAGCTCTTCTATTCCAGAAAACTGGCAAAGCAGATGATAAATGTGGTAGGGTCACCAGCGTCACCCTCTCCCCAGTCTCAGCACACCCCCTTTTCAGAAAGGTGGCAAGTTCTGCAGAGAAACGCCACTTGCACATAAATGATTGGCAAATCTTTATGATAAATCTGCCCCCAAGACTTTGAAGAAAATGTGCACAGCTGCTGTATCTTTTTACAAAATAAATTATGTCATGTTTTGCTAATTTTAAAACTAGACTTTAAGCAAACATTTTAATTTAATAACATTTTAATTAAAAATGTAATTTAAAAATCAGTGCTTTATTGATCAAATAATTATCAGGCAAGATAATTAACTACTTAAATCGCATGAATATAGAGCAAGTCATTGGAATTAGTAAGCAATATTCAAATTGTGACAACTTGGGGTCATTTAGCTTCCTAGGATCACCATCTTCTCAGTTTAGATGATTGACAAAGAAGAAGCCACTCCAACACAGCTTTATTATTTCTTGTAACACAAGAGAGTGTACTTGCCACAGCAATCAGTGTACATTTCCAACACAGGTTACTAAACAAATCCTAGGCTTTCTAGCCGCCAACTAAAAAGCAGTTTGTCCCTGACTAACAGGAGCTGGGTCTACCACTCATTTTCCAAAACAAAAGTCACAATTCATACCATAAATCTGGTCAGAAGTTTTGCTATGGCTCCACAGGCCTTGGCATTGCCGGTGTCTTCCCCAGACTGGAAGCCCTTTTGGAAGAGCTCAGCCCATGTATAACTAAGCTCTCCAGCTGGGTTCAAATTCTGAGGAACAGAGGGAAAGACCCAACTTTCTGAGACTTGTCTTTCTTACCCAGCTTTCCCTGGTTAAGACACACAATTCTAATGGCACCAATATGCCACTCTGGCAGCTCCACTGCCACAAAATGTACAGCATTTTCTTTGCAGACTAAATTACAAATTTTCTCAGAAATAAAATACAGTTACATAATTAATATGGCTGGCATATACCCATCAGCCATAATATTAAAACTTAAAATTGTGTAGATTTCTCTCCTGCCAACAGAACAGTTCTAACCCATTGATATATAGATTCTTCTGAATGTTGTATCTTGCAACAAGATTTTAGCAGCAGATCCTTTAAGTCTTGCAAGTTGGGGAGTGAGACCTCCATGAATCAGACATCGTTTTTCCAAGCACATCCCACAGATTCTGGATTGGATTGAGATCAGGGAAATCTGGGAGCCAAGTCAATAACCTGACCTCTTTGTCATGCTCCTCAAATTATTCCCAAACAAGTTTTCCAGTGTGGCATGGTACAATATCCTGTTTGTTTATTATGTTTGTGTATGTGGTATGTGTAAAAGAAATATCTACATGAATGCCAGGGATTCCCAGCAGAACACAGACCAAACCAATACACCACCTAAGCCAGCTTGCATTCTTCTAGTAATGCATTCTGTGGTTTTGATTCCCTAGGCAAGTGACGCACATACACCCAGCCATCCACATGATGTGAAAGAAAGCATGACACATCAGACCAGGCCACCTTCTTCCATTGCTGCCTGCTCCAGTTCTGATCCTTAATGCCTCCTGTTGGTACTTTTCAAATTCTGTTTGCCCTACCAACATGTTTGTTTTTCAAAGTTTAGGAATAATGAAATTATATTTAGGTTATTGTTACCAAAGTGAAATTCCCAAAATGCTGTGCATTAATAGAAATGACCAGATCGAACAGAGTATGGACTTCGACAAACTGGTCTATCAAGTTATCTTGAAACTTCAGGAATTTTCTCCCCTTTGCAGTTGGAGCAGAACCATGACCCAAATCCATATGCGGGTAGTTAAAGGGAACCTGTCAGTGTAATCTCCAGGTAGCATGTTACAAACAGGAGGAGCTGAGCAGAATGATATATAGGTTTGTGTAAAAATATTCAGGGTACGAAGGCAGAAGTCAGGGCAGGCGGCAATCAGGCAAAGTCCGTAAACGTAGACCAGGGTCAGAGTAGGCATCAATCAGGCACACAGAATGACAAAAAACAGCAGAACACCTTAGCTCAAACAGGAAACTAGACATGCTGCTGAGCTGAGTGTCTAAAAAATTATGGGTGAGATGCTGCTGAGCTGACCGTATAAAAAATTATGGGTGACATGCTGCTGAGCTGACCGTCTAAAACATTATGGGTGACATGCTGCTGAGCTGACCGTTTAAAACATTATGGGTAACATGCTGCTTAGCTGACCGTATAAAAAATATGGGTGACATGCTGCTGAGCTGACCGTCTAAAACATTATGGGTGACATGCCGCTTAGCTGACCGTCTAAAACATTATGGTTGAGGGCCAGCTGGTGAGCTGACCATCTAAAACATTATGGTTGAGGGCCTGCTGGTGTGCTGACCGTCTAAAATATTATGGCTCTGGGCCTGCTGGTGAGCGTACCATCTTAAACATTAGGGTGACATGCTGCTTAGCTGACCGTCTAAAACATTATGGGTGACATGCCGCTTAGCTGACCGTCTAAAACATTATGGTTGAGGGCCAGCTGGTGAGCTGACCATCTAAAACATTATGGTTGAGGGCCTGCTGGTGTGCTGACCGTCTAAAATATTATGGCTCTGGGCCTGCTGGTGAGCTGACCATCTTAAACATTAGGGTGACATGCTGCTTAGCTGACCGCATAAAAAATTATGGGTGACATGCTGCTGAGCTGACCGTCTAAAACATTATGGGTAACATGCCGCTTAGCTGACCGTCTAAAACATTTTGATTGAGGGCCAGCTGGTGAGCTGACCATCTAAAATATTATGGTTGAGGGCCTGCTGGTGAGCTGACCGTCTAAAAAACTATGGTGCAGGGCCACCCAGACACCCAATAATTATACGGCACAGAGG
Organism: Rhinella marina; assembly: GCA_900303285.1. Classification (NCBI taxonomy): domain Eukaryota; kingdom Metazoa; phylum Chordata; class Amphibia; order Anura; family Bufonidae; genus Rhinella; species Rhinella marina. The sequence continues at coordinate 13,257 of ONZH01004939.1, forward strand.
GATCGCTGAGGACGTTGACACGGTCAGCTAGGTACTCCTTTACCATCTTCCAAAACGTTACCCTCCTTGTGACACTAGGCCGCTCATCAGGGTGAGGGTGCTGGTGGGGTGTCAAGAAACTGTCCCAGGCCTTGGAGAGTGTCGCCCTGCCTTTGTTGGAACTGCTGTGTGTTCCCCTCGTCTCCCCTCCTCGGGTGGCCAAGGAACTACGTACTCTGCCGCCAGAGTTGTCAGAAGGAATTTTTTGGAGCAATTTTTCGACAAGGGCCTTCTGGTATTGCAACATTTTACTTGTCCTCTCCACCACAGGAATGAGAGATGAGACATACTCTTTTTAGCGGGGGTCAAGAAGGGTGAACAACCAGTAATCAGTGTTGGCTCATATGCCTATAACACGAGGGTCACGGGAAACGCAGCATAGGATGAAGTCAGCCATGTGTGCCAGAGTCCCAACAGACAAGGCTTCGCTCTCCCCACCAGCATGATGACACTCAATATCCTCCTCGTCCTCTTCCTCCTCTTCGGCCCATCCACGCTGAAGAGATGGTGTAAATGTGCTATGGCTACCCTGTGTTACGGTGGCAACCGTCTCTTCCTTCTCCTCCTCCAATTCGCGCTGAGAAGACGAATCGAGGGTGGTCTGGCTATCACCCTGTGTAGGGTCTTCCCCCATTTCCACCTCTTTCACACACAGTGCGTCAGCCTTTATTGTGAGCAGTGAGCTTTTTAGTAGACACAGAAGTGGGATGGTTACGCTGATAATTGCATTATCGCCGCTCACCATCTGTGTAGATTCATCAAAGTTGTGTAAAACCACACAGAGGTCAGACATCAATGCCCACTTGTCACTTGTGAAGAGCGGAAGCTGACTGGAAAGGCACCGACCGTGTTGCAGCTGGTATTCTACTACTGCTCAGGTCGCACAGCAGTCGGTGATCTGGCAAGCGCTGCTGCAGCGTTGCCAGGCCAGCTGGAGCTGTAGGTGACTTGCGGAAATGGGCACACAGGCGACGCACCTTCACCAGTAGCTGAGGCAAATTGGGGCAGGTTTTCAGAAACCACTGAACAACTAAGTTGAAGACATGGGCCAGGCATGGTATGTGTGTGAGGTCGGCCAGCTCCAAAGCCGCCACCAAGTTGCAGCCATTATCAAATACAACCATGCCTGGCTATAGGTTGACTGGAAAGAGCCACAGCTCAGCCTGGTCCCTTATGCCCTGCCACAGCTCTGCGGCAGTGTGCTGTTTGTCACCTAGGCAAATAAGCTTCAGCACGGCCTGTTGCCACTTCCCGAATGCTGTGCTACACTGCTTCCAGCTACTGAGTGAAGTCTGACTGGTGCTGCAAGATGGCAATTCTGCATGGGAAGTAGAGGAGGAGGTGGAGGAAGAGAAGGAGGGGTTGCAGCCGCTACTGTAGGTGGTGGCGGAAATCCGGATGGAAGTAGGGCCAGCAATCCTTGGCGTGGGTAGCACCTGTGCCATCCCAGGGTACGACTCGCTCCCAGCCTCCACAACATTCACCCAGTGTGCCGTCAGGAAAATGTAGCATCCTTGGCCAGAAGCGCTTCTCCATGTGTCAGTTTTTAAGTGGACCTTGCCAGTAACTGCGTTGGTCAGGGCACGGGTTATGTTTCTGGACACATGCTGGTGTAAGGAGGGGATGGCACACCGGGAAAAATAGTGGTGGCTGGGGACTGCATAAAGAGGGACAGCCGCGGCCATCAGGCTGCGAAAAGCCTCGGTGTCCACCAGCCTAAACGCGCTTAGAGCTATGGCCTGTGGGTGTGCGGCAGGGTATTTGCGCTTGTGTTCAAATGCCTGGGGTAAGGACATTTGAACGCTGCTCTGGGACACTGAAGTGGACGTGCTGGCTGATGGTTCTTGCGAAGGTCCAGTTGCAAGGCGGGAGGCATCTGGGCCTGCGTCTTGGACAGCAGGTAACAGAGGGGAAGAGGAGGCAGTGGTGTGACCTGCAGATACAGATCGTGGACCCAAGCGTTCAGCCCACCTTTTAGGGTACTTTGCTGCCATGTGGCGGATCATGCTGGTGGTGGTCAGGTTGCTGGTGTTTACGCCCCTGCTCATCTTGGTACGGCACAGGTTGCAAATTACAATCCGTTTATCGTCAGCACTTTCCTCAATAAAACGCCAGACTGCAGAACACCTAACCCTTGGCAAGGGAGATTGCCGCGAGGGACTGCTCTGGGGAACAGTGGCAGGCCTGGTTGGCGTGGCCTGCCTTCTCCCTTTTGCCACCCCACTGCCTCTTTCAGCCTGTTGCAGTGCTGCGGATCCCTCCCCCTCTGTACTGCTGTCCTCGCTCGGCTTGCCACCTTCCCAGGTTGGGTCAGCAATTTCATCGTCCTCCACCTCCTCTTCTATTTCCTCTCTCTGGTCCTCCTCCTGACATGAACTTTAGTTGGTTGGGTCACACTCTTTCAAACGAATTAGGGTGATAGGAAACAGTTCCCAGGCCGAGTTATACAATTAAAATGAAGATTCCTGCACCCAAGTGATTGCTTCTATTTGCTTTTATTTGGAAACACATGCAGGTTCAATCAAATACAGCTCACAGTTCCGAGCGTTTTCGGCAAGTGCCTTCATCAGGGAGCTGCGGAGCATGTGAAATAACATCCATAAGTGCGTATGCAACCACAATCGTGTATAAACATCTGTGACATTACACAATATTTTATATACTATTTGCAGACTGTAAATCGCAAATCCAGACAGTGATCATAATGCGTATGGAGGGAAGAACAGTTCCCTAAATAACGCAAATTAGAACAGAGTCACATTCATAAAGTCGCAATCAGTAAACGTAAACAAAATGAGTGACAACTATGCCAGATCCCATATATATGTAGGACACTATCGTCCCTTATATGTATTGATATGAGGGAGATCAAGGAAAGATGTTGATATGTGAAGAAGTTGAAGGTAAGTATTAGTCATGGAGATATAGAGTGTATGCCTGCGTATACAAAGATGCGTTGTCATATATTGCGGAGTGTTCATACCTGTAGGAACCATGCAGTGGAGGTCGGAGCTTGTCCAAGGAGGAGAATGGGCCTCCTATAGCTAGACTTGTTCGGGCTCTGTGGCCCTGGTAAGGCGCTGATATGTGGTGGGCTGCTGCCCTGAAGTATGGCGCCTGGTAGCGTGTGCTGTATAGTAGCGCTTATAAAGCGCGCGCTCAATGCTAGTGGGTGGGCCGCTTTGGCGGGGCCATGAGCGCATGCGCTCCTATGTGGGGAAAAGTAAAAATGGCCACTGCATGGTGGAAAGTACAGTGCGCTTGTGTCGTAGTACTAAAGATGGCTGCCGCGTGAGTGGTAGTGCTGGGCGCCTGTGCAGGGACTAAAGATGGTGCTCATGGTCCGAATGTCACTCCAGCGCATGCGCGAGGATTGCGATGCGCTGAGGGAGATAGAGATGTGTATATGTCAAATTGGAATCTCAATATTTGTATGATATGAAATCCTAATGATATGTTATGATATGCAGAGCATCAGGAACAATATACATTGGTGAGGGAACGACAGATGGAGTGAATGACATATATGGATAGAATACACAGTCTAATATAGGCGTTAATGACAGGATGCAGCTTATGGACTGAAATATATGGACAAAATAGGCATTAATCACAAATGGCTTGCGTGGAGGATATATTACCAGTCATGAGAAAGGGTGTTGATGTAATGAGATCTTAACAAGTGAAGTCACCGTTGATTCTGCAAAAGAAGAGCAGATTAGTGTCTTGAAAGAACAACATCTGGATTCTAACACCAATATATTAAAGAATACAGACCAAATGATCACAAGTAGCTTCCTAGATCATAGTCCCTATTAAGGCCCTTGGGTTCAAGGGTTTGTAGATGATATATCCAAAAAGCCTCTCGTTGCTTTAGTAGACGTGAGTAGAGATGAGCAAGTAGTGTTCGATCGAGCCGGTATTCGATCGAATACTACGCTATTCGGCATACTCGATTTCAATCGAGTATAACGGCGATGGCGCACTGAGAATTCGTTTCCCCTCCCACCTTCCCTGGCGCTCTTTTTCCACCAATCAACATGCAGGGGGGGTATGACAGGAACGCTGAGCACGCTGGAAGCGCGAAAACAGCGTCTACATGGATTGGCTGGAAAAACCATGTGACCTCGAATATTAAAAACTCAGCTCTTCCTGCTCGTACGCATATGCTGCGTGAACTTAGTAGGGACAGAGGCTGAGAAGGGACAGACAGGTTTTAGCAGTTGGACAGGCAGGAGGCGTGATTAAAAGCC
>ONZH01004940.1:0-14375 GCA_900303285.1 Rhinella marina
ACCCACGCTAACCTAGGGAGTAGACCTCTGGCTCCTCTAGCTCAACCTCCTTCCCCCCAGCCTGCCCCCGCCATGAAAATATGGATTCAGATCCGGCATACTCACAGGAACTCTTTTCAGGACCCTACCCAGAGACACAAACCACTGCTCAACAGCAACCTGAGCAGTTGCTCTGTCCCGATGCCCAAAATTTAGAACTTTCGCAGTCTGTGGGTGATGAGAGTGTGGACTTAGTGCAAGTAGTGTGTCACGAGGTGTCGGATTATGATGATGATGAGACAAGGTTGTCAGACAGTGACGTTGTTGTCAGGGCAGTAAGTCAGAGTGGGAAGCAAATTGAGGAATCGTAGGAAGAGCTGGTGGACGATGAGGTGACTGACCCGAGCTGGGTTGGTAAGCCTCGTCAAGACAGTGCTTCTGAGGGGGAGGCAAGTGCAGCAACAGAACAGGTTGGAAGAGGCAGTGGGGTGGCCAGAGGGAGAAGCAGGGCCAGAGCAAGTAGATCAGCAACTGTTTCACGTAGTGAAGGCCTAGATGTTCTCAAGTCTGGATGTTCTTTAAAGAAAGTGAGGATGACAGATGGACTGTGGTGTGCAACCTGTGCCACACCAGGATCAGCAGGGGAGCCACCACTACCAGCCTAACCACTACCAGCATGCACAGGCATATGAGTGCTAAACACACGACTCAGTGGAACCAAGGCCGTTCACATCTTGCGGGTCACACCACTGTTCCTTTCCTTGTGTCATATGCTGGCTCTGTGAGTCAACCCCCCGCCCAGTACCCCACCACGAGCGCCGCCTGCCCTACAACCACCCCTTCACCTCCACATTCCTCCACACCCTCCGCCAATGTGTCCCAGCGCAGCGTTCAGCTGTCTTTACATCAGACATTTGAGCGCAAGAGGAAATACAATTCCACCCACCCACATGCACAAGCCCTAAACGTCCACATCTCCAAACTGTTGAGCCAGGAGATGCTGCCCTATAGGCTGGTAGAGACTGAGGCTTTCCGCAACCTGATGGCGGTGGCTGTCCCTCGGTACTTGGTCCTCAGCCGCCACTATTTTTCCTGATGTGCCGTCCCAGCCCTACACCAGCACGTGTCAGAGAACATCATCCGTGCCCTGACCAACGCTGTTTCTGAGAAGGTCCACCTAACCACGGACATGTGGACAAGTACTGGCGGGCAGGGACACTATATCTCCCTGACGGCACATTGGGTTAACTTGGTGGAGGCTGGGACCGAGTCTGACCCTGGGGCCGCTCATGTGCTGCCCACATGAGGATTGCGGGGCCTACCTCGGTTATGGTTTCTCAGACTTATTATGCCTCTTCCTCCAACCCCTCATTCTCCTCCTACTCTAAATAACCATCCGTGAGCACGGCGCCTTTAGTCGGTAGCTCTAGGCACAGCAGCACTGGCGTGGGTAAGCGCCAACAGGCGGTGCTGAAACTGCTGAGCTTAGGTGACAAGAGGCACACCGCCCAAGAGCTTTTACAGGGCATTACGGCGCAGCTCGATCTTTGGCTGGCGCCGCTGAACCTCAAACCAGGCATGGTTGTGTGTGACAACGGGCGTAACCTGGTGGCGGGTCTGCAACTCGGCAGACTCACACATGTGCCATGCCTGGCCCACGTGTTCAATCTTGTGGTTCAGCGGTTCCTCAAGACCTACCCCAATTTGTCTGATTTGCTCACCAAGGTGCGACGCATATGTGCGCATTTCCGCAAGTCAACCACAGATGCTTCCACCCTCAGGGCAGTGCAACTGCGCTTACAACTGACAGCTCACCGACTGTTGTGCGACGTGCCCACGCGATGAAATTCCACGTTACACATGTTAGCCAGGGTTTACCAATAGGGCAGAGCGATTGTAGACTGCCAGATGACAACTTCCATAAGAACTGGTAGTCAGGTTAGTCAGCTTCCTCAAGTCTACAATGAGGAGTGGACATGGATGTCTGATGTCAGGTGTTAAGCCACTTTGAGGAGTCAACACAGATGGTCAGCGGTGATGCCGCCATTATTAGCGTCACCATCCCGCTGCTTTGTCTGCTAAAAAAGTCACTGCTCAGCATGAAGTCAGAGGCTTTGCGCTTGTCACAGGAGAAGGGGGGAAGAAGATACGTTGCTTGATAGCCAGACCACCCTCAGGTCAGTTTCTTAGCGCGTTTTGGAGGAGGGGGAGGAGGATAAGGAGGAAGAGGAGGAGACTGTTGGCGAGACTGAAGAGGGTACCAATGCTCATTCCTTCTTATCTGTTGAGCGTGTATGGGCTGAAGAGGAGGAGTTCACCCTCCTTGACCCCCGGTACCAGCAGATCTTTTCCACTCTCATTCCTGTAGCGGAAAGGAGTATGAGAGTGAATCAATATCAACAGGCCTTAGTGCACAAACTGAAACTATCCTTCCCATCTGACACCGCTAGCGGCAGAGGACATGGTTTTGTGGGCCAACTAGCGCGGGAGAGGAGGGGAGCAGGCAGCTTGTCAAGCACTGGTAGGGGAACACTCTCCAAGGCCTTTGCCAGTTTTATGTCACCCCAGCAAGACTATGTCACCCATCCCCAGTATAGGCAGAGTAGGGGGGAGCTGTTCAGAAAGATGGTGAGGGGAGTACCTAGCTGACCATACCAATGTCCTGCATGATCACTCTGCTCCATACAATTACTGGGTTGCAAAGCTGGACACGTGGCCCGAACTGGCGCTGTGCGCCTTGGAGGTGCTGGCCTGCCCTGCCGCTAGAGTGTTGTCAGAGCGAGTCTTCAGTGCAGCTGGTGGCATCATCACTGATAAGCGTACATGCCTGTCAACTGACAGCACTGACAGGCTGACACTTATTAAAATGAATAAAGCCTGGATTTCACTGGAATTCAAATCTCCACCGGGGGAAAGCAGCTCAACATGAAGATTCTTCATGTATCCTCTCCTCCTTCTCTTCTTACACGAACGCTGAGCCAACAGGCAATATTTCATAAGGGCCAACTGGCTCTCTTTTGAAACAATGTTTAGGGTGGGCCACCTACAGGCCTTCTCTCCAATCAATTTTTTAGAAGCGTCAACTACAGACACTCAAAAACTATTTTTTAGGAGGGTCAACTAAAGACACTCAAAAACAATTTTTCAGAAGGGTCAACTACAGACACTCAAAAACAATTTTTTAGGAGAGTCAACTTCAAACACTCTAAAACTATTTTTTGGGAGGCTCACCTACAGCCATTTGACTGCAATCTCAGTCTGATCAAGGCAATAGTGGTGTCACCGCCATGCTGTGTCAGGCTACATTTTAGGGTGATTCAGCTGCTACCTCAGTCTAACTTGGTCACTCTGTCACCGCCATGCTGTGTCAGGGTAAATTTTTATGTAGTTCACCTGCTACCTCAGTCTAACTTGGTCACTCTGGGTTCACCGCCATGTTGTGTCAAGGTAAATTTTTGGCTGGTTCACCTGCTACCTCAGTCTCACTTGGTCACTCTGGGTTCACCTCCATGCTTTGTCAGGGTAAAATTTTATGTGCTTCACCTGCTACCTCAGTCTAACTTGGTCACTCTGTTGTCACCGCCATGCTTTGTCAGGGTAAAATTTTATGTGCTTTACCTGCTACCTTAGTCTAACTTGGTCACTCTGTTGTCACCGCCATGCTTTGTCAGGGTAAAATTTTATGTGCTTCACCTGCTACCTCAGTCTAACTTGGTCACTCTGGGTTCACCACCATGCTGTGTCAGGGTAAATTTTTGGGTGGTTCACCTGCTACCTCAGTCTCACTTGGTCACTTGGTGTTGTCACCACCATGCTGTGTCTGGCTAAATATTTAGGTTGCTCACCTGCCACCTCATCTAACTTGGTCACTTGGTGGTGTCACCGCCATGCTGTGTCAGGCTACATGTTTGGGTGGCTCACCTGCTACCTCATCTAACTTGGTCACTTGGTGGTGTCACCTCCATGCTGTTTGACAGGCTAAATTTTTAGGTGGCTCACTTGCTACCTCATCTAACTTTCTCACTTGGTGGTGTCACCACCATGCTGTGTCAGGCTACATGTTTGGGTGGCTCACCTTCTGCCTCATCTAACTTGGTCACTTGGTGGTGTCACCGCCATGCTGTGTCAGGCTTATGCCTGCGTCCTGGGGCGGGGGATAGGACAGCAGTGCCAGCATGGGCAGTGGTGTCACCCGCAGGCGGTGATGGACCTTCGTTGCACCTAGTTGGGTGCTTTACTAACATGTGATGGGCATGTGCCTTGCCCATCTTGGTCTGGGTCAGCACAATTGTCTTGAGGGTCACCACCAGGCTGTTGCCCAGAATTTGGCGTAATGGTACGATTAGGCAGCTTCAGAGGCATCCATGCATTCTGCCCCTGCTGTTTCCTGTCCATTTCCGTGGTGTTTCCATCATTTTCTGAGGATTCCAGGTTTTCACGCAACCTTCCCTGTGCAGAGCTTTGGTCCCCTGCAAAAAATGCTCGAGTCTCCCATTTACTTCAATGGAGTTCGTTATTCAAAACGAGCACCTGAGCATCGGGAAAAATTTTACTCGAATAACAAGCACCCGAGCATTTTAGTGCTCACTCATCTCTAGTAATTATCAAGATTATTGCCTTCTTGATTGTAAAATGACCTCTGCACTGAGCATGCCTAGAAAACTCTCCCAACACAAGTCAGCGAGGCCCCTGTAGCTATAGCCCACGTGACTGCTGTAAAGCTATACTCTAAATGCTTTCTAAATGCGTTTAAGGACAGCTCAGGCAAGATGGCAGCCCCCATAATCATGTTCAGTAAATAAAATTAAAAAATCTGTGATCAGAAAATAAAAACAGATTAGAAAAAAGGGATGTGTTGCATTTGGTTTTAACTGGCAGAAAAAAAATTGGTTACACATTTCATTTAAGGTGAATTTAACCTTCTCCTATTTTCTTGTGTAAGTTAACAATGTAAAATTATATAAGTTAATAGCCTTGTTTATCGATCAATACACTCTGTGGATTATCTTTACACCTTGTTCCCTCTATTCCCTTCTCTAACTGTGCCATTTATCCTATTGTGACAAATAATCTCAAATTCAGGCATATTGGTTATGAATATGATTAGAGATGAGCGAATTATTCAAAATTCGCTTCACCGAATATTCGTTGAACTTTTCAAAAGATTTGTACCTCATACGAATCTATTCGCCGAAGCTGCTTACAAATCATACGGTATTATGTGGTGTTTTGCGAACATTCGCGCACTAATAACGAAGTTACAGTTGTTAAAGGTACGTAACTTATGTGAACACGTACACATGAGCTTACAAATTGCGTACGAAAATGACGGGCTTTGCTGGAGCGGAATGGTGGAGCAGGAGGAAATCTCTGAGTCTGACCCCTGGCTACATGATACTGTATCAGCAGATGAGAGCAGATCATCCGGCTATGATTGAGATGAGTGTGCCATCTACTCCACTACCTTATCCACTTTCTCCTCCACTACAATTTTGCGCCTTGGTGGGTTAGCCTGGTGAAACAGTGGCCAATTGCAAATTCTACAAGTAGAAGCTTCGGCAACAGGGCCTTTGGAACTGCTGCCCTGTGCCACCTTCTCCTTTTTTTTGAGCTCGAGGTCTGGCCGGAACCCTTTTGCTTTTCCATGCCAGACATTTTTCACTTGACTGTGGCCCTACAGCTGGTCTTTGTTTCTCTCCCTGTCTATCTCCCTATCTCTCTCCCTGTCTCTCTCCCTGCCTGATTAATTACTAGCCCTGCACTGGCCCTGCACTGGCCCTGCAGTATCCCTGATATGTGTAATATGGATTCCCAGAACAATTACACCCTAATTTTAACAAAACAGTTCTCTGTCTCTCAGAACTTCACAGACAGTGCTTTGCTCGTCTCAGCACTCGCAGCACAACTGATGCGTCACTGGCTTACCAAGCCTGAGCCAATTAGAGAAAGCCCTTTCCACTAGGTCAGGTGACTGATTTCTTCCCGGGCTTTATGCCGCACCAATAACGAACAGTAAAAGTTTGTTAATTAACTGAGTTCATACGCATCAGCGTATAAAGTAACTTATACGTAACATTAGCATACAATTTATCGGACAAGTACGTCGCAAATGCGTAGAAAGCTTTAAGAACATTTTCGAATCTAACAAAGTGAATCTCAAAAACTCCAGATTTGCTTTGCAGCGTAAAATTTACAAGATTTGTATTGAATCTACGAAGCGGCGAATAGATTCGCTCATCTCTACATATGATCTATGTCATAAAGCTAAAACAGACTTGGTTTGGTATCAAGCAATGTATTGCTATATATGCCATACCTTGTATGTTTTGGTTACTGAAAATCCTGAAAAAATAGTTTCTAAAATAAGTAAAAAGTAATTTGTTTTTGCATTACAGCAGAATAGATTTTAATTAAAGTATCTCATATTTAAAAGTCATCTAGCATTTTTGGTTTATAGAAAATAGCAAATTGATTCTAAACTAATCAAATTCAATCTGAATTTACCAAAAATTTGGGTTGAATCCAAATTTTTAGCTATAGCTTTAGTTATATTCAGGTGAATATCTCAAGTGGCATCAAGCATTTTTTAGATCAGAAGACAGAAGAAGGATCCCAGGTGGTGTGTTTATACACACTGGCAGACATTTGCTGCCAAATCAAACTTTTTCTGGACCAATTTTTTTCTAAACATAAAAAATTCTACAGTGCAGTTTGTGTTTAAAGAGGTTACCACAAGCACCCATATGTTTACCCACAGCCATATATGTCTCTGTCATTTTAACATTACTAATGCAGACTTGAAATGAGTTCCATACAGTTCTAGGAGACCTGAGAATACAGAACTTTTCAGGTCATTTGGAGCACCTTCAATTCTGGTTCAATTTATTCAGACCCAATTTGAATTGCACAACGAATTCGGCTGAATCAAATTTGGATTGAAATTTAAGAAATTCGCTCATCTCTTTTATTATTAGAGAACTTTCTGCTCTTGAATAATGGTACCAGACTCAAAACTATATGAGCTCTATATGAGGTTAAAACACGTTTCCCTAATTTGTACCTGGCACTAAAGCCTATAACTTTTCTAGAAGATAACACAGGTAGGCTTTGTTATGCAGACTGGCTAAACTAGCAATTGAATACCAACAGTGTAAAAGGAATTTGCCCTAAATGGTTTTAAATGTCTGTACATGGACATCTATGATGTCACAGTTATTGCAGCCAGAAAGAATTATAGTCATATTATGTCATATTATAGTAGAGCAATTTAAGAGCAGGCACATTATTCTGCATGTTTTGAAGAACAGTTCAGTTTAAGTGGTATCATTTTTAATATATATATATATATATATATATATATATATATATATATATATATATAGTACAAGAAGGCAGCACTCTCTTTAAAAATAAACAAAAAAAATCCTTTATTTACCCGTAATGTGGGACCGCGATGTTTCGCTCTACTCTAGAGCCTTTCTCAGGCAATAGTGATGGTATGAACAATGTTTAATTACATAAAGTGCAAGTGCAATCATTCTGCAATTAATTATGAACAATACATACCAATTAATCAAAAACAGTTCCTAATATATAAAAAGTACATCCATATATGTGTAAATGTTGTGTTATAACTTCATATAGTGTTACTCAAGTTACATGATCGTGAATCAAATATATTAAATACAAAACCTCATAAATCAGAACCACTTTTATTTGCAATGCCGTGGTGTGGCCATGGGCTCTAATGTAGCCCCTACTTATGCTAATATGTACATGCGCCACTTGGAGGAAGACGTTGTCTATGTCTCGCGCCACTTCTGGAATGTGGTGAGGTGGTGGCGATACATAGACGACGTCTTCCTCCTCTGGAGGGGATCCTTGAATGAATTGAACCAATTTCATGTCTTCTTGAATCTGATGGATCCTGATGTGAAATTTACAGTGGTACATTCCCATGAACAAATAAAATTTTTAGACACTTTAGTGACTGTGCATGATGGAAGGTTGGAAACTAGGTTACATGTGAAACCGACTGACAAAAACTCTCTATTGAATTTCCACAGTTGCCACCCCAGAAATATGGTGAAATAGGTACCATACAGTCAATTTCTGTAGTAGTGGTTTGGCGTGAGTTTTTGTCCCCTCTGGCATCAATGTAGGTTTTAATTATATTTACACATGTGTATTCACATTGTCCATCAAGGGCTATTAGTGTATATTTATGAGGTTTTGTATTTAATATATTTGATTCACAATCATGTAACATGAGTAACACTATATGAAGTTATAACACATCATTTACACATATATGGATGTACTTTTTATATTATGAACTGTTTTTGATTAATTGGTATGTATTGTTCATAATTAATTGCAGAATGATTGCACTTGCACTTTATGTAATTAAACCTTGTTCATACCATCACTATTGCCTGAGAAAGGCTCTAGAGTAGAGCTGAAAAGTCGTGGTCCCACATTATGGGTAAATAAAGGATTTTTTTCGTTTATTTTTAAAGAGAGTGCTGCCTTCTTGTGTTTTCTGTATTTTGGCCGTTGTCGGGTCTAAGGCTGTGCACCTCCATCATTATTCATAGTGCTGCCAAGGAGTTTTGGTATTATATACAGTACAGACCAAAAGTTTGGACACACCTTCTCATTCAAAGAGTTTTCTGTATTTTCATGACTATGAAAATTGTAGATTCACACTGAAGGCATCAAAACTATGAATTAACACATCTGGAATTATATACTTAACAAGAAACTGTGAAACAACTGAAATGAGCTTCAAGAGGTAGTCACCTGAAATGGTTTTCACTTCACAGGTGTGCCCTGTCAGGTTTAATAAGTGGGATTTCTTGCCTTATAAATGGGGTTGGGACTATGAGTTGTGTTGGGCAGAAGTCAGGTGGATACACAGCTGATAGTCCTACTGAATAGACTGTTAGAATTTGTATTATGGCAAGAAAAAAGCAGCTAAGTAAAGAAAAATTAGTGGCCATCATTACTTTAAGAAATGAAGGTCAGTCAGTCCGACAAATTGGGAAAGCTTTGAAAGTGTCCCCAAGTGCAGTCGCAAAAACCATCAAGCGCTACAAATAAACTGGCTCACATGAGGACTGCCCCAGGAAAGGAAGACCAAGAGTCACCTCTGCTGCGGAGGATAAGTTCATCCGAGTCACCAGCCTCAGAAATCACAGGTTAGCAGCAGCTCAGATTAGAGACCAGGTCAATGCCACACAGAGTTCTAGCAGCAGACACATATCTACAACAACTGTTAAGATGAGACTGTGTGCAGCAGGCCTTCATGGTAAAAAAGCGGCTAGGAAACCACTGCTGAGGACAGGCAACAAGCAGAAGAGACTTGTTTGGGCTAAAGAACACAAGGAATGGACATTAGACCAGTGGAAATCTGTGCTTTGGTCTGATGAGTCCAAATTTGAGATCTTTGGTTCCAACCACCGTGTCTTTGTGTGACACAGAAAAGGTGAATGGATGAACTCTTCATGCCTGGTTCCCACCGTAAAGCATGGAGGAGGAGGTGTGATGGTGTGGGGGTGCTTTGCTGGTGACACTGTTGGGGATTTATTCAAAATTGAAGGCATACTGAACCAGCATGGCTACCACAGCATCTTGCAGCGGCATGCTATTCCATCCGGTTTGTGTTTAGTTGGACCATCATTAATTTATCAACAGGACAATGACCTCCAACACACCTCCAGGCTGTGTAAGGGCTATTTGACCAAGAAGGAGAGTGATGGGGTGCTACGCCAGATGACCTGGCCTCCACAGTCACCAGACCTGAACCCAATTGAGATTGTTTGGGGTGAGCTGTTTGGGGTGAGCTGTTGACTGTTGGAATACCATTTCAGGTGACTACCTCTTGAAGCTCATCAAGAGAATGCCAAGAGCGTGCAAAGCAGTAATCAAAGTAAAAGGTGGCAACTAGAGAAAAGCGAACATGCTCATCCGAGCTTGGTGCTCGTTCAAACATTAGGATATTTGCATATGCTCGCTACTCGGATGAGCATATCGCGATCCTCGAGGAACTGTCATCTTCCTCTTCCGGCATGTTAGGCGCCTTTTCTCAGCCAATCAACATGCAGGAGAGTCTTTGGTACCTCCTAGCATCACGTGGGGCCCCTACAAGTCGATAGCAGGGATTGGCTGGCCAGATCAGATGACCTGGGAATATAAGAATCTGGTACCGCGCTGCTCGCGTCAGACGCCGCCTGCATGAGATTAGGGATAGAGCTGCTGTCTGTCAGGGAGAGTGTTAGGGCCTGAATTTAGATGTTGGTTAGGCAGGAATAACCCACAAAGAACCCAACAGCCCTTCTAAGGGCTACAAGCACCTTTTTTTGGGGGGTCTCCTCCTGGCTGTTGGCTGGGACTTGTAGTGCAGCTACCGCCATCTTGGCTGCACACTGTGCACAGCGACTGGAGGCAGAAGGGACAGCACGTGGTCCACACAGACACAAAAGACATTGCCAAAAGTCCTCTCAGTACTCATTTTTGCTGCTGCTGGTGCTGCTGTTGTACCTTGGCTTGCTGGGATCTGTAGTGCAGTCTAGGGAATACTTTTTTCTATCATTTCTATATACTACAGTCCAGTGAACAATTATGTAGTGTACTGTACAGTAGCGTCAGTCTAGGGAATACGTTTTTTCTCTCAGTTATATATACTACAGTCCAGTGAACAATTATTTTGTGTGCTGTACAGTAGCGTCAGTCTAGAGAATACGTTTTTTCACTCAGTTATGTATACTATAGTGCAGTGAACAATTATGTAGTGTCCTGTACAGTAGCATCAGTCTATAATATACGTATTTTCTCTCAGTTATATGTACTACAGTCCAGTGAAAAATGGAGTGGTTTGCGGTACAATAGCCGCCATTTAAAGAGTATGTTTTTTTCTCATTTAAATATACAACAGTCCAGTGAACAATTCTGTAGTGTGCTGTACAGCAGCGTCAGTCTATAAAATACGTTTCTTCTCAGTTATATGTACTACAGTCCAGTGAAAAATGTAGTGGTTTGCGGTAAAATAGCCGCCATTTAAAGACTATGTTTTTTCTCATTTATATATACTACAGTCCAGTGAAAAATGGAGTGGTTTGAAGTACAATAGCCACCATTTACAGACTACGTTTTTTCTCAGTTATATGTACTACAGTCCAGTGAAAAATGTAGTGGTTTGCGCTAAAATAGCCGCCATTTAGAGACTACGTTTTTTAATCATTTATATATACTACAGTCCAGTGAACAATTCTGTAGTGTGCTGTACAGCAGCGTCAGTCTATAAAATAAGTTTTTTCTCAGTTATATGTACTACAGTCCAGTGAAAAATGTAGTGGTTTGTGGTAAAATAGCCGCCATTTAAGGACTATGTTTTTTCTCATTTATACATACTACAGTCCAGTGAACAATTCTGTAGTGTGCTGTACAGCAGCGTAAGTCTATAAAATACGTTTTTTCTCAGTTATATGTACTACAGTCCAGTGAAAAATGTAGTGGTTTGCGGTACAATAGTCGCCATTTAAAGACTAGGTTTTTTCTCATTTATATATACTACAGTTCAGTGAAAAATGGAGTGGTTTATGATACAATAGCCGCCATTTAAAGACTACGTTTTTTACTCATTTATATATACTACAGTCAAGTGAACAATTCTGTAGTGTGCTGTACAGCAGCGTCAGTCTATAAAATACGTTTTTTCTCAGTTATATGTACTACAGTCCAGTCAAAAATGTAGTGGTTTGTGGTAAAATAACCGCCATTTAAGGACTACGTTTTTTTCTCATTTATATATACTACAGTCCAGTGAAAAATGGAGTGGTTTGTGGTACAATAGCCGCAATTTAAAGACTACGTTTTTTTCTCAGTTATATATACTACAGTCCAGTGAAAAATGTAGTGGTTTGCGTTACAATAGCCGCCATTTAAAGACTACGTTTTTTCTCATTTATATATACTACAGTCCAGTGAAAAATGGAGTGGTTTGTGGTACAATAGCTGCCATTTAAAGACTACGTTTTTCTTAGTTATATGTACGGTACTACAGTCCAGTGAAAAATGTAGTGGTTTGCGGTAAAATAGCCGCCATTTAAAGACTACCTTTTTTTCTCATTTATATGTACTACAGTCCAGTGAACAATTCTGTAGTGTACTGTACAGCAGTGTCAGTCTAGAAGATACGTTTTTTCTCAGTTATATGTACTACACTCCAGTGAAAAATGTAGTGTAGTGGTAAAATAGCCGCCATTTAAAGACTACGTTTTTTTCTCATTTATATACACTACAGTCCAGTGAAAAATGTAGTGGTTTGCGGTAAAATATCCGCCATTTAAAGACTATGTTTTTTCTCATTTATATATACTACAGTCCAGTCAACAATTCTGTAGTGTGCTATACAGCAGCGTTAGTCTATAAAATACGTTTTTTCTCAGTTATATGTACTACAGTCCAGTGAAAAATGTAGTGGTTTGTGGTAAAATAGATGCCATTTAAAGACTCCGTTTTTTTCTCATTTATATATACTACAGTCCAGTCAACAATTCTGTAGTGTGCTCTGTTAGGCCACTGAGGCACAAATAAAATAAATAAGTGACTCTGCCACTTGGCAGAATCACTGGACTCAAACCCTGGGCAGCCGGACAATAACGACCACTTCCGAAGGGCGAAATAATACAGGAGGCAGGATACACAATAGTAAGTTAACAGCTTACACTAACATGTTCTGCGCAATAGCGCTTGAGGCTGGAGCCAGAGCTTTGGCTACACAGGCCTCCAGACGGGCGACGCCCACCATCTACTCATGCTCCAGGAGGGAGCTACGGCACTGCCTCAAGCGTGGCCTTAAAACACTCAGAGTAATTCACACTACACGAACAGACTGAGACAGTGAAGCAAGTACGGGAGCCCACGCACTAGTGCAAGAAGGCACTCAAACATACAAGGCACCATACAGCGTCAGTAACAAAGGGACCGGACCGAATAGCAGTCGCACATGAACAACAAGGCACCGGACCTGCCCAGCAGAAGCTCAGGGTTAAAATAGCAGTGAGCTAATTGGCAGGGCGTGGTGCCTGACATACTTCCTGTGAACGCCTGGCGGAAGTGACATCACCAGAGGTCTCAAGGACCTGGCGCATGACCACTTCCTGTGCCAGGCCTTGTTCCCTGCAGTAAGACTGTGGGCGCAAGGATACCGCACTGCGATTCGCCCTTACCCCTTCACAAACACCCGGAGCCCAGGAGGGCACGCGACCGCGTGCACGACGTCGATGCACGCACCTTACATGCTGTACAGCAGCGTCAGTCTATAAAATACGTTTTTTTCCTCAGTTATATGTACTACAGTCCAGTGAAAAATGTAGTGGTTTGCGGTAAAATAGCCGCCATTTAAGGACTACATTTTTTTTCTCATTTATATATACTACAGTCCAGAGAAAAATGTAGTGGTTAGCGGTAAAATAGCAGCCATTTAAAGACTACGTTTTTTCTCATTTATATATACTACAGTCCAGTGAAAAATGGAGTGGTTTGCGGTAAAAAAACTGCCATTTAAAGACTACGTTTTTTCTCATTTGTATATACTACAGTCCAGTGAAAAATGGAGTGGTTTGCGGTAAAAAAACTGCCATTTAAAGACTACGTTTTTTCTCATTTGTATATACTACAGTCCAGTGAAAAATTCTGTAGTGTCTTGTACAGCAGCGTTAGTCTATAAAATACGTTTTTTTTTCCAGTTATATGTACTACAGTCTAGTGAAAAATGTAGTGGTTTGCGGTAAAATAGATGCCATTTAAAGACTGTTTTTTTCTCATTTATATATACTACAGTCCAGTGAAAAATGGAGTGGTTTGCGGTACAATAGCCGCCATTTAAAGACTACGTTTTTTCTCAGTTATATGTACTACAGTCCAGTGAAAAATGTAGTGGTTTGCGATAAAATAGCCGCCATTTAAAGACTACGTTTTTTCTCATTTATATATACTACAGTCCAGTGAAAAATTCTGTAGTGTGCTGTACAGCAGCGTTAGTCTATAAAATATGTTTTTTTTTCAGTTATATGTACTACAGTCTAGTGAAAAATGTAGTGATTTGCGTAAAATAGCTGCCATTGTAAGACTAAGTTTTTTTTCTTATTTATATATACTACAGTCCAGTGAAAAATGTAGTGGTTTGCGGTACCATAGCCGCCATGTAAAGACTACGTTTTTTTTTCATTTAATATATACTACAGTCCAGTGAAAAAATGGAGTGGTTTGCGGTAAAATAGCCGCCATTTACAAGACTATGTTTTTTTTCTCATTATATATACTACAGTCCAGTGAAAAATGTAGTGGTTTGCGTACAATAGCCGCCATGTAAAGACTCGTTTTTTTTTCAT
>ONZH01004941.1:0-37068 GCA_900303285.1 Rhinella marina
TTTAAGAGGTCTCACCTCTTGGGCCTGCAAACAGTTTTTAAGAGGTCTCACCTCTTTAGCCTCCACACAATTTTTAAGACGTCTCACCTCTTTGGCCTCCACATAATTTTTAAGAGGTCTCACCTCTTGGGCCTCCACATAATTTTTAAGAGGTCTCACCTCTTGGGCCTCCACATAATTTTTAAGAGGTCTCACCTCTTGGGCCTCCACATAATTTTTAAGAGGTCTCACCTCTTGGGCCTCCACATAATTTTTAAGAGGTCTCACCTCTTGGGCCTCCACATAATTTTTAAGAGGTCTCACCTCTTGGGCCTCCACATAGTTTTTAAGAGGTCTCACCTCTTGGGCCTCCACATAATTTTTAAGAGGTCTCACCTCTTGGGCCTACAAACAATTTTTCTCATGGCTCACCTCTTGGGCCTACAAACAATTTTTCTCATGGCTCACCTCTTGGGCCTACAAACAATTTTTATCATGGCTCACCTCTTTGGCCTCCACATAATTTTGAAGAGGTCTCACCTCTTGGGCCTACAAACAATTTTTCTCATGCCTCACCTCTTGGGCCTACAAACAATTTTTATCATGGCTCACCTCTTTGGCCTCCACATAATTTTGAAGAGGTCTCACCTCTTGGGCCTACAAACAATTTTTCTCATGCCTCACCTCTTGGGCCTACAAACAATTGTTAAGAGGTCTCACCTCTTGGGCCTACAAACAATTTTTATTATGGCTCACCTCTTGGGCCTTAATACAATTTTTAAGAGGTCTCACCTCTTTGGCCTCCACTTAATTTTTTCGAGGGCTCACCTCTTGGGCCTCCACTTAATTTTTTCGAGGGCTCACCTCTTGGGCCTCCATATAATTTTTTCGAGGGCTCACCTCAAGCTAACTTTGCGCACTTATTAAAATATTTTCACAACAAGGACCTAAGAGCCCTGGATGGGAGAGCTTTGTGTGGGGGCCTGTTATAGGGAAGAGATGCGGCCCTGCGGGCTCTAGCCTGCCTTCTCCATGAGCCTCTGGCCAGCCCACGGCCTCTTCCTGCCTTTTGCGGTCCTACGCATCCCTCAACATCCCCACTGCTTTACCTGCTAGACATGACACTGGGCCAGGTCGGGTCACTGACATCTCAAGCGCCAACAATTTGGGCATTTTAAGGCTTCTGCATGTGTTTGAGTTGTTTTTACATTTTAAAGAAGACATGTCTGACCACATCTCACACACACACACACAATGACAATTAGGGGTGGGGTCTATTTGCTTTCCCCTTTGCCTATGCCATCTGTGGTTGTCATAGGCAACGTGATTTTAAGGGGTGCAGAATTTTATCTTCTTTTTTGTCTAGTTTGGCTTGGGGTCCATGGCAATGTAGAGGAAAGAAGGTTTTCTTGTATGGTCTCACTTTACAGAGAGGTTACATTGTCTTTGGAGTGTATTGTTGAGAGGCTGTGATAGTAGCGTAATAGTGCGACTTGGGCGCGTTATATGCACCCAGACATGCTTCCCCTGCTGTCCCAGTTGCATTCCAGCAGTGTTGGCATCCTTTTCTGAGGTTTCAGGGTGGACTTGGTGACCTCCAAGTGGTCGAATTGAGATTTCCAAGTGGCGAGCATTTTTTTCCCATAGACTTTAATGGGATTCGATATTCGGTCAAATAGTCGAATTTCGCGGTCTATTCGAATCGAATTTCGAACTTTCGAATATTTCACTACTCGCTCATCTCTAATTGCAATACATTTCTTAATATCTTTATTGTGAGAATATTTTTGATATCGCCCACTCCAGACACATTAGATGCAGCATGAGCACGTCTTTGAGTTTGTGTGTAGGAGGACGAAGCACTAACTATGAAGGGGCATATATCTAAGGGTACTTTCATACTAGCGCGAGAGATCCGGTGGGCTGCTACGGCTGGGAACAGCCCAACGGATCTCTCCGGATCCAGCATTTGCCTGACACAAAAAGGAGAACTGCCAACCCCATCAACAATAATGGGTGACGGTGCTGAACCGGCCGCTATCCAACAAGAACGCCGGGAATTTGCAGGGCAAATACCGCGGATCAGCCTGCCGGATCACCACCACATATGTGAAAGTAGCCTAAGGCAAATTACTGTGAAGGGGCACGTATCTGAGAATATCTTCACTTGTTTGAGTGGAGTAGAGGCTTGGCCTAGCATGAAAGAAAATTTCTGCAGCGCACCACGCACGCCCACGTTGTCCTTCTATACGGTTTTCATTATTGGCACTGGTATTAGGGTTGCCAACCAAAATTTTTTTTTTTTTTCTGGACAACTTTGGACAACTTATCCCAAAATCACGGACGGTCAACATTTTTAAAGAAAAAATTTGAAAACCATAATGAAGGATAAATATAAAGTAATAAAGGTCTATAGCTCAATATACTGATCAGAACTCATTACCACCATTTACTGTGAGCTGAAAAATGATGATAATTACCACCAAAATAATCTAGTATCACCAGCCTCTAAAAAATCACGGACCCCCATATTTTTTTCACGGACATAGGAAAAAAGTTGCCTATTTTTACGGACTGTCCAGAAATTTGTGGACAGTTGGCAACCCGGACTGGTATATATACAATACAGTACACTAATTTATTAACATGATTTTACTTTTTAAATATTTTGTTACTTACCCCTTCTTATCTCCTCCCGTATCTCCTTTAGCCACTCTGGGGTTTTTATTTTTAGATCCGACCATCGGCGTTGGATCTGGCCGGGGGTCCGCACAGTCCTACACCTATGTAGGAGGCCTCGGATCACCACCTCTATTACCTCCTTTTTGTGCACATGTTGATGGCGGTGTGGGCCATCATAGTTCTCCCGGTCCATGACACGGACCATGTATTTGAGCTCCTCTGAGCTAAAAGCAGCTGCTCTTCTTGCCATCGCTATGCCTCTACGTCGTGCGTGCGTACGTACGTATGAATAGTACGCTAAAGATTTGTACGCTAATGCGTACATATTCAGTTAAGTAGCGTACCTTTGACAACGCTACACTGTATGTTCGTTACTTTATTATGAATGTTCGCATTAGCGTACGCATTAGTTTAAATTCTCAAATATGCGTATATTTTGCGTCGCCGTTGTTGAAGTCACTTTGATTTTTTCTACTTTTTTCATTGTAATAGCAACTGCAAGTAAACGAAACTATACCCTACCAGACTCCCATTATTGTTGCAGCAATTATTCAGCCGTTATAGCAAGGTTCGTTTTAGGTTCGGTTCGTACGAATCCGAACTTCAAGAAAATTCGCCGAACCGAACTTTTCAAAAGTTCGCTCATCCCTAATTTTATACATAAATAGCCAAAATGGATACAAATTGAGCAGAAGACCTATTTCACATGGTCATTTTTGGGTATTTGCTTCAGTATTTAATCACAATTTGTAAGCCAAAAGCAGGAGTGGGCTCAAAACACAGATGAGATGCAACTATTTTCATTACATTATATCTCTGTTTTAGATGCACTCCTGTTTTTTGCTTACAAGTACTGATCAAATACTGATGCAAAATACTGACCAAATACTGACCGTGTGAAAGAAGTTTTTAAAGTCCTACATTCAGAACTTTCTTTCTTGTTAAAAAAAATCTGATTTCAGACATAAATGGCCAAAATTGATACTTAATTAGCATAAGGCCTCTTTCACAGGATCAGTTTTTTTAATTAGTATTTGATCAGTAATTGTAAGCCAAAAGCAGGAGTGGGTCCAAAACACAGAAGAGATATCAGTATTTCTATTAAATTTTTGTTTTCGACTTCTGGTTTTGGCTTATAATTATTGATCAAATACTGACCTCTGAAACAGGCTTCATGGATCCTCAAAATACAGGCTTCGTTTTTTTTAGGTTTCTGACAGCTCAGAAGAACGAAAAAATAAACAGTAGTTTGAACATATCCTTACTGCTACTGCTGTTGCCTACTTTGTCATGGGGCCACTATTGTCAGTGTTACTGACACTGCTGCTGCTACCCTCCGCTCTCTGTCATGGGGCCACTACTTGAATCTTGGGACACTACACGGTTAAGTCCACGGTGATAAATTAGACCTGACGGTAACAGTGACCTGTAATACTGATGCAAAGGAAATCTATATCTAACAGAAGGGATTAAAAAGCATGTGTTTAGACTACCCCAACATGCATTAAAAGAACATTTTTTTCTCTCCACTAGGTGCTGTCTCCATTTTTTTTATCCATTTGGACACCACACTTGCAGTGACATGCATGGATTTTTGGCTTTACTGAAGGGTGCTTTATGCTTTTCTTTTTAACAGAAGGGATTAGCCATGAATCTTGGTGCACTGCACAGTGCTACAGACAGAGATAAATTACACCTATAATACTGACGGCACAGCACCCGCTATGAATGTTGGTGCACTAGAACGCAATGCACATGGCAAAACACTCTCCCTGCAATCTCCCTGCAGCTTAAGTTCCAAGCCTTCACACTGAGATTGGGCCACCAAGTGAGATTAATATGAGTAAGCAGCGTGGCCTGGGGATACCTGATTTATCGCAATTCATGGCAAATTAATTCAGAACAAATCGATTTTCTTGTTGAAGTTTGGCAAATTGGTCTAATCAAATTTTTCAAAACTTTTCTCATCTCTAGCCCTAGTACCTATGTTTGTGGCTGAATGTAGATTGCCTATTTTAATCCTGTTAGTCTTGCATATGGCTGTGGTTTATTTACAAACTAACAGCAGCAGAGTTTGGCCAAGGTCTGTCATGTTTTGATCATATGATTGATCATATCAGCGTCATTGCCAGTACCCAAGCTGACCACAACTGAAGCATATATGGCCCTGCTAGTTCATTTGGAGGTTTTGGCCATAAGTTGCCTCTCCTTTCTTTTCTTTTCTGTCTCCTCCTCAACACCCAAATCTGGCTTCCAGGTCCTAACCAACATACAATCATCAGCATAGCCCTCATCCTCCCTGCCACATTCATCAGACTGTGATATGTCATCATTGGCTCCTTTGCTCCCTTCCTAATTCTCTGCTCTGTGTTTGCCCTGAGTGCTACTGTTGCTACCACTGCCCCTATTGCCACCACCATGGCTTCAAAGGCCACTACTATCACCACCACAACCAACACAGCCTCATTGCAGTCCAATGTTGTCATTTCTCAACAATGGGAAATTTCTCATGAGTATCTTCCATAGGTTTTATTGACTCCTCTTAATTAAATGAAGCTGTACTCCTCGGAAGGGCAGTAAAGACAGAGATAATACAACTAAAATGCTTTTCTGTGGCTGCAAAAAGGAGGAGCAGGAGAAATGTTGTGACCCCTGGCTCCACGGCACGTTGTCAGATTCAGAGGTGACATTGACATTTTCCTGCTGTGACTGAGAGTGGAAATGATCCATCCAGTCCACAATTTCATCTTTTTTGTCCTCAATAATAACGTGACACCTCTCTGAAGCCAGGGAAAACTGTGGCCAATTACTAGCCATATAGCTGGTGCTGCGTCTGCTGCTACTACTCACATTCTAACTTTCAGGTGATGAGGCATGGGTCTTTTATTTTCCACCCCTCCAATTTCCAGATATTTTTTGGAGACTAATAAATAAAAATCACAGATTTCATATAAATGAAAAGTCATGGATTTGGTACAAATATCATTAAAGGGGTTGTCCGAGTTATGAAAAAAAATATATAGTACTTTAAATCTGATGGGCAGCAATATATAACTAAGTTAAGCAAGTTTTAGGCAAAAAAATCTCTATTTCCTCATTTACCTGGTTCTCTTCTGGCCTTTGTTTACATACAGTAATAGCAATCTCTGCCCCTCCCCCTCTCTGTAAAGGGAGTGAATACAAGTGCTGAGTGACATGTCTGCCTGCTGGAATACTCAGCAGCATGTTGTATGTGTAGGACTACAAGTCCTAGCTGTACAATGACACTGCTGATACACACAGGATCTCCCCCTACCTGTACTTGTAGTTTGCATCTCCTCCAGATCAGGTTTGTGTCTGTAGGGTGAGGAGGGCAGATCCTGTGTCTGTGTAGCTGCTGTTGTAAAGCCTTCAGTGTGTTCTGGCTAAAGGGGTTAATGTTTTATCTGAAGGAATCCAGGGAGAGAGCAGATAGCAGCAGCGGCAGAGAAGGGAGGGTGTGGCCACCACAGTGACGTCTCGTGTACAGGCTGTTATCTGATCTCTGAGGCTTGTGCACGAAACATCACACAGCAGAGAGATTACCTGACATCACAGGTCATGTGACCCTAGGTTAAATCTAAGAAACCAGCAGCTTTAGAAGAAGAAAGTGTATGGAAAAGCTGTTGTATTTGACTAGTTAGAAACATACAAAGGACAAAAAAATAACTCGGACAACCCCTTTAAACAGTACTAGAAAAATGCAGGTGTTTTTTTCTATAATTTGAAGACAGAGGCACAATTAAATGTTCCTCTCCTTCTACAAAAATACTGCACACTGGTAAAGACAATATACTTTGATAATAATGCAGTTTTTGCAGTAAAATGTGTGTGAGCTACACTGTATATTGCAGTAACATAATATACTCTAGTTATAGTGTCCCTATATTGTCCCTATCATGCTAGATTAGTGGCTTGTGTCTGTAATAGATTTTTGTCAGACACTGCCAAAAGACATCCTTTCATGTGGCTGTGGCTAGAACACAAAATGATGTTTCTTCCTTCTGAGCAAAAGGACCTGCTTGTAAACTTCCCCTCGAATGACTGATTGAACCTAGCATATTTCTATGGGCATGCTTGTATATGCACTGCTATGGCAGTAACTCATTGGTGGACACTGCTATGGACATAGATAAATGGCTGGCACAATATAGGCAATTCTGTGTAGCTATTAGGTGTACTGTAGTAGTGTACAGTCATGGCCAAAAGTTTTGAGAATTATACAAATATTAATTTTTACAAAGTCTACTGCTTCAGTTTTTATAATGGCAATTTGCATATACTCCAGAATGTTATAAAGAGTGATCAGCTTAACAGCAATTACTTGCAAAGTCAATATTTGCCTAGAAAATGAACTTTATCCCCCAAAACACATTTCAACGTCATTGCAACCCTGCCTTAAAAGGACCAGCTAACATTGTTTCAGTGATTGCTCCATTAACACAGGTGTGGGTGTTGATGAGGACAGGGCTGGAGATCAATCTGTCATGATTAAGTAAGAATGACACCACTGGACACTTTAAAAGGAGGCTGGTGCTTGGCATCATTGTTTCTCTTCTGTTAACCATGGTTATCTCTAAAGAAACAAGTGCAGTCATCATTGCACTGCACAAAAATGGCCTAACAGGGAATAGTATCGCAGCTAGAAAGATTGCACCTCAGTCAACAATCTATCGCATAATCAAGAACTTCAAGGAGAGAGGTTCGATTGTTGCCAAAAAGGCTCCAGGGCGCCCAAGAAAGACCAGCAAGCGCCAGGACCATCTCTTAAAAGTGTTTCAGCTGCGGGATCGGGCTACCAGCAGTGCAGAGCTTGCTCAGGAATGGCAGCAGGCAGGTGTGAGTGCATCTGCACGCACTGTGAGGCGGAGACTCTTGGAGCAAGGCCTGGTCTCAAGGAGGGCAGCAAAGAAGAAAAAACATCAGGGACAGACTGATATTCTGCAAAAGGTACAGGGAGTGGACTGCTGAGGACTGGGGTAAAGTCATTTTCTCTGATGAATCCCCTTTTCGATTGTTTGGGACATCTGGAAAAAAGCTTATTCAGAGAAGACGAGGTGAGCGCTACCACCTGTCTTGTCTCATGCCAACTGTAAAGCATCCTGAAACCATTCATGTGTGGGGTTGCTTCTCAGCCAAGGGAATCGGCTCTCTCACAGTCTTGCCTAAAAACACAGCCATGAATAAAGAATGGTACCAGAATGTCCTCCGAGAGCAACTTCTCCCAACCATCCAAGAGCAGTTTGGCAATCAACAATGCCTTTTCCAGCATGATGGAGCACCTTGCCATAAAGCAAAGGTGATAACTAAATGGCTCAGGGAACAAAACATAGAGATTTTGGGTCCATGGCCTGGAAACTCCCCAGATCTTAATCCCATTGAGAACTTGTGGTCAATCATCAAGAGACGGGTGGACAAACAAAAACCTACAAATTCTGACAAAATGCAAGCATTGATTGTGCAAGAATGGACTGCTATCAGTCAGTATTTGGTCCAGAAGTTGATTGAGAGCATGCCAGGGAGAATTGCAGAGGTCCTGAAGAAGAAGGGTCAACACTGCAAATATTGACTTGCTGCATTAACTCATTCTAACTGTCAATATAAGCTTTTGTTAGTCATAATATGATTGCAATTATATTTCTGTATGTGATAAAACATCTGACAAACACACATAAAAACCAGAGGGAAGGAGATCATGTGAAAATATAATATTTGTGTCATTCTCAAAACTTTTGGTCATGACTGTACTATGTGACCTAAATGGGCAGAACAATGGAGGACAGATACAAGGAGGCATCATTATGTAGATAATATTCGGCTCTAGTGTAGCAACTGACTACTTTTTAGAACAATTCACATCCCCTATCTTATATGAGGACAACATTAGTTATCTCTACTACCCCTACTCAGTCATCCCTATTTCATAGCAGTATCATCTTGAGTCGATATGATTTTGGCTACAAATCCAGTAAAATAACTGGTGGAGGTTTGGTAGGGTATACATACATACAATACATACAATATTTACTGTGGTGTGTTCTTGTATGATTCAATACCTTCTGGATAGTAGCTTGTAAGAAATAGTTAACTAGCCACCCTTAATATACCTTAGAGTATTGAAAGGCTTCAAATCAGAACACAGTTAATGAACTAATAATACTTTTTAAGGAGGATCTTTAATATTGAATACACATAATTAACCCTTAGGCTCCCAGTGCTGTACTGCGCTAGGAGGGTCTTTAAACATAGTGCCCGCTTGCATGTGAAGTGGGCACCATAGTTTGCATCTCTCTGCTGTTTCAAACAGAAGAGGCCCTGTTTCATGTCTATGACTGGCAAAAATAACAATTGAAGCCTTTAGATGCCATGGTCAAGCACGACCATGGTATCTAAATGGTGAAAAACCCTGAAGCCTGCACTGCGGTGATTGAGGAAACTGGTCATTGATTATAATACGCTGAGTATCTCTGAATAAACCCAGTGGATTAGAGCTGCAGTTCCTATGTTGGCTTCTGAAACCACCTGTACTAATAAAATATCAAAATATTTATCCCATATAGCAAATGGTGTAATGTAAAAAAAAATCAAAATGGACAATTCCCCATTTTTTCATTGCTTCTCTTACACAAAAATTGAATGAAATGTGATTTTAAAAAGTCATACACACTCTACAATGGTATCAATAAAAACTATGGATTGTCCTGCAAAAATGAGACCCAACACAGCTCAGTAGACATAACTATAACAAAGTTATTGGAGTCAGAATGCGATTAGCTTTTCATTATAAAATCACAAAACGCTACAAATATTGGTATTGTTGAAATCATACTAACCCAGAAAATGAAGGGCACAAGTCAGTTTTCATAAAACTCTGGTGGAATTGCATTTTTCTTTTCCAATTCCACCCCATTTTTCCAGCTTCCCACTACATTGTATGCCATATTGAATGGTTGTATTAGAAAGTACAACTTGTCCTGCAAAAAACAAGTCCTCATACAGCTATGTGAACAGAAAAATAAAAAAAGTTATCACTCTGGGAAGACAGGGAAGAAAAATGCAAAACTGAAATAAAAAAAAAACAAACTCTGGTATCCAAGGGGTTAATTCAAGACTGTTAAGCCATTCAGTATATAAGTGTAATAATGCTAAACACATTCCTATAAGCATTGTTCATATCTACGGTATCTTAATCATGGATATGAGCCATAACTTTTTTTTCTTCGGTTCAATAGTTCCTATCAGTTGAAGAAAGAGTTCTGTATGTACTAAAATATGTAAAAATGTAATAATAGTATGTTTAAACTTTTATGCATTTCTGTAAGCAGAATTGGCAGGGAACATTGTTATGCAAAGCAAGGGGAAAATGTTTATAGTTTTTGCTTGCAGTCACAATGAAATAAAGCCATTGTTTGATGCTATCTTTTTATGTAGCTCGGCTTGTAGAATAAAACGTAGTGAAATTTGTATCATTTTAAGCACAGATGACAGACAAACAAGATAGATGGAATTTTTGCAGATAATCCGTTCATGTAAACAAAAACTATGCAAATGCTAAAGAACTTTTCCCATCTTTTCTTTAAGTAAATTGGAAATGTACAATGCATAGATAAGAAACCAAACTAAGCAGTTTTAGAGGTCAATCATTAGTCTCTCTATAAATATTTAATACTCTTTCAGCTCCACTGGATATATACACAGTTCTTTGGAGATGAGAATATTGCAATAAGATATTAAAATTTTATACAATGCCACAGCTGAGGTGATTGTCAGAATGAATGTGTGACTTTGTTTTTCTTTTTTTTCCAAGCACTTTAAAAGTTTGCTCGATTAAAAAAAATCACCTATTGTAGTGTGTGGATAGATGAGTAAAATTGAGAGGAGGCGAGTGTATCATTCTTTATCTTTCTTCTTGCACCAGAACATCCTGAAATGTGTGGTGAGAGTTTTTTTTATATGTATTTTTTTTTTTTGCCATACGTTGTCACCAGATGTCTATCCTATTTGTGTCTGTGTGGCCACCCAGTGGTTCAGTTGTGAATTGCAGCCTGTCAAGGATTTTGCAATTTACATGCTATTATATTGAATTGGTTTTATGAGAAATTGAAGTCCTTTAAGGAGTTTTGCAGGGGTTTTATATTGACAATATTTCCTAAAGATTGGTCATCAATATTTGATCAGTGGGAGTCCAATACCCAGGATCCCTGCCGATCATCTGTTTGACGAGGAGGTGGCGCTCAATGCGAGCACTGCTTCCTCTTCATTACACTTTGTGTCATTTTCCTGGCAACGGAGCCGTAATGTAATTATAAGTACTCGCTCCATTCAAGTGAATGACACAAATATTATTACTAATTGCACTGCACTGCTGAGATTTCCAAGACAACGGTCAGTGTACTGAAAAGGAAGAAGTGTTTACACGGAGCGCCGCCTTCTCTTCAAACATCTTATTGGCTGGCGTTCCGGGTGTCAGAACCTCACTGATCATATATTGATGCCCTATGCTGAAGCCTAAAAATTAGTTATTAAAGGTCTCTTTATACAGGTCAGTGATTGGGAAGGAGTGTTCCTAGGAATACTTCTTTAGATAATTGCTCTGAGTAAATATGCTACCAGTCACCTAATGAATGAGCAAGTACTTATTCATCTGTTTAAGTATCATTGATGCAGGTACCCAAATCATCTTTTCTGTGCTGCAGGGTGTCCTGTGTAAATAGTGATCTGCTGCCCATAAAGAATTATTATCTATGGGGACAAGTGATTACCATAGTGATCACTCATCCTCCATACAGAGTAGATGTTTGCTGCATGTAAAACCAGCTCTTACTTCCACTTACAAGCAGGCTTCCTCTAACTTCATCTTTCTCAGATCATTCCTAAACACTTTTTATTAGAGATGAGCAAATCTATTCGCCGCTTTGTATATTTGATACAAATTCTCCTTATTTCCTACTCCGAAGTGAATCCGGATTTTTTCAGATTTGCTTTGTTCGAATATTAAATGTTCTTAAAATTTTGAAGGCTAATGCATTCTTCTTGGCCCCCAGAAGCGGGAAAATGAAGATAAGCCCCCTCAAAAGCTTGAAAGTGAAGATACACCCCCCTCAGAAGCGGGAAAATCCAGCCCGGCCCACCGGGAACTATCAATTTGTATAGAGAGTGAAGACTCCTCACTCATTACTCCGCCCTCCTCTCCAGTTCAAGCCAGCGGTGAACAAGACAGCATGGCAAAAGAACTACTACAAAGTGGGGAGAGATGGTGTGGGGTAGTGACCCTGAACCACCGGAAAGGCCCAAAGAGATCAGAGTGGCACAAGTGACCCAGAGAATCGCATGGGCACAGGATGTGTCCGCCATGCAAGCTGGTGTGGCAGAGGTGACTGGAGCGTCCACTGCTCTGCCCAGGAGGAGAACACCTTCCATGCAGCAGAATCCCATTGTGCCTCCATCAGTGACAGCCCACGCCCAGACTCTATGGGACTATAAGAAAGCAGTGAAGAACTTGGTCATCCAAGTGCTTGACCATCCGAGGCCCGGAGACCCTATGCTGGAAAGGCGCAAAGGAACCATCATCTGGTTTTCGGTGGCAGTGGCTTCCTCGCAAACAACAAGGACAGGAAGGAGTACTTTATGTGCCGCAGGTCTGTTTAACGGCCTTACCTGCCCCAAGCCTGTCACAGCTATAAGTGGAGGATCAGGTCGAATATACCCTCATGGCATCCCTGAAAGGCCCCTTTGTTACCGGGGTAATGTTATTGTCAAAACCCCTGGTACCTACATCGTGAGCCAAGACCTGGCCGAAGGATCCAGCAGCCGCAGGATGCGTGCGCTGCCTACAAGAGACAGCAGATGGCACCCTCCATTTCACACAGAAACCACAGCCATAGCCGGAGCCTCGGATCCATGGATTTCCACCACCACCACCACAGTCCTTTTACTTGGGTCAGCTGACTACCTCATCTTTTACTTCCCAGCCCACGGTGATCCAGTACCAGCTACTGTGGAATGGCATCAGCAGCAGCCCGGGGAGCTGGCGGTTATTCCTTGGGTGCAGCCTTGCCTGAACTTCTGCAGCCAGAAATCCTTACCTCTGCTGTCCTGGCAGGAGGATTCGGAAAGATGAAGGCTCAAGTGGCAGCAGCGCTCACCAGTGTGACCACCACCCGGTCATGTCCAAATTTAACCAGCAGAGGGCAGTGAAGCTCAACAATGGCAGCCAGCGTGGCCTACAGGAGGCAGGAGCATCCTCTTATGTCCTTTAGCAGCAGTAGCAGCGAGGAGGACTTCAGGTCCCTCATCTGAGGAACCCTTTGGCTTTCTTTGTCTGGCTGACTTAAAGGACACATCATGGTCTTGACTGGACCTATGGGAGCCACAACATGGACTGCACCTGACGGGTGAGAGCCTATTTTCCTTTTTCCCCCTTCTCAGGTTATTTGGGTGCGCCCTTTGCAAAAAAGATTCTCTTTTTGCTGCTATTTTATATTATCCATTTGGATTACAAGTTACCTGTTTAGATTACAAAATTACCTCACGTGGATTACAATTGAATTTTGGACTATGTGTTCCAGTGTTTTATGCCAAGCAGCCAAGAAATGAGACTCAAATGTATATCAGCGCCTATTATGCTTGCAATTGTGAAATTGATTGCCCTAAAATGTTTGCATAATTATGTGTTATAATTATATAAAATAATTATGCAGTATTTTAGCAATAATGTTTTTACCGGTTCAGCAACGTTCAAGCACTTTAGCCCATTGTGTGTATTCTTTTTCAGGTACTGGAACGTGTCCTATTATGCACTTATTGTATGATGTTTTTGGTAAATTAAGCACTTAGCCGGATAGCTAGCACCTTACTTTTCTAGCTCATATGGACTGCCTCTGAGAACTGTACACCGCGGCCTAGAGTCATGCGTGCGTATGACGCAATTGCGAGACAATAGTATGCTAATGTTTCGTACGCACTTTGTACGCTAATGCTTACGTATTTAGTTCAGTAGCGTACTTTTAACAACGGTTAGACTGTATGTTCGTAATTTGTGCAGGAATGTTTGCAGAACGATTATTTTTTAACACAACTTTGATCGAAAAAATTCGTATTAAGAACAAATTTGTCGATTATTCGCCAAAGCAAATTTTTGAAGATTCGCTCATCTCTAGTTTTTGCAATGTTACAAAGGTCATCCTGCTGAAAGAGCACAACCATTGAGGAATTCAGTTGCCATTAAGGATGCATTTGGTCTATAACATTGTTTAGTTAGTTGGTATGTCATAAAGTAAAAGCCAGGATCCAAGATTTAAATTTGTGTTACAGGAGCTCTTCAATGGGATTTGACCAGATGAGCTAGGCTTTATTCCCCACATGCATCAATCATACATGGGGACTAGAGATGAGCGAATATTTCAAAAATTCGATATGGTTGGTTCGCCAAATTTTCTGAAATGATTTGATCCAAATAAATTTGTGGTGAATGGCATTAAAAAATTGCTACTTCCGGGCTGCAGAGAGCCTGTATAGTGGTGTAGAACACTGTGCCTTGCAGTAACATGCATAGGGAGCTGTGGTAGTGAAACAATACTGTGAGCCAGCGTGACACGCAGATAACAGGCGTCACTCTTAGAATCGCTGCACAGTTTACGTATTTGGGCAGTTATGGGACCAAAACTGACCAAATAACTCAAGTGTGAACTCAGCCTTACAGGTCAATGTTAGTGCCAGCTATTAAAAACTGTGCAGAGGACCAATATCCTACTATAGTGCCAAAGAGCGCACTCCTTTTACACCAGTTCACTAATTCCACATAGATTTCTACAGAACCTGTTCTATTACACGCTTATACAAGCAGAGACTCCACCCCCAAACAGTGTGGAGGCATCTGTAGCATCAGGAGACCACAGAGCGGCACGACTACAGTGTAGAGGAGGCAGTGACAGCAGCTGTAGCATCAGGAGTCCACAGAGCGGCACAACGACAGTATATAGGAGGCAGTGGCAGAAGCTGTAGCATCAGGAGACCACAGAGCGGCACGACGACAGTATATAGGAGGCAGTGGCAGCAGCTGTAGCATCAGGAGACCACAGAACGGCACAATGACAGTGTGGAGGTGGCAGTGGCATGAGGAGACAGCAGAGTGGCATGACAACAGTGTGGAGGTGGCAGTGACAGCAGCTGTTTCATCAGGAGACCACAGAGTGGTACGACAACATTTTATAGGTGGCAGCAGCTGTAGCATCAGGCAACGACAGAGCGGTACAACGACAGTGTGAGACAGCAATAGCATCAGGAGCAGCATAGAGTGTCACGACAACAGTGTGGAACAGTGGCAGCAGCATTAGCATCAGGAGACCACAGAGTGGCAAGAGGACAATGTAGAGGAGGCAGTGGCAGCAGCTGTAGCATCAGGAGACCAAAGAGTGGCACAATGACAGTGTAGAGGAGGCAGTGGCAGCAGCTGTAGCATCAGGAGACCACAGAGTGGCACGATGACAGAGATGGCAAGGAAAAAGTTCTCATCACCACTAATGTAAGTGCAAGAGGAATTGACGTAAAACCAGTGTCAACCATTGTCAAGTTTGACCTGCCTGTTACTTTAAAAGGTCTAACAGAGTGGCACGATGACAGTGTAGAGGAGGCAGTGCCAGTAGCTGTTGCATCAGGAGGCCATAGAGTGGCACAACGACAGAGTGTGGAAGTGGCAGCAGCAGTAGTATTTGAATTATGAGGCCAGAGTGGCACAATGACAGATTGGGGAAGTGGCAGCAGCAGCAGTAGTAGAATTATGAGGCCACAGAATGGCACAATGACAGAGTGTGGAAGTGGCAGCAGTAGTAGTAGAATTATGAGGTCATAGAGTGGCACTCAGAAGAGATGGCAAGGGAAAAGTTCTCATCACCACTATTGTCTGTGCCAGAGGAATTGACGTAGAACAAGTGGCAACCCTTGTCAACTTTGAACTGCCTGTGACTGTAGAAGGTCTGACAGAGTGGCATGACGACAGTGTAGAGGAGGCAGTGCCAGTAGCTGTAGCATCAGGAGGCCATAGAGTGGCACAACGACAGATTGTGGAAGTGGCAGCAGCAGTAGTAGAATTATGAGGCCACAGAGTGGCACGCAGAAGAGATGGCAAGGGAAAAGTTCTCATCACCACTATTGTCTGTGCCAGAGGAATTGACGTAGAACAAGTGGCAACCCTCGTCAACTTTGACCTGCCTTTGACTGTAGAAGGTCTGACAGAGTGGAACGATGACAGTGTAGAGGAGGCAGTGGCAGTGGCTGTAGCATTATGAGGCCACAGAGTGGCACAATGACAGAGTGTGAAAGTGTCAGTAGCCGTAGTAGCAAAATTATGAGGTCACACAGTGGCACAATGACAGAGTGGGCAAGTGGCAGCAACCTTAGTAACAGAATTACGAGATCACACAGTGGCACAATGACAGAGTAGGCAAGAGGCAGCAGTAGTAGTAGCAGAATTATGAGGTCACAGAGTGGCCCAACGACAAGATTGAAAATGTCAGTTAGTAGAATTTCGAGGTCACAGAGAGGCCTAATGACAAGATTGACAATGTCAGTCAGTAGAATTTCGAGGTGAAGGAGAATCCCAACAAGATTTAAAATGTCAGTCAGTAGAATTTCGATGTGAAGGAGAATACCAACAAGATTTAAAATGTCAGTCAGTAGAATTTCGAGGTGAAGAAGAATCTGAAGGACAAGATTGACAATGTCAGTCAGTAGAATTTCGAGGTGAATGAGAATCCCAACAAGATTGAAAATGTTAGTCAGTAGAATTTCGATGTGAAGTAGAATCCCAACAACAGGATTGAAAAAGGCAGAATTAGTGGAATTTAAAGGTCACAGAGTGGCACAACAACAGAGTGTGTAGGTGGCAGTACTAGTAGAATTTCAAGGTCAAAGAGTGTCACAACGACAGAGTTTGGAAGTGGCAGTAGTAGCAGAATTATGAGGTCTCAGAGTAGCACAACGACAGACCTTGGAAGTGACAGCAGTAGTAAAATTACGAGGCCACATAGTGGCACAACGACAGAGTTTGCAAGTGGCAGCAGCTGTAGTATCAGAATTATGAGGTCCCAGAGTGGCAGAACGACAGAGTTTGGAAGTGGCAGCAGTAGTAGAATTACGAGGCCACACATTGGCACAACGGCAGAGTGTGCAAGTGGCAGCAGCAGCAGTAGCAGCATCATCAGAAGGCCACAGAGTGGAACAACAACATTTTGGAGGCAGTAGCAGCAGCAGCAGACTACGGAATGGTACAACAACATTATGGAGGCAGTAGCAGCAGCATCGGCACAATGACATTGTAGGGGGGTGGGTGGCAATAACACTACTCACTGACGATGTCGGGTGTAAGGAGCACTTGGCAGCAGATGTGTGGCATCAGGCGGGTGGCAGCATCAGAATATTTGTTGAGGCAGGTAGCCAGAAGAAACAGGTCTCTAGTCAAAACAGCATGAATGATCTAATCTGATGTATCAGGCGTTGGTGGTCGGAAATCCTGGCTGATCAATGCCTGATTCATCTTGACAAAGGTCAGTCTCTCCATATTTTGGGTGGACAGGCGAGTTCTCCTTGGGGTAACTATGGCCCCCGCCGCACTAAACACCCTCTCTGATGCCACACTACTGGCCGGGCAGGACAGCTTTTCCAGAACAACCTCGGCCAGTTGCGGCCACAAATCCAGTTTGGCTGCTCAGTAGTCCAGCGGATCTTCAATGATGGGTGGCAGGGTGCTGATGTCATGCTGTTGCCAACATGCTGATGTGGCTGGGGGTGTCTGATGTCATTTGCGATGAAATCGAAGAACGAGTCAACCATTCAAGAACCGCTGGGTTTCTGTTCAAGACACAACCTCTAGATAACACTGAGATCTCAGGCCTCTCAAAGTGACCCCTGCTGCCATGCCCCTTTTCTCTGCTGCGACCTGTGCTTGCACCAGAAACACTTAGGCCTCTGTCACTCCCCTGTGCAGGGTCTGTCACTTCTCTATCTGACATGCTGTTACATCAAGTAAATAAGTAAAAAGGAAATTAAAACACACTACAAAGGGCTGTAATTTTCCCACTTAACCACACAACGGCTAGTAAGTCTTTTGCCACCACTAATAACCGACAGAAGGTTTGACCAAAATTAACTATGGCGCTGTAGACCAAATCAATCTTTTTTTTGCTACTACTACATGCTACAAATGGTTCTAATTTTCCCACTTCAGCACAGAGTGAATAATACGTTTTTTTGCAACAGTAATAAATGCCAGTAGGTTTTAAAATATAGAACTTTGGTGCTGTACGCCAACTAAAACTTTTTTTTACACTAATACACGCTACGAATGGCTGTAATTTTCCCACTTCAGCAAAGAGCAAATAATAGGTTTTTTTAACACGACTTATAAACGCCAGTAGGTTTCAAAATATAGAACCTTAGTGCTGTAGGCCAAATCAACCTTTTTTTGGCTACTACTACACGCTACAAATGGCTGTAATTTTGCCACTTCAGCACAGAGCGAATGATACGTTTTTTAACAAGTCTTATAAACGCCAGTAGGTTTTAAAAAATTGAACTTTGGTGCTGTAAGCCAAATAAAACATTTTTTTTTACACTAATACACGCTACAAAGGGCTGCCACTTTCCCACTTCAGCACAGAGCGAATCATACGTTTTTTTTTAAACAGTAATAAATGCCAGTAGGTTTTAAAATATAGAACTTTAGCACTGTAGGCCAAATCAACATTTTTTTTGGCTTCTACTACATGCTACAAATGGCTATAATTTTCTTACTTCAGCACACAGCGAATAATTCTTTTTGCAACACTAATAGCTGATAGAACACTTTACTATGTATTTACTACACCAACTAAAACTTTTTTTTACACTAATACACGCTGCAAAGGTCTGTCACTTTCCCACTTCAGCACAGAGCGAAAAATATTTTTTTCGCACCAGTAATAAATGCGAGTAGGTTTGTCAATAAATAACTTTGGCGCTGTACGCCAACTAAAACTTTTTGTTTGACACTAATACATACCACAAAGGGCTGTCACTTTTCCACTTCAGCACAGAGCAAATAATAGGTTTTTTCGCACCAGTGATAAACGGCAGTAGGTTTGCCAATAAATAACTTTGGCGCTGTTCGCCAACTAAAACTATTTTTTTTTACACTAATACACGCTACAAAGGGCTGTCACTTTCCCACTTCAGCAAAGTGCAAATAATAGGTTTTTTTGCACCAGTAATAAACGCTAGTAAGTTTGCCAATAAATAACTTTGGCGCTGTATGCTAACTAAAACTTTTTTTTACACTAATACACACTACAAAGGGCTGCCACTTTCCCACTTCAACACAGAGCGAATAATACGTTTTTTTTGCACCAGTAATAAATGCCAGTAGGTTTGAAACTAAATAACTTTGGGGTTGTACGCCGACTAAAACTTTTTTTTATACTAATACATGCTACAAAGGGCTGTCACTTTCCAACTTCATCACAGAGCGAATAATAGGTTTTCTCGCACCAGTAATAAACGCCAGTAGATTTGCCAATAAATAACTTTGACGCTGTAAGCCAACTAAAACTCTTTTTTTTACACGCTACAAACGGCTGCCGTTTTCCCACTTCACAACACCATAGCTTATAAGCCCTTTCTGTTT
Organism: Rhinella marina; assembly: GCA_900303285.1. NCBI lineage: Eukaryota > Metazoa > Chordata > Amphibia > Anura > Bufonidae > Rhinella > Rhinella marina. The sequence goes on from ONZH01004941.1 coordinate 19,337, forward strand.
TCCAACACTAAAACAGCAAAAAAGTGCTGTACTAAATGTAACTACAGCGCACAAGGGTTAACAAAACCCCAATAACCAGAATTACAGAGGCAAACCTGACATGAGCAGCTGTAGCATGGCATTTTTGAATCGCAGTCACTGAAACCATGGTGTAGTATGATTTTTCCTATTACCTTGTTGTTGCACTTCATTCCATATCTCACACTGTCTCTAAACACATCTATTGAACCCTGTTCTGCCTCAATACTTCCCTCCCTATACTTTCCCTACACTTCTATTTAGCAATTTGTACTTTTGATGAGGTTTTATGACTTTCCCTAGTGCCTTCAAACATCTCTCCCTGCATTTCACTGTAGAATGACAGAATCCAAAATAGCTGAGGGTATTTATAGGGCTTTGACATCACAGGGCTGGCTGGCTGCTGATTGTCTGAATGCATGGCATTATGGGTGACCCCTCCCTCCCTCATGTTCCTTTCTACATGTCCAAACATGTGCAGCCGCCATTTTAGTAAAAAAAAACTAACAAAAAAAAACTATTTGTCACCATGAATTGTCAGGAAATTTGGAATCGGTGCAAATCAAATAATTCCTGAAATTTGTATCGAATTCCAATTCATCAGCTTCGATTCGCTCATCTCTAATGGGGACCTATAACCCTGTCACTGGTTGTTGTCCTTCACTGGACCGCTTTTGGTAGGTACTAATCACTGTATACCGAGAACACTTTCTCCACAACACATTTTGGAGATGCCCCAACCTTGTCATTTAATCACAATTTTGCCCTTGTCAAAGTCACTCATCTTTTTGCTTGCCCATGTTTTCTGCTTGTAACACATCACTTTCATGAACTGATTGTTCATTAGCTGATGAACACATCCTACCACTTTTGGCAAGATTCATTGTCATGATAAAATAAATGCTATTTGCTTGACCTATGGGTGATTTTACTGTTAAGACTCATAGTTACATTTCTCTCGCAAATAATCTTCCAGGTAATTCTTACTCAGTCAAAATGTTTTGTAAATTTACATTTTGTATCACTATGCTTGCTGAGTAAATAGGCATTTCCTGGTGTGATAGAAGATATGTGTTGTAAGATAACCATACCGTATGTCTCTCCTCTGTTGCTTCCCGTTTTCTTTCTCCCACTTGCTGCATCCATCTCTAGGTGTAATTGTGACGCCCCCGTTTGTATTTAATAAAACATAATTTTTCCAAGCAATACAGACACATATGAACATGGGACCAACACAACTGTCTTCAGCTGCCAAGTGCACACGTAACAGGTAGGCTATTAATTGGCCAAGTGTATGAGGGAGTCTTGAGGGATAGCTGAAGGCCTATGGAGGATTTTACCATCAGATATCTAAAAAATATGGACTTCAGTGGGAGGAGGAAGCCAGCACTAAAGTGCCTAGGGCAGCATAAAAATCTAAATATGGCCCTGGCTCCAGATGAGCAGCAGGATGTAGTGTCACAAATCACACTGCAGGTCTTTGTAAGGAGGAGCGGTGCGGCTGGGAATCTGCTGTTCTCCTCCTCCCACATGGACCAGCAGTGCAATATGTGACACTACATTGTGCTACTGGAGTGCCGGCAGCTGAACAGTAATCATGAGGAACTAGATGAGTATATTTTATTAACTTCCTGTGGAGGGGGCACATATTTGGGCATAGCTATTGTGAAGGCGCCTAGTATGAAAAAAATATATACACACAGTACAGACTAAAAGTTTGGACACACCTTCTCATTCAAAGAGTTTTCTGTTTTTTCATGACTATGAAAATTGTAGATTCACAATGAAAGCATCAAAACTATGAATTAACACATGTGGAATTATATACTTAACAAAAAAGTGTGAAACAACTGAAAATATGTCTTATATTCTAGGTTCTTCAAAGTAGCCACCTTTTGCTTTTATTACTGCTTTGCACACTCTTGGCATTCTCTTCATGAGCTTCAAGAGGTAGTCACCTGAAATGGTATTCCAACAGTCTTGAAGGAGTTCCCAGAGAAGCTTAGCACTTGTTGGCCCTTTTGCCTTCACTCTGCGGTCCAGCTCACCCCAAACCATCTCAATTGGGTTCAGGTCTGGTGACTGTGGAGGCCAGGTCATCTGGCGTAGGTGTGTTTGGGGTCATTGTCCTGTTGATAAATAAATGATGGTCCAACTAAACACAAACCGGATGGAATAGCATGCCACTGCAAGATGCTGTGGTAGCCATGCTGGTTCAGTATGCCTTCAATTTTGAATAAATCCCCAACAGTGTCACCAGCAAAGCACCCCCACACCATCACACCTCCTCCTCCATGCTTCACGTGGGGAACCAGGCATGTAGAGTCCATCCGTTCACCTTTTCTGCGTCACTTCTGCGTACTTAGCTGCTTTTTTCTTGCCATAATACAAATTCTAATAGCCTATTCAGTAGGACTATCAGCTGTGTATCCACCTGACTTCTGCCCAACACAACTCATGGTCCCAACCCCATTTATAAGGCAAGAAATCCCACTTATTAAACCTGACAGGGCACACCTGTGAATTGAAAACCATTTCAGGTGGCTACCTCTTGAAGCTCATCAAGAGAATGCCAAGAGTGTGCAAAACAGTAATCAAAGAAAAAGGTGGCTACTTTGAAGAACCTAGAATATAAGACATATTTACAGTTGTTTCACACTCTTTTGTTAAGTATATAATTCCACATGTGTTAATTCATAGTTTTGATGCCTTCAGTGTGAATCTACAATTTTCATAGTCATGAAAATACAGAAAACTCTTTGAATGAGAAGGTGTGTCCAAACTTTTGGTCTGTACTGTATTTTAAACATATTGACCCATATTAACAAGATGGTTTTTATCTGCACGTATATGTTTATATTTGTTTGTGTGGTTTGGGAGTGGGGGGCCCAGGTAAATCCTTTGCAGAGGGGCTGTCTGCTATCTGTGTCCACCCCTAGCTTGTTGCATAAATTCCTCCCTATAGTATTATGTCAATAGACAAGTTTACCTTTTACCCGCCTCATGCCACCAGAAAATTGGCACACAGTACAGCCATCCATCACTCAAACACCACTATCATACAATGTTTACACAATAGCTCTATAATAATGTAATCCTACCATACTTTTCCCAAACTAGGCTAATTTCTATATTCTAAATGAGTATTCTGTCTACTGATGATAACATTGGAGCAGTATGTTTTTACCACTCCTGTGGGTCCACTATCTCTGAATACAGTGGTTCTGGGCAGTTGCCCGACCTGGACAAACACATTATCCCAGGTGTGTAGGTTTGCACTATCTATTTAGCTATTTAGCAAGATTGTTTACTCTCCAGTGTAAGCCGTTATGTATAATGTAGTAATGTCAAGTACTGAGAATTAGAGATGTTAACGTTAATAGATTGGATTGTTAACACTGCATCTTATTAAAAGCAAAGTCTAACCTACCCTACAGAAACCCTTTTGGCTTTTGTACCAAGCTAACCATGAAAAATAAGCTTTATATTAAACTATTTTAATTAAGTGCCTACATAGACTCATTTTGTTTTCCTATCATTGCATTCTACTGAATCATCGAGAACAGTTCTCTTTATTTGCAATGTGCATTCTTAATCTCTTCTAGTTCTGGCAGGCTAAACTTTAGAATCTTTAAAACAGTGCAGAGAATTGTTATCTAATGTGCTGCTCAGAAATTCCTCCTCCTTTATTGATCATATGACATCGAAAAGGTCTATAAATTAGGCTGTTCTCCTGGGGAATACTGTAACACATTTTACATGATAAAGGAGCTTTGTGCCTGGTGAGCACTATGCCTTACAGGAAATACTATTTAATACTGGCTTAGCTACAGAGTGGCAATGAAAATGAATTTTCTTATTCCAATTAGAGCAGTTTTAATTAGTCTTAACAATGGAAATTGGGGCAATTAATTATTAACTGAAAAAAATACTACTTAAGTAGACTTTTTAAGACTGTGAACTAAGAGAATATGAAATGTAGAAACTCAACTATTTATTACTTACTTAAGTTTTGTAGCCGTGACAACTACCCAAATAGAGGTAACATTTTCTGATACACTATTATACAAGCTAATTGCTAGGGTCTACAAAGAACTCAACAGAAACCTCTCCATGGAAAAATTACATCCAGCAACCTCTCCTAGAATGTGACCACAATGAGTTGCCTCTACTTGTAGAGCTGCTTAGATATGAAGGGAGGTACTGGGGCATCAATACACTAAACTCTGCTGCGAGCACCTTGCTTCACTTTACATTATCGAGATTTGCTGTCAGGCTGCCCTGCCTGGCAGCATATCTTAGGCATGATCTCTCCTTTACTATCTACTGTAGTAGAGGAACTCTGCTCTACGATACATAATAATGATGTGATCCTGTATGCAATGAGAAGTTAGTAGCTAAGCAGTCTGATAGAGACAGGAAGGCAGATCAGCCATAACAGCTAGAGATGAGCGAGCACTAAAATGCTCGGGTGCTCGTTATTCGAGACAAACTTTTCCCGATGCTCGGGTGCTCGTTTCGAGTAACGAACCCCATTGAAGTCAATGGGAGACTCGAGGATTTTTTGCAGGGGACCAAGGCTCTGCCTAGGGAAGGCTGGGTGAAAACCTAGAAACATCAGAAAATGATGGAAACACCACGGAAATGGACAGGAAACAGCAGGGGCAGCATGCATGGATGCCTCTGAGGCTGCCTAATCCCACCATTAACCCAAATTCTCCTGCAACAGCCTGGTGGTTACCCTCATGGCAATTGTGCTGACCCAGACCAAGAAAGGTGAGGCACATGCCCATCACATGTTAGGGAAGCACCCAACTAGGTGCAACGAAGATCCGTCACCCATGCCCATGCTGGCACTGTTCTCCTATCCCCAGCCACACAATGCAGGCATAAGCCAAACACAGCATGGCAGTGACACCAACAAGTGACTGAGTTAGTATGCGGTAGCTGGTGAAGCACCCAAAAATTTAGCCTGACACAGCATGGAGGTTACACCACCAATGACTTTGTCCGACTGAGAATGCAGTGAAATGGCTTTTGTTGAGCCTCCAAAAATTTTTTTCTTTTCGGAGTACATAAAGTCGACCCTCAGCAAAAATTTTTTTTTTTAAATGTCGGTACTTGCGCCTCCTGAAAAATTGTTTTGGACTGTCTGTTTGACACTCCTGAAACATTGTTTTACAGTGTCTGTAGTTGACACTGCGGAAAAATTGTTTGGAGAGAGGGCCTGTAGGTGGCCCTCCGGGAAAATTGTTTGGAGAGAGGGCCTGTAGGTGGCCCTCCGGAAAAATTGTTTAGAGAGAGGGACTGTAGGTGGCCCTCCGGAAAAATTGTTTGGAGAGAGGGCCTGTAGGGGGCCCTCCGGAAAAATTGTTTGGAGAGAGGGCCTGTAGGGGGCCCTCCAAAAAAATTGTTTAGAGAGAGGGCCTGTAGGTGGCCCTCCGGAAAAATTGTTTGGAGAGAGGGCCTGTAGGGGGCCCTCCGGAAAAATTGTCGTTAAAGAGTACCAGTTGGCCCTCTAAAAAATTGTGTTTTGGGTCAGCGTTAGGCAAAGACGACAAGGAGGAGGCGGAGTAGGAGGAGAAGAGAAGAGGAATCGGATACATAAGTAATGTTAATCTTTAGCTGCCTTCCCCCGGAGGAGATTTGAATTCCGGTGAAATCCAGGCTTTGTTCATTTTAATAAGCGTCAGCCTGTCAGCACTGTCAGTTGGCATGTACGCTTATCGGTGATGATGCCACCAGCTGCAATGAACACCCACTCTGACAACACGCTAGCGGCAGGGCAGGCCAGCACCTCCAAGGCGTACAGCGCCAGTTCAGGCCACGTGTCCAGCTTTGAAACCCAGTAGTTGTATGGAGCAGAGTGATCGGTCCGGACGTTGGTATGGTCAGCTAGGTACTCCCTCACCATCTTTCTGTAAAGCTCACCCCTACTCTGCCTAGACTGGGGACAGGTGACAGTGTCTTGCTGGGGTGACATAAAACTGGCAAAGGCCTTGGAGAGCATTCCCCTGCCAGTGCTGGACAAGCTGCCTGCTCGCCTCCTCTCCCCCGCTACTTGGCTCACAGAACTACGCTCTCTGCTGCTAGCGGTATCAGATGGAAAGGATTGTTTCAGCTTGTGCACCAGGGCCTGTTGATAGTGATTCACTCTCATACTCCTTTCCTCTACAGGGATGAGAGTGGAAAGGTTCTGCTTGTACCGTGGGTCCAGGAGACTGAACACCCAGTAATCGGTGTTTGAAAAAATTCTTCTAACGCGAGAGTCACGGGATAGGCAGCCTAACATGAAGTCTGCCATGTGCGCCAGAGTCCCAACACACAAGAATTCCCTCTCCTCACTGGCCTGACTCTCCATTTCCTCCTCCTCTTCAGCCCATACACGCTCAAGAGTTAAGAAGGACTGAGCACTGGTACCCTCTTCTGTCTCGCCGACATTCTCCTCCTCTTCCTCCTCATCCTCATCCCCCTCCTCCGATACGCGCTGAGAAACAGACCGGAGGGTGCTCTGGCTATCAAGCGACGTATCTTCCTCCACCGTCTCTTGTGACAAGCGCAAAGCTTCCGACTTCATACTGAGCAGTGAGTTTTTCAACAGGCAAAGCAGCGGGATGGTGAGGCTGATAATGCCGGCATCGCCGCTGACCATCTGTGTTGACTCCTCAAAGTTGGTCAACACCTGGCAGATATCAGACATCCACGTCCACTCCTCATTGTAGACGTGAGGAATCTGAGTGACCTGACTACCAGTTCTGGTGGAAGTTGACATCTGACAGTCTACAATCGCTCTGCGCTGCTGGTAAACTCTGGATAACATGTTTAATGTCGAATTCCATCTCGTGGGCACGTCGCACAACAGTCGGTGAGCGGGCACTTGTAGGCTGCGCTGCGCTGCCCTGAGAGTGGCAGTATCTGTGGTCGACTTGCGGAAATGCACACAGATGCGGCGCACCTTGGTGAGCAAATCAGACAGATTGGGGTATGTCTTGAGGAACTGCTGAACTATGAGATTGAACACGTGGGCCAGGCATGGCACATGTGTCAGTCTGCCGAGTTGCAGAGCTGCCACCAGGTTACGCCTGTTGTCACACACAACCATGCCTGGCTTGAGGTTCAGCGGTGCCAGCCACAGATCGGTCTGCGCTTTGATGCCCTGTAATAGTTCTTGGGCAGTGTGCCTTTTGTCACCTAAGCTCAGCAATTTGAGCACCGCCTGCTGGCGCTTAGCCACGGCACTGCTGCTGCGCCTAGAGCTACCAACTGAAGGCGCCGTGCCCACGGATGGTAATTCGGAGGAGGAGGTGGAGGAGGAGGAGTGGTCGGAGGAGGAGGCAGAGTACGTCTGAGAGACCGTGACCGAGGTAGGCCCCGCAATCCTCGGTGTAGGCAGTACATGAGCGGCCCAAGGGTCAGACTCGGTCCCAGCCTCCACCAAGTTAACCCAATGTGCCGTCAGTGATATATAGTGTCCCTGCCCGGCAGCACTTGTCCACGTGTCCGTGGTTAGGTTGACCTTCTCAGAAACAGCGTTGGTCAGGGCACGGATGATGTTCTGTGACACGTGCAGGTGTAGGGCTGGGGCGGCACATCGGGAAAAATAGTGGCGGCTGGGGACCAAATACCGAGGGGCAGCCACCGCCATGAGGTTGCGAAAGGCCTCGGTCTCTACCAGCCTTTAGGGCAGCATCTCCAGGCCCAGCAATTTGGAGATGTGGACGTTGAGGGCTTGGGCATGTGGGTGGGTGGAACTGTATTTTCTCTTGCGCTCCAGCGTCTGCTGTAAAGACAGCTGAACGCTGCGCTGGGACACATTGGTGGAGGTTGTGGAGGATCGTGGAGGCGAAGGTGTGGTTTTCCGGCGGGAGGCGCTCGTGCCGGGGTCCTGGGCAGGGGGTTTACTAGCAGAGGCAGCGAGTGACACAGGGGGAAGGAGCAGTGGTGTGAGCCGCAGGAGGTGAACGGCCTTGGTTCCATTGAGTGGGGTGTTTAGCACTCATATGCCTGCGCATGCTGGTGGTGGTTAGGCTAGTAGTGGTGGCACCCCTGCTAATCCTGGTGTGGCACAGGTTGCACACCACAGTCCGTCGGTCATCCTTAATTTCTTTAAAGAACCACCAGACTTGCGAACATCTAGGCCTCGCCACGGGAGCTTCACTACGTGAAACAGTTGCTGCTGATGCACCAGCTCTGGCCTTGCTTCTCCCTGCCCCCTGCAGTAATTGAATGCCCACGCCCATGCCCACGCCCTCGTTCTCGACCCTTAGCCCTGGGGTTCAACATTTTCTGTATATAAGTGTATTATATATACCAAAAAAAAAAAAAAATGGGCCTGCTGTATTGAAACCCACAAACTTGTTCAATCTGAACAAGTTAATATATAGGTGGATAAGTTAGAGCAAAATTACGTATTTTATTACGTACCGTGCAGTGTGGAGCAATTACACTGAAATTATTAGATTAGGCAGACTTGGTCTGCTTAAAGGGAACCTGTCAGCTGTGAAACACCCTCCAAACTACAGTAAGCGGTGTATAGTGTAAGTGATGCTGAATCCGAATATGTAAGTTTTATCTTCATACTCACTTCCATTCTGATGCTGTGCTCCCACAAACCAGCAGTAAAATGCACTCACTGGACTCCAGTGCTCACTCACATAATGGAGAGGACTCAAAGAAGAGTCCAGTGAGTGCATTTTACTGCTGGTTTGTGGGAGCACAGCGTCAGAATGGAAGTGAGTATGAAGATAAAACTTACATAATCGGATTCAGCATCACTTACACTATACAACACTTACTCTAGTTCAGGGGGTGTTTCGGAGATGACAGGTTCCCTTTAAGTGCAACCCAGACAAATGTCGCACAGAGATTTTTCTAATGTAGCTCCTCTGGATCAACTTGTAGGAAAACAGGTCGAACTGGATGGACAGATGTCTTTTTTTCGGCCTTATAAACTATGTTACTATGTTACTAGGTTAGCTGTATCAGTGAGAGCAAAAGACCTTTTTTAATTACGTGACGTACAGTATGGGTCACCTGGACAGAAAATATGGATTGTGGTTTGTGGTGACTGGCCAGCTGAACTGTGACACACAGAATGGGTCCACACAGCTGTATGAAATGGATTTGTATCGTTGAGATAAAACAACAAAAAAACAAAGGTTTTTTTTGTGTGTTTTTTTTTAACGTGACGTGCAGAATATATCAGAGAGCAAACTCAGCCCCTGCTGACTGTGGCTATTTTCACTGCAACCCAGAAAAATGTTGCACTCAGATTTTTCTATATCACTGAGAGCAAAAAAAACCTATTTGCAGTCTCCCTGCAAACTGCTGCAAATATGGCGATAGCTGCATTACTAGTGCCAGCCAGCCCAGCCAGAAGGAGACAAAAAAAGGGTCTTGTAGCCCTTAGAAGGGCTGTTGGGTTCTTTTGAGATCACTCCTGCCTAACAGAGAACTAAATCCAGGCCCTAACACTCTCCCCTGAAATGCAGCAGATCTGTCCCTAACGACATCCAGACAGCCTCTGAGCCGAGCACCGCTGGACGTCACTAGTATATTCCAGGGTCACCTGATCTGGCCAGCCAACCCCTGCTATCGACATGTAAGGCCCCACGTGATGCTGGGGGGTACCGCAGAGTCTCCTGGCTAGTGATTGGCTGAGTTATAGGCGGCAAAAATTCAAAATGCGGGAGATGCCATTTCCTCGAGCATGGCGAGATGCTCGTCCGAGCATCGAGCACATACGAGTACCCTAATGCTCGAACGAGCACTAAGCTCGGACGAGCATGCTCGCTCATAACAATAGATAGTAATGGAGCAATCATGCAAAAGATACATATGCCATCAGACTGAACAGCTTGACACCAAATCTCATTAACTTAAACTGAAGCCAGGTGCCAGAGCACAAAGAAGAGGCCTAATCATCACTCACTTTCATAAGCAGCTATACTATTGTAGGAAACTGGTCCTAGTCACATTCTAACTATGGAGGTGGGGGGCAGGAGCATGAGACTAGCAGCTATGATGTCTCCCAAAGAAGACATGTAGAGAATAGGTGCCAGAGCACAAAGGCGCCAGAGCACCAAGTAGAGGCTTGATCATTCCTCATAAGCAGCTCTACTATTGTAGGTAACTTGTCCTAGTCACATTCTAGGACTGATTAATGAAGGACGGTTTATATAATTCCCAGAGAACCCCATTAACTGTCCATTCACCTTGAATTCACTTATAAAATAAATCTCCAGAGAACACATGGTTGTTAAACTTCCCTGTGAGATCAGGTTACAGATGCCCATATAACTCTATGGGCTGGGGGGCAGGAGCATGAGACTAACAGCTATGATGTCTCCCAAAGAAGACATGTAAAGAATAGAGATCTTCCAGCTCTACATATCATGTGTAGGTTACAGATGCCCATATAACTCTATGGAGGTGGGTGGGGGCCAGGAGCATGAGACTAACAGCTATGATGTCTCCCAAAGAAGACATGTAAAGAATAGAGATCTTCCAGCTCTACTATCTCTCTGTAGCACAACTTTAGACTCAGCTGGGCATGATGGACATAATGCAGCAATACTGAGAAGTGTAGTGTTAACTTAAGATATCCACAATAGCTTTCAGTAGCTTCTCTGGGTGTCTCTCTGTTTTTCTTCTCATAGTGAATTCAGAGTGAATGAACAGCTATGGAGGTGTAGGGGGATTGGGCCTGATAAGTGTAGAAAGAGGCAATATTGATTTGATTTAGATTTCTCATTTCTTCATACACATTTCATTTTGTTAATTTATTTTTTACCAATTCACAAAACACTTCTATTTTTTAAAACATTTTTACTTTAGATCATGTTTCCACACCTAAAACTGCCTTAAAGGCTATGTACACCTTTGGTTTTTTTTATTATTTCATTATACTTATTTTGCCCTAAAAATCACTTTTTCAATTGGTCTTTATTAACCATATGGAATCTTTTTTTTGTGTACAGAGCTGAGAAGCTGTACTAACTGCCAGTGGATTTTTTCTCAGTTCCATCATCTGAGGAGCAGACGGACAGCTTATCTTTTCTCTCTGACCTTATAAACACTCATTAAAGCTCAATCCTTACCTTACTGATAAGAATGTTCCTTAAATAAGTGTTTATTACCTTTCAGTAGTTTACAGATAAGGGTAATTAGATGACTGGCACAAAGTGAAAGTAGCAGTCACCCATCTAGACAAACAGTTAACCCTTTGTGACTGAACAGCTCAATATTTTTTTTTAATAAAGACCAATTACAAATATGATTTGAAAAATAAGTTAAAAGCAATCATAAAAATGACTCTAAAGGTGTACATAGCCTTTAAACATTTGCACAATACTATATAAGGTATATATTGTCATGTCCAAGTCAAGAACATATTTTGACATGGATACATTCTAATATTTGCCAATCTCTACTCTTATTGGTTTATGTCTTCTCTTTTTTATTTTTAGTTATGTTTTATTAATATTTTCATCTCCCTAAATTGGTAATATGATCCATAATTAACCCTTTACATGTAACCAATACAATCTACACCGAATATCTGCGATGGGTTATTTTGTTAGTCATATTAAATATGCAAAGACTTTATTATAATTTCAAGACATTTCACACATGTTTTAACAATGCAGATTTAAAAAATGACTTACTCAACTGATTAACATAATGAATCTGGCACAACATGGGATTTGTATATTATCATTTATTAATGTTACATTTGTAACAAAATGTATTCTTTTTAAAAGATATTTTGAAGTACCAGTGTGTAAAATGCTTCTACTTAAGACATATTATTTTTTATATATCTATCTTTACAATATTTTAAAAAATTCTGGCTCCTGTATGAGCTACCAGTATGATAATCTATTATGTATAAATTTATCATAATTTATGGAAAAATTAATTTCATAGGAAAGTCATTACGTAAATTTGAAAAAAAATAAAAATCAGGTTCTGATTTCTTATGCTCAAAAAAGACCAGACCATTTTCTTAATGCCAATTAGAGGCAATTTTCTCTGGTAAATACAGTATGCAGGTAACTTAAGAAACATATACATTAGAGGCATCCCCTATTTAATTAATTCCTGTTGTTGTGCTTTCCATACAGTTTAATGTTAGATTTGCTTGACATGTTCAGTAACTCCCAAAGCACATGGAAGAATTTCTACCTCTCTGTTGCACTGTATGGAAAGGGGGAATGGGAACCTCCATTTTACTGAGATATACTGTACATTGTGGGATCTGCATTATCAGACATTTGGGTCATGTCATGTGTAGAAATGAACAAAGTGAACAATTTGATTCAGACGATTCGTCAAGAAATGTAATTAATTCCAAATTCATAGCGATAAATCTGGTATACCTAGGCCCCTGTGCCTAATCACATTTATCCCATTTGGTGGCCAAAACTTAGTGTGAAGGCTTGGAACTTAAAATGGAGGGAGAGTGCAAGAAGATCTCAGGGAGAGTACAGGGGAAGTGTATTGCCTTGTGCATTATGTTTTAGTGCACCCACATTCATAATCCATTATGTAGGTACTGTGCTGTCAGTATTACAGGCAATTGTAATTTATCTCCATCTACATCATTGTGCTGGGCACTAATATTCATAGCCAATCCATTCTGTTAACTGTCAAATTACTGTGTATCAGTATTACATGTCTACTGTATCGCTGTGGACTTAATTGTACAGTGCACCAAGATTCAAGTCGTCAGCAGCAATGGCAGTAATAGATTCATAACTAATCCCATCTGTTAAAGGGAGCCTGTCACCTAATTTTCACCTATATAATTAAGAGCACTGCCCCAAAGAAGCTTACAAACACATCCCAGACATACCTGTGTGCACTTTGTGTCTGTATTCCATGTCCAGAAACAGCACTTTTATTCTGCTGGAAAACAGCTCCCAATTGCCCAGCTGAAAGTGAAACTAAAAACAGCTTTCTCTACCGACTCGATTTCTAACAGCTATATCTTCTGATATACTGGATGTAATGTTGTCATTTTGGTATCATTTGAAAGCTTGGAATGTCAGAAGGTTGGAAACATTTTTCTATCTGCTACCAATCCAAAGATATGAGCAGCTAAAGCAGCCCTCCCCTCTTCAGTCTGGTTTGCTTTGGTCACTTGCAGCAGCAGAGCCAGGCACTTGAGAGCTGTTTTTCTGCAGTATAAAAGTGCTTTTTCGGCACACAGGTATGTCTGGGATGTGTATGCAATCTTCTGTGGGGCAGTGCTCTTAGTTATATAGGTGAAAATGAGGTGACAGAATTCCTTTAAACAAAAAGAAAAGCATACAGCACTCTTCACTAAAGCAGGATGCTGTGTCCAAATGGCTCCTTAGTGGAACAAAATAAAGAAATGGAGTCAACACCACTAAAGTAATGGAGAAAAATGGAAAGATTTTTTTGTGGCATGCTGTTTAATCCCTTCTGTTAGCTTTAGATTTCCTGTGACAGTATTACAGGTCAATGTTACTGTCAGGTCTAATTTATCGCCTTGAACAGTTCTCCAAGATTCAAGTATTTGCCCCCTGCCAGAGTGAGGATGGTGGCAGCAGCACCAGTGGTAGTAACCATGACAATAGTAGCCCCATGATAGAGTGGGGACAGTGGCAGTTGTAGAAGTAGAGGCTCCATGACAAGGTAGAGATGGTAGTGGCAGCAGCACTAGTGACTCATGACAGAGTGGAGATGGTGGCAGCAGCAGTAATGGCCCCATAACAGAATAAGGATGGTGGCAGCAGTAGTAGTGGCCCCATGACAGAGTGAGGATGGTGGTTGCCCAATGACAGAGTGGGGAGAAGGGTAACAACAGTAACAGTAATCTTGTATTAACATCACTGTTTATTTTTCCATTCTTCTGATCCATCAAAAGAACAGAAAAAAAACAAAAAAAAATGAATCCTGTATTTTGAGCATTCATAAAGCCTCTTTCAGATGGTAGGTATTTGGTCAGTGTTTTGCATCATTATTTGTAAGCAGATGTCAGCAGTAGCGGAAACTAACATCAGCAGTGTAATAGCAAGGCCCAGTGGCATTCATATCATTGTTAAAAATTGAACATATACATATCAGTAGGCCAAGAAGCCCCTTTATAGGAATGGCAGTAGAGGCAGCAGGTCGTGGCATCAGGTGGGTGGCATCAGGCAGGTGGTAGCATTAGAATGTTGGAAGCAGAACACGGTCAGAATTAATGACCCATTTTGGAGAAAAGAGTGCCAGCACACTACAGTATAATATTGAGTGGCAGAAAGATCTATTCTGTTGCATCAGACACAGGTGTCTGGAAATCCTGGTTGATCTACACCAGAATCATCTTTATGACGGTTAGTCTCTTAAAGAAGAACTCCCGCAAAAATTTTTATTCTCTGACCTGTTAGAAAGGTGCATGATATAATCTGTATTGAATGTCATTTTCTTATCAGAGGCTGAAATTGAGAGTTTCCACTCTCTTCTTAATGTAGCTGGGTCATGTGACCAACTTCCTGACCTCCACTGACCCAGGACAGCAAGCCAGTCACTTCTCTATTCATTCCTATGAGACTGAAAGTGAGGCTCCCATAGGAATGCATAGAAAATTAGACTTCCTGTCCACACATAAGGTGCTGTGTGAGTTGGTGGGTCTAATTCCTAGTCACATGACACAGATAAGAAACTTCAGGATGATATAACTCAAAAATCCAGCTACTGGTAAGAAAATGACATTCAATACAAATTACATCATGTACATTTCTAGCAGGACATGGAATAGAATTTTTTGCGGGAGTTCTTCTTTAACATTTTGGTAGGAAAGGCGAGTTCTCTTAGGGGTAACTATACCACCCACAGCACGCAACACCTACTCTGATGCCACACTAGGAAAGCATGCCCATAGCAAACTCAGTCAGTTGCCTCCACACTTCAAGTTTGCATGCCCAGTAGTCCAGGGGATCATGGCTAATGGGTAACATGGTACGGCTAAAGAAAACTGCTGATCATAGACTCCAGACTGAAGTTGCTGTGAAGCGTGAGTAAAGAGGGACCCCCTGGTCAGACCTCCGTGAGAATGGGCCATGGTGCTCGTAAGCAGCAACCAACTGACTATACAGCAAGTCTCTGTTGTAGTTCATTTTTGCATCCCTCTAAAAATTTCGAAAAAATGCCCCCATTTTTGACCGGAAGTGAGAGTCTAACAATGTGGATAGCCAGTAGTCATCCCTCTGCCAAATCCTGACAATGTGGCTGTCAGTAAGCACACAAGAAGCATGTATCTGGCCATTTGTGCAAGAGACTCAGAGGGCCTCCCAGCCTCCATCTCCTCTGCATATTCCCACTGTCTGTCGGGGTCATCTGAGACATCTTTGTCATTGCCTTCTAGCTCATTAAGCTCCTCCTGCTCTTCTCCTGTCATTCAGGGGTGCACTTAGCCTTTTTACTGCCTGAGGTGAAAACTGTTAAAAACATACTTGGAAAACGTTACATACAGAGTTACAAAATATGCAGGGTAATACAGAACCACATACCTCTTATATCCAGTGATGTGTCCTCTGATGTTAACATTTTCTTTCCTTATCTTATCCATTCAGAGCAGACCGCCATGATGATTTCTTTCAGCCATTTCTTGTCTGCAGAATTTGGTACACAGACACCTTAGTTTCCTTCTTTTAAATCATCCTTCCCACCTTCTGAACACCCCATCTGGTCACCCTTAATATTCTGCCCACTGTGCTCTCCAATACTCTACTGCAGAAACAGTCCATCTTAAAATACTAGTACCACCTTCAATAATTAGTGGCACATAGCTGTCTAAAAAATAACTAAATATGCAGAGATGAGCACTTCAGTAATGGAAGCGCTCATTGCCCAAACCCCTCCTGTTACCCCCCACTTGTCCCTACCTGGAGCCGCCTGAGACAATGACCTCACTGTGCCTTATTTGGCAGATAAACCACCTAGTTGTGAATAGGATTTCTGGGTGTTCATGTCCTCCTCCTTGTCCTCATCCTCATCAGGGACCAGGTGGGCATGAGATGTAGGTGCCACTTCTTCTGTCCTTTCACCAATCAGATTTCTCTGCATTCCATCAAGAGGAAAAAAAGTAGACTGGTTTAAAAGTGTTGCATTTATAAACGCAGAGCCATAACGCGAGTTTGAGCGTTTGCACGTTTGATTTTTAAGTGCGTGTTTGAATTAAGTGTGTGAGATTACGTGAGAGAGTATCTGTGAGAGCTAATTTATTTGTGTGCATTGCTGAGTGGCTGTGACTGACTTTATTGTACTCTATACCAAGTCAGAGCAGTGTAGTCTAGCTTATACACTGTGACTTGCTTTTGCTGCCAGCTTTATTCCGTAGCAGCTAAGAGTAAACATGATTACACTTTTTTTTTTCTCTTCCTTCTCCAGGGTGTTTCAAAGGGTGTTGCACAGGGTGTTGCACAGGTGAGTAATTAGGGTGTGGCTATCTAATTAGGAGAAGTTAAATAGCCAGTCTTGAGGGCAGTTCAGTCCTTTGAATCCAGAGGAAAAAAAGCAGACTGGTTTAAAAGTGTTGCATTTATAAACGCAGAGACATAACGTGAGTTTGAGCGTTTGATTTTTAAGTCCGTGTTTGAATTAAGTGTTTTGAATTAAGTGAATTACGTGACTTCCAATTCAGGGACTACAGTAAGTCGGTTTGAGATCACTGTATTGTATTTTTTTCTCTTTTATTGTGTAATCCCCATTAGTATGTCTTCCATTATTGACAGAGCAGTCCAGTGCACATCTTGTCTGATGTATGCAGTCCTGGAACAGCCGTTTAAGGGTGCATATATTTGTTCAAAATGTGAGCAAATTACCCATTTGGAATCGCACATCGTGTATCTAACCGGGCGGATTTCAACACTGAGAAGCGCTGACAATTTGGAAAAGAGTTTGATGCTCACTGAGCAAGCACTCTTTAGGGTAGATGTGGGGGAGGGTGGTAGTGAGGAGGCTCAGGAAAGTGAGGTAGCTAGCTGGGTAACAGTTAGAAAGCGGGGTAGAAGGAAAAGTGCCAGGGAGGCTAGCCCTGATCTGACACACCCCAACAAGTTTGCAAGTTTGGCAGATGAGGGGAATGCCATTTCAGGGAGAGCACTGCTGCAGCCGGACACTTCCTCTGCCAGTCAGGGGAATGTCAGCTCCAGTAAGCAGGGGGCCAGGAGAGCAGGGCAGGCTAGACAGGTGCTGGTAGTGGGAGATTCAATTATTAGGGGTACAGAGAGGGCAATCTGTCACAAAGACCGGGATCGTCAAATGGTGTGTTGCCTTCCTGGGGCGCTCGAGTTCGTCACAACGCAGATCGGGTTGAATGATTACTGGGAGGGGCTGGAGAAGATCCAGCAGTCATGGTCCATATCGGAACCAATGACAAAGTTAGAGGTAGGTGGAGCGTCCTCAAAAATGATTTTAGGGATCTAGGGCATAAGCTTAGGGCAAGGACGTCAAAGGTAGAGTTTTCTGAAATATTGCCTGTACCTTGAGCCACACAAGAAAGGCAGCGGGAGATTAGGGAGGTAAACAAGTGGCTCAAGAACTGGTGTAGGAAGGAGGGATTTGGGTTCTTGGAGAACTGGGCCGACTTCTCTGTCAGCTACAGGCTCTACCGTAGGGATGGACTGCACCTCAATGGGGAAGGGGCAGCTGTTTTGGGGGAGAAGATGGCTAGAAGGCTGGAGGACTGTTTAAACAAGGGA